>JAUIMM010000370.1:12842500-13277500 GCA_031769625.1 Taudactylus pleione
CCGGAGTGACGACGGCAAAGGACTGAGGTGAGATGAGTGTCCCAAACTTCAGGTCTTCAAATGACCTTCCTGTAGCCAGGTACCTCAGGGTAGCCACCAGTCTGTCTTCAGCAGGGATTGCCCTCCGCCACCCTGTGTCCTGTCTCTGGATGTGGGGGGTCACCAAATGCAGCACTTCCTGGAAGGTGGCATCATCCATGCGCAGGTAGTTCCGATAGTCATCCGGGTTGTTCTCCTTGATCTCCATCAGCAGGGACATGTGAGAGTGGGTATCCCTTTGTAGAAGCCATTTCTTGGTCCAGCATGCTCTCGTCCTTCTTCGCTGGGCCCTCTTCCTAATCTCCCGGACCCCAGCTTCAGCGACCAACACTTTATACTGATAGGGACGCATCAGTACAGAATTCAGGAACAAGATAGAATGCAGGTAGGTAGCACATACTTGCAGGTAGAATAAACTTTGTAAAAAGCAAGCCAAATACAAAGAGCACAGTAGCAATGTACAGGATTCAGCAGGAATACACCTAGCCTCATCTAGTAGCAGAGCAGAATGTACACAGATTTTAAAGGGTGCCTGTTTTTTATACTCCCTAGATAGCCCCTCCCATTGTTATGGCTATTTAAATTTCCCACCAATAGTTATGAGCCTCTTCTTTATTTTTTAAAACTCACGATTTGTTATGGCCAATCTCACGATGCACGCGATCCGATAGATCATGAGATTGTAAGACAGATTGGGTGTCTTTTTTCCAAAATCGTGATCACGACGGCAAGGGAGCTCCCGTGAAAGTTCATGAGGAAATTGGACAAGAAATCGGATCGTGAGCACATCGGTATGTGTGTGGGCACCGTTAGAGAGGAGCACTCTGCGCAGCCTCTGTTCACAGCCCTGAGCTCTGACCTCTGACATGCACTACTGTGCATGTGCGGCTTCACCGCGTCCTATGGTGTGGATGTGCACCTGAGCTACTCCTGTATACAAATATACAAGGTCCCTGCAGAGACCCCATTACCCTGTATCACCACCACTCAGTATATAGCATGGGCATAATTACCATAGGTGCAAGGGGTGCAGCTACTATGGGGCCCAGAGCTGAGGGGGGCCCATCTTCCTTGTCAAAGTTACATGTGTCATATACATTTTTCACAATTAGGTGGTACTTAGGGGCCCTAACAGACTTTTGCTATAGGGCCTTCAGTTACCTATTTATTCCCCTGTCCTCCTCCTAATAATGTTGGTCCTCTTATTTACTTGGGGTCTTCCGCACACACCTGCCTGACTTTTCCTATATTTGCAATAACATTTTCATAATTTGTTTTTTATTTTGCACAATTGACTTATTTATATACTAGTTAGCAGCCCATCAAAAAGACGGCACATTGTCGCATCCGCAAAAAGTCCAGTTTGAGCGCTCAAACAGGTAACTTTTTAGTCATATCCCACCAAGTGGCTGAGAATAGAAATGTCAGCGCTGGCGGCTGTGTGCACCCGAACAAAGCAACAATTGAATTGCTCCATCAGGCACCATCTAGTGGCCACCAATGCACAACACACTTGATTTCCCCCCCATAGAGGTGAGGAGCAGCGTTAGCCTTTTATATATATAGATTTTCTTTATTGTGCTAATTGCACTTGGTTATTGCCACAGTGATGGCATTTATTTTTTTTATCTGAAGTTCTGTCTTGATGTACATGTATGATATCATGGTACGATACTTGTACTATTATTCTCTTTCCTATGTGCATTGCTTATGTACTTTTGTTCTGATGCTTCAAATAAATGTTTTTTTTGTTTGTTTTTTAAAGTGATATAAAAACTGCAGGTAAAACCATGCAAAAAGACACACATATTTTATACATGGTTCTTATTGATGAGAATGGATCTGAGCATACTTACTCTCCCAGGATGTCCTGAAGACTCCCGCAAGTCTCCTAGTTTACCAGAACAGTAACGCCACCCTCCCACATCTCACATACGCCTAGGAAGCTGGGCGGAGCTGGATTATGCAAATCACTGTTTATAACATCACGACCCCATCCCCAAAGATGCAATTTGTGGTACTGCACAGGCTGGGGTCACAATGACATTAATAAAATTGGTATGCTTCCTAGTAAAGGTGTTGCCCATATTGATTAATCAGATCCTAGTTATTTGTAACATAAAAGTCACCATGATTCAGAGTCTATAATATACAACAAGGAGAAAAATAGGCGCTAGTCAAAAAAGATATAACAATTTATTACAGAGATTAAAACAAACAAAACAATAAATGAAAAAAAATTAATCTTAAATAAATTAAAAAACATTTTAAAGTCTATAAAAATTAGGAATGTACTGTATGTGGGATGACAATTAAATTCTGGATAGTTGGTGCAGCATAATAAAACTGATAAATCAGGAATCTGCTGAAAACACAGATGGATGAATAGCAAACCAATTTAAATTAAATGTAGCAAAAATGCTTACCAATATAGATTGGAACAAAACTAGATATAATAGCTTTGCAAGGAGATTCCCACCACAGATATTCTATGTGGTATGAGAATTGATAAAGAGCATAAAATACATATGATAAATATGATAAAAAAGTCAAAATATCCAGCTGTAACTTGTATAAACCACATGGTTAGTATATAATTTGTTTAGAAGAAATACTAATTATTTCCTCCTAGTGTGGATTTTCAGCGATTGCTTTGAATAATTGTAATGTCCAAAAACAAGCAAATGTATGGTTATATTCTCATACAGATAATGGTAATACAAGCATTTATCTTGGTAAGAGTTATAATTCCAAAACACACGGACAGATTATACCCCATAGTTTATGGGGATATCAGTATGGTGGAGGGTATTAAGTTATCAACAGGAGATGTAGAAAACAATGAGCATGCATGCAAAAAATGGTTATATAACCTGTATTTTGTAGTTATTAACTTTGATGGCTTACGTGATCCCGAGAGTGTCCACTGTAAATGCGTGTGTTTTATATTCTTATTCCCGGCTCAAATGCTGCTCTTAACTGGCCGCTTCGGGAACACACGGATTGCGGTGTATATAGGTGTAAATAAAATAGACACCTCACTCCACAGATGGTAATTGCTGGCTAAGAATCAGCCTCCTTCCGTGTTCCTCCTCCTGGGCCGCAATGTTGAATATAAAATTGTGCAGTAGAAAACAGATAGACCACGCAGTGTTTCTCCTTCTCTCGAATTGTAAGCTTTTCACCCCAATACTTGTTATCGCGTTTCTCCGCCTCCTCAGATCGCTCGGCGGCTTCCTCAGAACAATGTGTGTACTTGCTCTCTCAGTAACTCTTTATAAGTCCTGCTGTGCTAATTTAGCACAGCGGCAGCTGTTCCATTAACCCATCAAATGCCTCCACATGCATTCATGCTGGGTTGTCATTAGCGGCTTATAATCAGCTGTTAAGTAGAGATGTAGTGGTATTTATAACCTTTAAACAGATATATATATATATGTATTAATTTAGTTTTGTTAATACAAACGGTAAAACATCCTTCAACATAGCTATGTTAAAAACAAAAATATATTCATTTCCATTGTCTACTTTTGAACATCGATACTCCCTGTCAAACCTGGTGGGTTTTCTTTATAATACGCAGGCTTCTACATCTGACTCTAATAAAAGACCCACTTCTATTTGAGTGACACCTTTCCAACCAATCGTCAGCCTACCTATCAAAGAAGACCCACCATTTAATCTTATATCATCTTAACACATCCAGATATCATACTGTTTGATGAAAAACACCTGATCTTCTATATAATATACTGAATCAGTTATACCTTAAGGATGGAATCAGAATGAAAAAAATATATATATGTATATATATATATATATAGAGAGAGAGAGAGAGAGAGAGAGAGAGAGAGAGAGATAAACTCCTAAAGCCGTCATAATCGTACATGTATAGTGGTCTTAATATTCCCACCATACAAACCAACATCCATATCAATACACCCAATTTAGAAAAAAAGGAAAACGTGATAAAATATATATCTATTTATAATTGAGAAAGCAAAAGAAAAAGAGATCTAATCGGTGCCTCATTAACCCATCATTGGGACAAATATACAGTTCATGGGCCACAGAAGGGAATAAAACAAAAAGCTGGAACCTATTAGGTCACCCATCCAGTAGCTGGCTACCTAAGTACCTGCTTAGCTTTATGTCATTACCCTTTAACTGTACACATATGCTGCTTGCCACACTCTAAATTCTCTGGAGGGAATCTATAAACCAGGTGTCGAAGCTGAATAATTGGCTGAGACAAGTTCAGTTTAAAATTGAATCGCAAGACGCCATCTTGAAAATGAGATTGCAAGACGCCATTTTGCGAATGGCCGCCTAAGCGCCATTTTAGATAAACTCACATTTTAGTACATGTGGCGATAATACTAATAGCACCATGCGTTTGCATCTTTCACCATTTCTCATACACACATTAATAACACAATTGCGCTGTTAACTAGTCGCATATTAGCGAATGCATAGGACTTTGTATGAAACCGCTGTTTTATTAGCTTTATGCGCACGCATCTGCCCCAAGTTAACTAGTGACCTTATATCAAACCCTGAATACCCACACATTACATATTCACACATAAGGTTCAATACGCTTAAAGTGTATGATTTAAGTTGGTTCAGTTAGTTTAAATGCTGAGAAATAAAGATATTTGATAACTAAGGTATTATACATGCTAAACAAGTCGTGTTTGGAGTTGTACTGATGCGTACTCTTTTTACAGTATTCCGGTGTTATCGTGTGGAGATCGCATCATGCATTCTCGAGTTATGGATCGCAGAGCCTACAAGCAACAAAATGTATATTTTAGGAACAACTGTTAGGATGTTGCAGGGGGCGTGAAGAGGAAGATCCCCAGCTGTTAGAGGCAGGGAGAGTCTATTTGAACTAGCCTGTTAAATGTGCTGTAACAGATGCTTCTCCCCTGGGAACTAATGACACCAGCAACAATCTTCTTGTTTATTCTGGGGGGTATAAATATGTGTGCACGAACGCTGGTTCACAGTCTTCATGCTGAACGCTGTATGACTAGGGGTCTCTTGCTGATGCCTGTCTCCGGGTCCGGAAGCGCCTGTTTATGTATACTGTACTTGGGTCTGTATAATTTTCCTTTTGCACCTAAATTGTGTCTTGATCAATTGCGTGTAACTGTCTGAACTTTTACCTGAATAACACTTGTGCTTTGGAACCACAGATTCCACGTCTAAGTCTTTATTTATAGTGCGACTGCGTACGCAAATTAGCATCATCCTTAGAGGTTTATAGGAAGGGTTTTAGAAGGTACAGGCAGGGGTATATAGAGGTTCTGATCCAGTATCGTTACAGGCTACGTAAGCAGAGATCTCAGAACACTCACGAATGATTTGAGGATGATATGTAAAGATAATTAAGTACATATAAACGTAGATTATACAAGAATTAATATCGACCAACAGATATGCATCTCTGGGAACAGACAATTGACATCGACTAGGGGACTAGGTGGATAACTCATCTATTTAACCAGCCATCTTATTATATGCTTAGCTTATAGTCCTATACCTATACATAAGTATAGGTTAGTACATGTTTATACACTCACACTATATAACAAAATATGTAGACTGGGCTTTAAGAGTACGGATCTCAGAATTCGTCAAAATTTATATGTCGAAGAGAACATATAATAATATAACCGAAAAATTGTAACGCTTCAACGATCAGTCTACTAATGTGTATTTCAATGTGACTGTATAATGCATACTCCAAAGATGGTTGTTCTTAATACCCATGTAAGAGGGAAAAAATAAGATATGAAAAATAGATATTATGTTTCAGAATAATGGTGATGAGAGGGGACGGAGGAAAAGAGGCACATAGGTAAAATGGGTGGGGATATCTCTAATGAATGTATACCTATATAGGACCAATTATTGAATCCCACTCCATATACGGTACAGTGACCCATACCCGAGAATCAGTAGCATCCCTGAGTGACTCAATATTACGATACCATAAGGAGAGTGTCTAAAACAGCTACCCAATATTGTTTACTTCCACAGTATCATTCAAACCTTGTGGTATAAGAGTCCTGAGTCTAAAAATCCAATGCGCTTCTCTTTTACAGAGATTCCTATATCTAGCCCCACCTCTGATGGTTGGTTTCACATGGTCAATAGCTTGGATTGTTACACCATCGATCTTATCTCCTTGACACCCTACCACATGTTTAGATAATGAGTGCATGTTAAATTTCCTCAGGATATTCCTCCTATGCTCCATAAACCTGACATGTAAAGGTCTGGTGGTACGCCTGACATATTGGATGCCACAGCCACATTCCACTAGATAAATTACAAATGATGACCTGCAGTTTAAAAAGTCTTCAATAGGGAATATCTCTTGTGATGCAAAGGAAACAAAATTCGTACACTTATTTCCTTTAATATGTTTGCACGTAGTGCAATTGCTTTTACTACATCTGAAAAAACCCATAGGCTTCGGAGGGAGCCAGTCAATATGACTGGTAATCTTAGGTGTTGGCCTCTTGTAATGACTGGGGGCTAGCTTGGATTTAAGGTTTTCAGACTTTCTGAATATCACTGCTCTATTTTCAGATATAGAAGGTCCTAAATATTGATCCGATTTCAGTATGGAAATATTCTTCCTAACAATCCTTCTGATGTCTCTGGTATATGCATTACAGGTGGTAGCAAAGGATAATGTTCAATCCGTGGTTTCACTCACATCTCAATTCCTTATCAAAGTCAAAGCTCTGTCTGTGGGATGGACATCTCTATAAGCTTGATCCAATAATTGTGCTGGATAACCCTGTTCGATAAAGGTGTCATAGACTATATTAGTTTGTTTCTCAAAGGTCTCAAGTTTCAAGCAGTTCCTTCTGAGACGAAGGAACTGTCCCTTTGGAATATTGTCTTTCCAGGTCTTGATATGGTTACTTCTGTAATGAAGATACCTACTCTGATCTACCTCCTTAATATATGTGCTAGTGGTAATACAATTGTCCACTTCAACTGTCAATGTGATGTCTAAATAATTAATAGATTGTGCGCTAATGGTATTAGTAAGTTTTAACCCATAATTATAAGTATTCAAACTCTCCAAAAATGACTGTAATGCATTCCCATCACCATCCCAAAGAAAGAAAAGGTCATCTATATACCTGCCATAAAGAACCAGGTTCGCCCCAAGCCCACCACCCCACACGTGTTCCTCCTCAAACCTACCCATGTAGAGGTTAGCAAAGCTCAGAGCAAACCTGGTTCCCATGGCAGTACCCAGTGTCTGTAAATAAAACCGTGAATCAAAAGTGAAATAATTATGTTTAAGAATAAACAAAAAAGACGCCAAAACAAAATCACACAGTGCATTGGAAATATTGGCATAATTTCTTAGGTAATATTCAACTGCTTTTATTCCTCCTTCATGTGGGATGTTTGAGTACAATGACTCAACATCACATGTTGCAAACAAATAACTCCTTTTCCATTCTATACCCTTGATGAGATTTAAAAAATGAGATATATCTTTTATGTAAGAACTGAGGGCCTGATTCAGACCCGCGCGCGAGCACTGAGCGCTCGCAAGCGGGTCAATGGTGCCCTAGTGCACATGCGCACGACGGAGGGAGCTCTGTCGTGCGCATGCGCAAGACCCAGGGAGCAATGGGGAAGCCGTCGCTCCAGGTCTCGCACCAAAGGGGGCGTGCTGTCGATGTTGATTGACAGCATGCCCCCTTTGGTGGGTGTGCCGGGGGTGTGGCTGCCAGACGGAGGTGTTCCCATGGGAACGCCTACCGTCTGGGTCCGGCCCCACTGACATCACTAGTGATGTCAGTGGGAGTGATTTTGGCTCTGATAGAGCCAAAATCACTCCAGGGCTTGCGGTCACCGAGACCCTACCGCAGGGTCTCGTCGCAAGCCCCATGGTCGTGATGGCCTTGACCATCGTGACCATCATCATGGACGCTCGCATAAGCTGTGGGTGGTAACCCACAGCTATGCGAGCGTCCAAGAGGCCGCTCCAAGTTTAGGTAGGTCTGTTCAGAGCGTCCGGCTCTGAATCAGGCCCTGAGTTTCTGAACATAACCTTGTAAGTGCGTATCAGCAAAAAATTAAAGATTGTTTGTTAAGGACCCAACACCCGAAATAATAGGCCTACCCAGTGGAGAAATTAAAGTTTTGTGAATTTTAGGAAGAAAATAAAATGTGGGAATTTTGTTTCCTTTGCGTCACAAGAGATATTCCCTATTGAAGACTTTTTAAACTGCAGGTCATCATTTGTGATTTATCTAGTGGAATGTGGCTGTGGCATTCAATATGTCAGGCGTACCACCAGACCTTTACATGTCAGGTTTATGGAGCATAGGAGGAATATCCTGAGGAAATTTAACATGCACTCATTATCTAAACATGTGGTAGGGTGTCAAGGAGATAAGATCGATGGTGTAACAATCCAAGCTATTGACCATGTGAAACCAACCATCAGAGGTGGGGCTAGATATAGGAATCTCTGTAAAAGAGAAGCGTATTGGATTTTTAGACTCAGGACTCTTATACCACAAGGTTTGAATGATACTGTGGAATTAAACAATATTGGGTAGCTGTATTAGACACTCTCCTTATGGTATCCTAATATCGAGTCACTCAGGGATGCTACTGATTCTCGGGTATGGGTCACTGTACCGTATATGGAGTGGGATTCAATAATTGGTCCTATATAGGTATACATTCATTAGAGATATCCCCACCCATTTTACCTATGTGCCTCTTTTCCTCCGTCCCCTCTCATCACCATTATTCTGAAACATAATATCTATCTTTCATATCTTATTTTTTCCCTCTTACATGGGTATTAAGAACAACCATCTTTGGAGTATGCATTATACAGTCACATTGAAATACACATTAGTAGACTGATCGTTCAAGCGTTACAATTTTTTGCTTATATTATTATATGTTCTATTCGACATATAAATTTTGACGAATTCTGAGATCCATACTCTTAAAGCCCAGTCTACATATTTTGTTATAAAGTGTGAGTGTATTAACATGTACTAACCTATACTTATGTATAGGTATAGGACTATAAGCTAAGCATATAATAAGATGGCTGGTTAAATAGATGAGTTATCCACCTAGTCCCCTAGTCGATGTCAATTGTCTGTTCCCAGAGATGCATATCTGTCGGTCGATATTAATCCTTGTATAATCTACATTTATATGTACTAAATTATCTTTACATATCATCCTCAAGTCATTTGTGAGTGTTCTGAGATATCTGCTTACGTAGCCTGGTTTACAGATTCCCTCCAGAGAATTTAGAGTGCGGTAAGTACCATTAGGTAGTAGCATATGTGTACAGTTAAAGAGTAATGACATAAAGCTAAGCAGGTACTTAGGTGGCCAGCTACTGGATGGGTGACTTAATAGGTTCCAGCTACATAGTTTTATTCCCTTCTGTGGCCCATGAATTGTATATTTGTCCCAATGATGGATTAATGAAGCACCGATTAGGTCTCTTTTTCTTTTGCTTTCTCAATTATAAACAGATATATATTTTATCACTTTTTCCTTTTTTTCTAAATTGGGTGTATTGATATGGATGTTGGTTTGTATGGTGGGAATATTAAGACCACTATACATGTACGATTATGATGGCTTTAGGAGTTTATCTCTATATATATATATATTTTTTTCATTCTGATTCCATCCTTAAGGTATAACTGATTCAGTATATTATATAGAAGATCAGGTGTTTTTCATCAAACAGTATGATATCTGATGTGTTAAGACGATATAAGATTAAATGGTGGGTCTTCTTTGATAGGTAGGCTGACGATTGGTTGGAAAGGTGTCACTCAAATAGAAGTGGGTCTTTTATTAGAGTCAGATGTAGAAGCCTGCGTATTATAAAGAAAACCCACCAAGATTGACAGGGAGTATCGATGTTCAAAAGTAGACAATGGAAATTAATATATTTTTGTTTTTAACATAGCTATGTTGAAGGATGTTTTACAGTTTTTATTAACAAAACTAAATTAATACATATATATATATATCTGTTTAAAGGTTATAAATACCACTACATCTCTACTTAACAGCTGATTATAAGCCGCTAATGACAACCCAGCATGAATGCATGTGGAGGCATTTGATGGGTTAATGGAACAGCTGCCGCTGTGCTAAATTAGCACAGCAGGACTTATAAAGAGTTACTGAGAGAGCAAGTACACACATTGTTCTGAGGAAGCCGCCGTGCAATCTGAGGAGGTGGAGAAACGCGTTAACAAGTATTGGGGTGGAAAGCTTACAATCCGGGAGAAGGAGAAACACTGCGTGGTCTATCTGTTTTCTACTGCACAATTTTATGTTCAACATTGCGGCCCAGGAGGAGGAACGCGGAAGGAGGCTGATTCTTAGCCAGCAATTACCATCTGTGGAGTGAGGTGTCTATTTTATTTACACCTATATACACTGCAATCCGTGTGTTCCCGAAGCAGCCAGTTAAGAGCAGCATTTGAGCCGGGAATAAGAATATAAAACACACGCATTTACAGTGGACACTCTCGTGATCACCTAAGCCATCAAAGTTAATAACTACAAAATACAGGTTATATAACCTTTTTTTGCATGCATGCTCATTGTTTTCTACATCTCCTGTTGATAACTGAATACCCTCCACCATACTGATATCCCCATAAACTATGGGGTATAATCTGTCCGTGTGTTTTGGAATCACAACTCTCACCAAGATAAATGCTTGTATTACCATTATCTGTATGAGAATATAACCATACATTTGCTTGTTTTTGGACATTACAATTATTCAAAGCAATCGCTGAAATTCCACACTAGGAGGAAATAATTAGTATTTCTTCTAAACAAATGATATACTAACCACGTGGTTTATACAAGTTACAGCAGGATCTTTTGATTTTGACTTTTTTATCATATTTATCATATGTATTTTATGCTCTTTATCAATTCTCATACCACATAGAATATCTGTGGTGGGAATCTCCTTGCAAAGATATTATATCTAGTTTTGTTCCAATCTATATTGGTAAGCATTTTTGCTACGTTGAATTTAAATTGGTTTGCTATTCATCCATCTGTGTTTTCAGCAGATTCCTGATTTATCAGTTTTATTATGCTGCACCAATTATCCAGAATTTAATTGTCATCCCACATACAGTACATTCCTAATTTTTATAGACTTTAAAATGTTTTTTAATTTATCTATTTAGGATTAATTTTTTTCTTTTATTGTTTTGTTTGTTTTAGTCTCTGTAATAAATTTTGATATCTTTTTTGACTAGCGCATATTTTTTTCCTTGTTGTACATGATATAGTCTATGGGAATCCAGCAATTTTCCCATTTTTAATAAGGCTGCTGTCAATTGGATGGTTATATCACAGATTGACTGTCAAATGCCAGTACCCTTTATATAGGTTAGCGCCCATACGTTTTTTCTTTTGTTTGGATGATTCAGAGTCATGTGCTTCTCAGTAACATCTCCAGTTACGGCTGAATCAGAGTATAGATGCAGCAGGGCCTTCTCACAAAGGCTAAAGTGTTCTGCGGGTGTGTAGGGGGAATTGCAGACTATGCTGAGGTGAAAATACTCAGAAATCTGTCAGGTTTTGGATGGATCTCTTGCGCCAGGTATAGGACTGATGTTAAGGCATGTAGATAGTGTTTTTCTCCAATAGTTCCCATTTCACCTCTCACTTTCAGCTCTCACAGGCAGCTCTTCATTCATACTCTGTACTATCCATGTCTCTAGAGTGCGCCTGCTCTATCCACTGCTCTGATCCTCTTTGTCTGCTCTCACAGGTCACTGGGTCACTGACTGCTACTGTTACTGTCATTGAGCAGTACAGATATCACCCTGGTTGCTTCCCAACCCCCCCCCAACCTTCCCGTACTGTCTGATTATATTTAGGGGTGCGCGGGTTCGGATTTCTGAAATCCGAACTCCCCCGAGCCCCCCCCGATCCGAGGCCGATCCGAGTCAGGCTCGACTTTTCCCGCCTGACTCGGATCTGAAATCGAGGCAAAACGTCATCATCCCGCCTTCCGGGTTTTGTGGGTTTTGGATTCTATATAAGGTACCCGCGTTGGCGCCATTTTCTCACTCGGCTGTGGACAGTGAAGAGGGAGGGTGGGAGTTAGGGCTGGCTGGGCTGTGTAGTGTAGTGTAGTGTTGTGCTGTGCTGCTGTTGTCCATAGGGGCTGTGTCCACTCTTCGAAAGTCCATAGGGGCTGGCTGTGTTGTGCTGTGCTGCTGTTGTCCATAGGGGCTGTGTCCACTCCTCCAACGTCCATAGGGGCTGGCTGGACTGTGTTGTGCAGTCAGTTGCCCATAGGGGCTGTGTCCACTCCAAAGTCCTGTGCAGTGTCCCAGTCCTAAAGGGGTGCTGTAGTGTTGTCCAGGGGGTGCTCTGTCCGTCAGGGGTGCTCCCCCTAAGTGCAAAAAAATAAATATGTTTTTCTGTGTTTGTGAATTGTGTGCGGAGTATCCGCACATGCATCAACAAAGTAGTGCCAAGCGTGCGCCTGTGTACCATAAGTAAAGGGCCAGCTGGCTTGTCCGTTAAAGGGTGCTGTAACCCCCAAAGGGCACTCCAAACAAAATAAAAAAATATATTTTTTTGTGTTTGTGAATTGTGTGCGCAGTAGCCGCACGTGCATCAACAAAGTAGCGCCAAGCGTGCGCCTGTGTCATAGGTAAAGGGCCAGCTGGCTTGACCGTTAAAGGGTGCTGTAACCCCCAAAGTGCACTCCAAACAAAATTAAAAAATATTTTCTGTTTTTGGGAATTGTGTGCACTATGGCTGCACGTGCATCAACAAAGGAGCAGCGTCAAGTGTGCGTCTGTCTGTTAAAGGGTGGTGTTACCCCCAAAGTGCACTCCAAACAAAATAAAAAAATATTCTTTATGTTTGTGAATTGTGTGCACTGTGGCTGCACATGCATCAACAAAGGAGCAGCGCCAAGCGTGCGTCTGTCTGTTAAAGGGTGGTGTAACCCCCAAAGTGCACTCCAACAAAAATAAAAAAATTTCCTCTGTGTTTGTGAATTGTCTGCACTGTATGTGCATCCTCAAAGCAACAGCGCCAAGCGTGCGTCTGTCTGTTAAAGGGTGGTGTAACCCCCAAAGTGCGCTCCACAAAGAATAAAAAATTCTTCTTTTTTTTTCTGTCTTTGTGAATTGTGTGGGCTGTAGCTGCACGTGCATCAACAAAGGAGCTGCGCCAAGCGTGCGCCTGTGTCCCATAAGTAAAGAGCCGGCTGGTTCATTTCTTAAAGGGTGGTGTAACCCACAAAGTGCACTAGTCTCCAACAAAAATAAAAAAATATTTTCTGTGTTTGTGTGCGCCTTAGCCGCACGTATATATCAATATAACATAAATGGAGGACCAAACTTTCTCTGATAAAAATAAAAAAGGGAAAGATCAAGAACCACTTCCTCCTAGTGCTGAAGCTGCTCCCGCTAAAAAAATCAAACAAGTTAAGCTGGCAAAAGCACAGCGATGAACTTTGCATTCTAAGAAGATATCACAAATCCCCAAGGAGAGTCCAAGTGTGGTGGCGGTTGCGATGCCTGACCTTCCCAGCACTGGACGGGAAGAGGTGGCTCTTTCCACCATTTGCACGCCCCCTGCAAGTGCTGAAAGGAGCACCCACAGTCCACTTGCTGATATGCAAATTGAAGATGTCGCTGTTGAAGTACAACAGGATGAGGAAACTGGTGTAGCTGGCGCTGTGGAGGAAGTTGGCGAGGAGGATTCTGATGGTGATGTGGTTTGTTTAAATCAGGCTCTGGGGGAGACAGTTGTTGTCCGTGGGATGAAAAAGCCCATCACGGTCATGACTGGGCAGAAGACCAAACATTCCACCTCTTTGGTCTGGCAATATTTCTATCTAAATCCGGACAACAACTGTCTTGCCATATGTACCATATGTAAAGGTGAAATAAGTAGGGGTAGGGACGTTAACCACCTAGGAACATCCTCCCTTATACGTCACCTGCAGCGCGTTCATAAAAAGTTACTGTCAAGTTCAGAAACTTTGGCTAAGACCGTAAGCAGTCCAGGGACACCTAAATCCCGTTGTCCTGTTGTATCCAAGCGCCTGCAAACCACACCGTCAACTCCCTCCTCATCAATTTCCTCCTTAGTCAGGATCAGAAGTAGTCCTGCAGGCCATGTCACTGGCATGACTGACTCTCCTATCCGGGATACCTCCGGAGGATCCTGCATTGCTATGCCTCCTGCTGCCGCTGCTGCTGTTGCTGCTGCTGGGAGTCATTCATCATCCCAGAGAGGAAGTAGGAACACCACTACTTTTACTAAACAATTGTCCCTCCAACAGTCCTTAGCAAGGAGGATGAAGTACGACAGCAGTCATCCTGAAGCAAAACGTATAACTGAGGCCTTGACTGCTATGTTGGTGTTAGATGTGCGTCCAGTATCCGCCATTAGTGCAGTGGGATTTAGACAATTGATGGAGGTAGTGTGTCCCCGGTTCCAAATCCCATCTAGATTCCACTTCACTAGGCAGGCGATACCGAGACTGTACAGAAACGTCAGAAAAAGTGTCCTCAGTGTCCTGAAAAATGTGGTTGTACCCAATGTCCACTTAACCACGGACATGTGGACAAGTAGAACAGGTCAGACTAAGTACTATATGACTGTGACAGCCCACTGGGTAGATGTATCACCTTACGCAGCAACAACAGCAGCATCACCAGTAGCAGCATCTCAGAAACGCCAGCTCGTTCCAAGGCAGGCTACGCTGTGTATCACCGGTTTCAGTAAGAGGCACACCGCCGACAACCTCTTAGAGAAACTGAGGGAAATCATCGCCCAGTGGCTTACCCCACTTAGACTCTCCTGGGGATTTGTGATATCTGACAACACCACCAATATTGTGCGGGCATTACATCTGGGCAAATTCCAGCATGTCCCATGTTTTGCTCACACAATAAACTTGGTGGTGCAGAATTTTCTGAAAAGTGACAGGGGCGTGCAGGAGACGCTTTGGGTGGCCCGAAAAATTTCTGGCCACTTTTGCCATTCAGCGACTGCGTGCCAAAGACTGGAGCACCAGCAAACACTCTTGAACCTGCCCCGCCATCACCTGAAGCAAGAGGTTGTGACGCGGTGGAACTCAACCCTCTATATGCTTCAGAGGATGGAGGAGCAGCAAAAGGCCATTCAAGCCTATACATCCACCTATGACATAGGCAAAGGAGGGGGTATGCACCTGACTCAAGTGCATTGGAGAATGATTTCCGTGTTGTGCAAGGTTCTCCAGCCCTTCGAACTTGCCACACGTGAAGTCAGTTCAGACACTGCCAGCTTGAGTCAGGTCATTCCCCTCATCAGGCTTTTGCAGAAGCAGCTGGAGAAAGTGAAGGAGGAGCTAAGATGGAGCGATTCCGCTCGGCATGTGGGACTTGTGGATGAAGCCCTTCATTCGCTTTGCCAGGATTCAACTCTTATCAATTATCAACTCTTCCAGGGAGACCAGCCTCCCGAATGTACAGAGGGACCTATGGTGGTGGATTCCAGCGAGGACGAGATAATAGTCTGTGAGGATGCGGATGTACACAACACTGAAGAGGGTGAGGAATCGGTGGATGAGGAAGATGAGGACGACATCTTGCCTCCGTAGAGCCAGTTTGTGCAGGGACAGATTAATTGCCAGCTTGTTTTGTGGGGGCCCAAACGAACCATTTCAGCCACAGTCATGTGGCAGACCCTGGCGCTGAAATGATTGGTTTGTTAAAGTGTGCATGTCCTGTTTATACAACATAAGGGTGGGTGGGAGGGCCCAATGACAATTCCATCTTGCGCCTCTTTTTTTTTCTTTGCATTATGTACTGTTTGGGGCCTAGTTTTTCAAACTGCCATCCTGTCTGCCACTGCAGTGTCACTCCTAGATGGGCCACGTGTTTGTGCCGCCCACTCGTATCGCTTAGCATAGTCATCCAGCTACCTCGGTGCAAGATTTTGGACATAAAAACAGTATTGTGAGGTGTGTGGTGTTCAGAATAGACTGGAAATGAGTGGAAATTTAGGTTATTGAGGTTAATAATAGCATAGGAGCAGAAAAACCCGCAAATTCTGTGATATTAGTTGTTTTTATGCTTGTTTTAAAAAAAATACAGATCCAAAACACAAAACCCAGAACCCAATACACGGAAGGGTGGTTTTGGCAAAACCAATCCAGATCCAAAACACGAAGAAAGATCCAGATCCAAAACCAAAACACAAAACACGAAAAGTGGCCGGTGCACACCCCTAATTATATTGAACTAGCTGATGTAGACCTTAGATATTTACTGTTTCCATTTCCATCTCACCATTCCAATAACACATAAATCCTTCACCTCTATAGTAATGCACCCCCTCCCTCACTGCTATAGTCATCATCCTCCCTCACCTGTGTACTAACACATTCTACTCCCTCTCCTCTGTAGTAACACATTTCCCTCCCTCGCCTGTGTTGTAACACATTCAACATTCCCCTCCCTCACCTGTCTAGAAATACAATCCCTCCCTCTACCTGTAGTAAGGGGTTAGGCACTAGGGAGGGTGGTTAGGGTTAGGCACTAGGAGGGAGGTTTAGGCATTAAGGGGGGAGGTTAGGTTTCGGTGATGCTGGGAGGGAGGGTTAGAGGTAGGGGTTAGGTTAGGGTATTTACCGGCCATTGTCTTTATTTTAACCCTGTCAGGATTCTGATAGTCAGGATCCTGAGTGCCTGCATCCCGTACCCATCCCGATAATTGTACCTTTCCTTACTGTGGTCAGTTTCACATTAGTTTATCCAAACAGTGGTTTCCCAGCTCTGATATATTTAAGATAAGTAAGATCACTGTGATATCTCTGTTTTGCACCTGCCATTAACATTACATTTTGCTTGATTTGATTTTTTTTATACTGTCACTTAATGTATTTATATCTGATCACACCCTGCATTTATTATACCCTGATGTGACTGTTGCAAAGTGCCTCCTTTTGGTTATTAGATAATAGTTTTTTTTCTGATAGTTGACGCCTTATTTCTATTGGATAGTTACTAAATAATTGTGAAAGTACAATGCAGCTGGTATTACTGATTGTGTGTTTTGTTGGAGTCTGAATCGCAGATATTCCATTGTGTGTTTATATAGGTCCAGTATTTAATGTTACTACATCATTATTGTGCAATAATGACAAATCAATAACATTTGAATTTATTTTTTTTTATATATATATATATTTTAATTTTGCAATGCAGAAATGTAATGACAGAAGGCGATGATTGGCATTATGTCTGTCAGTGGTGGGGGCAATGCCGTGCTCGCTGACTAAATGAAGAATGGCTTCCCATCCTCTGCTGACATATAGCGGAGACAGCTGAAGAGAACTTCTACACCTTCCCCCATATTGTTTGGAGCAGACTCTCTCACTATTTGGAGCAATGTCTCTTTGTTACTGTTGGATGTAAGGGGGTCATTCAGACCCACTCGCGAGCGGCAGTACGCTCGCAAGTGGGTCGATGGTCCCCACTGCGCATGCGCACGACGGAGGGAGCTCCGTCGTGCGCATGCTCGAGACCCGGCGAGCGAAGGACTTTCCATCGCTCCGGGTCTCGCACCAAAGGGGGCGTGCTGTCGATGTTGATTGACAGCACGCCCCCTTTGGTGGGCGTGCCGGGGGCGTGCTTGCCAGACGGAGGCGTTCCCATGGGAACGCCTACCGTCTGAAGCTGGCCCCACTGACATCACTAGTGATGTCAGTGGGAGTGATTTTGGCTCTGATAGAGCCAAAATCACTCCTGGGCTTGTGGTTGAGAAACCCGACCACAGGGTTTCACTCGCAAGTCCGATGGTCGCGATGGTCAAGACCATCGCGACCATCTTGTTGGACTAAGGCCCTGATTCAGAACCGGATGCTCTGACCAGAGCGCTCGCTCTGAATCAGGGCCCACCTCCATTAATATGGAAAGTCCTCCTCGTCGGGTCTCGCGCATGCGCACGACGGAGCTCCCTCCATTGTGCGCATGCGCAGTGGGGACCATTGACCCACTTACGAGCGGACAGCCGCTCGCGAGTGGGTCTGAATGAGGGCCTAAGTTCCTTGATGTCTTTATCCATCACTCTGTACATGAACAGCAGGTGCTCTGATAAGATGGGGTGGAAGTGCTTATTGTACCCTACATTTTCCAGGCAACTCATAATCTGAATGTAGCGCTCAGTGGTCTCAGCTCTTTCTTTCTCATCAACGTTTTTTGTGAATATGCCGGTAGTCACCTGCGGGGAGGGGTAATGAAAGCAATGACAGAATTACAATTCATAGTAATATATCTGTATATTCCAAAGTACAGTACATAACAAGTGGTCACAATACAAATATTGTATGTCACATCTTGTTGCTGTGCTAATAGAAGTGGTGGTTTTTATTGGGGGGGTGTGGGGGGGTCATACATTATTGACAACCTGGCAACAATTGTCTCACTCAAACATTGAAGGTTAGATTTTATAGCTATATCTTATGAAGACACCCCATACCTATTTATTATTAGAACAGCTTCTCTTCAAAAAGAGAAGTGATAGCTGGGGGTTGGACAATACTATATGATACACAGTGGGGTCTGAAAGTGTCATTTTAAGCTATTTTATTACATTTTAAATGTTTAGTTTTATGTTTCCATGAGTAACCTTTTTTGCTCCTTGGAAACACATTAGTGACCACTTTCGTATTCATTGTGCTACAGTTTATAACCTTCCAAGAAGAAAAATAGGAGCACCCACTGAGGATGTGGGGGAGATGTACTAAGCCTTGGAGAGAGATAAAGTGCCAACCAATCAGCTACTAACTGTCATGTTACTGACTGTGGGCCTGATTCAGAGCTGGACGCTCTGACCAGACCGCTCGCTCTGAATCAGGGCCCTCCTCCATGAAAATGGAGCGGCCTCCTGGCCGCTCGTATAGCTGTGGGTGACCACCCACAGCATATGCGAGCGGCCAAAAAGATGGTCGCGATGGTCTTGACCATCGTGACCATCGGACTTGCGATGGAGACCTTGCGGTAGGGTCTCCCTGCCACAAGCCCTGGAGTGATTTTGGCTCTATCAGAGCCAAAATCACTCCCACTGACATCACTAGTGATGTCAGTGGGGCCGGCTTCAGACGGTAGGCATGCCCCCGGCACGCCCACCAAAGGGGGCTTGCTGTCAATCAACATCGACAGCACGCCCCCTTTGGTGCGAGACCCGGAGCGGTGGAAAGCCCGTCGCTCCCCTGGTCTCGGGCATGCGCACGACGGAGCTCCCTCCGTCGTGCGCATGCGCAGTGGGGAACATCGACCCACTTGCGAGCGTACTGCTGCTGGCGAGCGGGTCTGAATGACCCCCTGTGCTTGAAAAATGACAGTTAGGAGCTAATTGGGGGGTACTTTATCTCTCTCCAAGCTTTGATACATCTTCCCCTTTGTATCTTATTGCAGACTTCTTCCCTGACGCTCCCTTTTTATTCTTTTGCCCCAATTTTAAAATCAATCTTTACCTGTACAATTTTACTTTCTATGTCAGACACATTATATCGTCCAGTCTTCTCCATGAAAACAGCAAATAGGATCCTACGGTCCAATTGAAAAGCCATCTCTCCAATAAGTTCTTTGCATTGTTGAAGACGCTTTACATCTGTCAGTGATAAAAGATTACATTTACTAAAGAGTCATACACCCTCCGTCCATCCACCCATCATTTCTCAGTGGAATCACTCTGGTTACTATTCATTGCTCACAAACATGTTATAACACTTCAATTCAAATGAAAGCTTATTGCCAGTATATTGTATATATGCTGACAGGAATAAATCCAGGGTAAAAGAGTAATATAGGTTATGGCCATGGAAGGCAGAACACAGGAGAACTATAGAGAGGATGATGAGACATAAAGGGGTATAGTTACTAAAGTGCGGGTTTTTAGAATTGGAGATGTTGCCCATAGCAACCAATCAGATTCAAGCTATTATCTTCTAGAAGCTGCTACATAAATGTTAAGTAGAATGACTGGTTGCTATGGGCAACATCTCCATTTCTAAAAACCCGTACTTTAGTAAATATACCCCAAAGTGAGGTACAGTGACGGGTAGAAGAGAGTAAAGTAGAGAGTGGTAGCAGCTGGCATGATATCAGGATGAAATAAGGAAATTAAGATATGTCCATCAGGGAAAACAGAAGATAATAATATGGGATAAGGGGCCTGATTCAGAGCCGCTCGTAAGCGGCCGCTCGTTCGCTCCGAGCGATATTTGCCCAACTGCGCATGCATACGGATCGTTATACGCATGCGCGAACCAGTCAGTGCGGTCAAAATTCATGTGCTCACAAAATAGCGAATGCCTGATAATTTGAGTGACAGGAGTAGGTGTATGTGGGTGGTAACGGGGGAAGGTGCTTGAAAACGGGGAGTGGAGATCCGAACGCAGGCGTGCTTAAAGGTCAAAACGGGCGTTTTATGGGTGTGCATAATTAAAACAGCAGCGTAATTGACCACGTCACTGGGTTATTTTATAGCCAGAACTGCTCGCAAAATTGTGGTAGCAAAAACCAACCCCAAGAATAGCGAACAGTTCATACCCTGATCGATGTACTCGATTAATCTAATAAATAGCGGACATGACGTAGGATGCGAGCGGCCAGGGGGCGTATTTTTTCAAAAAACAACCACAAGTTTTGTTCGCTCGTTCAGACCTAGAGGCGTGAACAGACCGCAAAGAGCGAACGGTTGATTTGAATAGCCACCCCTATTTTCTGGACGAGCGAGCGCTAATTGCGTCCGGCTCTGAATCAGGCCCTAGATTCGAATGAGGAGACCACATCTATGGTCTGTGGGCCTGATGTAGAGTTGGGAATATATAGATATATAAAGTAACTGTGTGTAACTGGGTAAAACCATGTTGCACTGCAGATGGGGCAGATGTAAAATGTTCAGAGATTTAGATTTGGGAGGGGTGTGTCCAAACTGACATCTAAATAGCAGTGTAGAGATAAAGCTGTCCAGCATTTGTAGCAGTGGCGTAACTAGGGTATTTGGAGCCCAGGGCAAATTTGAAAAGGGAGCCCCGTGCGCGTAAAAAAAATGGGCATGGTCACTAAAAAAATGGGACATGTCAACATGACACACCCCTTTATTTTCACACTGAACATTCCTATCCATATGCACCTTAACCCCAGCAGTTGTGGTCCCTCTTATGCAGGCCCATAGTAGTGCCCCTTATACAGTATCCCTAGTAGTGGTCCCCCTTATACAGCCCCCAATTACTTCCCCTTACTCAGTATACCCCAGTAGTAGCCCCCCCAAATGCAGTGCCCCATGTAGTGTTTCCCCTTATGCAGTGCCCCCAGTAGCAGTCCCCACAATGCAGTGCACCCAGTAGCGGTATCCCCTTATGCAGTGCCCTTTATATGGTGCCCCCAGTAGTAGTCCCCCCCATGCAGTGCCCTTTATATAGTGCCCCCAGCAGTAGTCCCCCCCATGCAGTTTTCCCAGTAGTGGTACCCTTATGCAGGCACCCAGTAGTGATCCCCCCTATCCAGTGCCCCCTGTAGTGGTCCTTCCTATTATTCCCCCTAGTAGTGGTGCAGTGCCTCTAGTAGTAGGCCCCTTTTATAATGGCCCCAGTGGTAGTTCCCCCCCCAAGTAGTAGTCCCCAGTAGAGGTTCCCCCTCCCGATTAAGTGCCTCCAGTAGGAGCCCCCCCCAGTAGAGGTCCTCCCAATAATGGTGCCCCCAGTAGTAGCCACCCCTCCCCCATTGTCCCCCCACCCCCAGTAGAGGTCCCACCAGTAGTGGCCACCCCCCTCCCCCGTTGTGCCCCCAGTAGTGCAGATAGGTTAAAAAAAATATATATATAAAAATATACTTACCGGAATCCACGCTGCTGCTGCTGCTCCGGTCCGCGACGCCGCTCCCGCCGCCACCACCACCCGCCAGTCCTCCCGGGCTGGCGCGTTCAGCTTTATGGGAGAGACGTCATGATGTCATGACGTCTGTCCCATTACCCACTGCAGGAGCTGGACGGAAGTCCGGCTCTTGCAGTGGGTGCTGCAGCAGTCAATGAGAGTCTATCTGACTCTCATTGGCTGCTGTTTAACACAGGCATCGCCGCCAGCGCTGGCGGCGACGCATGTGTTATGCATAGCCTGAGCCCGCCTCCTAGCGCTATTGGGCAAGCGCTCAGGGGGAGGGTTCAGCTGTGCAGTACAGGACCGGCGCTGGAAGCCTAGCCGGTCCTGTGTAAATGTGTAGCGCTGACCGCACTCATTGCGGTCGGCGCTACACTGGCTAACTAGGGCGGGCGGGCCAGTACCGTGGCCGGCAGCGCCCCAACAGCGCCCAGGGCACGCACCCTGCTCGCCCTGCCCTAGTTACGCCACTGATTTGTAGGCTTCATGCAAAAGCAGCCAGTATTTACCCCACTTGAAGAAGAAATGTATGTATTTGCCCCACTTGATTTGCAACATGAGTTGTCCAGGTTCACAGTTACTTTCTATTTCTTACTCTATTAATTATCAACCCCGAATCAGGCCCCTCTGTGTGTGAAGCAGAATGATCTTCATGTACTCATGCAAAAATACAATATCCCTCATAGTGTTATTGTCCAATTGAAAATAAGTAATAGTAAAGAAACTGAGGGTGATTAGAGAGAGAGAGAGACTCCCCACACTTTGCATCTTCCCATTACCTTCTCTGTATGTATTTAGTTAGATTCGCCAATGCTTACCTTGGTCATTGAGTTCATTGGGACTGTCGTGTTGTCTTTCGGGTGAGAAGCTGCTTGTCTGGGTTTTATTTTTCCTTGGGGCTTTTTGAATTTCAATAATGTCTTCAGCCAAATGTATCATTTTATGCATCTGGTAATTATCCGCCAACTGATAGATATATTTGTCCATATTTTTATCCAAACAGGCAACTCCTTACTAGGCTTTCAGTTCCAACTACCTAACAGAAACCATGTACTAGTAGGTGGCCGGGCGTTTGTGACAACTACATAGTCCCACGTCGTCGCCAGTGTCAGTGCTGTAAAAACGCCTGAAAAATCGCCACGTGGCCATTTTCCTCTCATTTTGCGCATGCGCAGTGCAGGGAAAATGGCCATCGTGGACATTTTCCTGGTGACCTGCGCATGTGCTATAGACTCTGGGCACTGTCGGCCGCCTGACTGAGAGGAGGGGTCCTGTGACTGAGACTGCACACGAGCTCCCTCCTCTCTTGAAACACCCCCCGGCTAGTAGTAGTATTACATGTCAAGACAAAGCAAATCCAGACTACCCGGAAATACCGGAAGACTAGGCAAGTCTCACGGAACCAGCTACCACCGGCACGTACCACCACCTTGGCCGCCCGCACCCCCGTGGCCACCCACTTACTGAGCAAAAGTGGGCAGTCCGGGAAGGCCAATGACGTGATTTGCGGTGAATTGTGTCATCATAGCCCCGCCCCCGCTTTACAGTGCATGTAATTTCGGCTCTGTAGAGCAGGGGCGGGGCCACCAATGATGCGATAGAGCCGCCATGCCCCACAGCACCTCCCACCTGCTGTGAGAGAGCCGACCTTGCTGCCTCCTCCCGGTGGGGGCAGTCTAAAAGTCGGTAAGTATGCTACAGGGTATATCTGCTCATACCACCTGGCGCACTACAACATATCCTATACTGCTTCAGCTTCTAACTTTACCTCCTATTGCCTCTGTGCCTCTATCTGTACCCCTCTTCTGCCAGTATTCCCCTACTGCACTACCCTTTCATTATTTCACCTCCCAGCCACTGTGTTGCCCCGTAGTGCCTGTTGAATGCAGCTTCCCCTTAACTTCTCTCTGCTTACCTGCTCCAGTGATGCAACAGTAGTAGCTGCGGTCTCTTCAGTGTTTTTTCATGGTATGTGTTTATTTTAATATATTTGTTTGCAAGTACACTATACAGTCATGGGCAATGAGAATGACACAAGTTTTGGTTTTCACAAAGTTTGCTGCTTCATTGTTTTTAGACCTTTTTGTCAGATGTTACTATGGTATACTGAAGTAAAATTACAAGCATTTCATAAGTGTCAAAGGCTTTTATTGACAATTACATTAAGTTTATGCAAAGAGTTAATATTTACAGTGTTGGCCCTTCTTTTTCAACACCTCTGCAGTTCGCCCTGGCATGCTGTCAATCAACTTCTGGGCCACATACTGACTGATGGCCGCCCATTCTTGCCTAATCAATGCTTGGAGTTTGTCAGAATTTGGGGTTTTTTGTTTGTCCACCCGCCTCTTGAGGATTAACCACAAGTTCTCAATGGGATTAAGGTCTGGGGAGTTTCCTGGCCATGGACCCAAACTTTCAATGTTTTGTTCCCCGAGACACTCAGTTATCACTTTTGCCTTATGGCAAGGTGCTCCATCATGCTGGAAAAGGCATTGTTCATCACCAAACTGTTCTTGGATGGTTGGGAGAAGTTGCTCTTGGAGGATGTTTTGGTACCATTCTTTATTCATGGCTGTGTTTTAGGCAAAATTGTGAGTGAGCCCACTCCCGTGTCTGAGAAGCAACCCCACACATGAATGATGTCAGGATGCTTTACTGTTGGCATGACACAGGACTGATGGTAGCGCTCACCTTTCCTTCTCCGGACAAGCATTTTTCCAGATGCACCAAACAATCTGAAAGGGGATTCATCAGAGAAAGTAACTTTACCCCAGTCCTCAGCAGTCCAATCCCTGTACCTTTTGCAGAATATCAGTCTGTCCCTGATGTTTTTCCTGGAGAGAAGTGGCTTCTTTGCTGCCCTTCTTGACACCAGGCCATCCTCCAAAAGTCTTCATCCAGCGTAGCGCTCTAGGATTCTTCTGAGGGATCCTGGATAAGGGAGGAGTCACCTATCCTTATACTGGATCCATGACTACCTCCAATCATTAGTGAAAATATTGATGATGAAGGTGTTGGCGGTGGAGATTGCAGGTGCTGGGATCTAGCTGAGGGAAGGGAGCTACTGATGCGGGACTGTATTCTTTTTTTTTAGCATCTGTTTCTGATTTTCCCAAAAACTTTCCATGAATCGCTGCAAATTACGTAACAGGGAGGAGGTCCTAGATGGTTAAGGTCCCTACCTCTACTTATTGTGGCTTTGCAAACGCTACAGATGGCTTGACAATTGTTGTCTGGATTTGGGTAAATATAATTCCACACAATAGAGGCAAATTTTTGTGTCTTATGCCCAAGCATGACAATGGGCTTTTTTTCCCCCACAGTGCTTATATGGATACAGTAGGGTACGGCCTGCAGCATCACAGTGCTTATATGCATACACTGGGATATGAAAGCATACACTGGGGTACGGCCTGCAGCATCCCAGTGCTTATACGGATACACAGGTGTGCAGAAGCATACACTGGGGTAGGGCATGCAGTGTCACAGTGCTTATACAAATACACTAAGATATGGAAGCATACACTAGGGTACGGCCTGCAGCATCACAGTATTTGTCATTTTGTATAGATACACTGGGTTACGGCCTGCAGCGTCACAGTACTTGTATGGATACACTGTGGTATGGCCTGCAGTGTCACAGTACTTGTATGAATATTACACTGCGGTACAACCTATAGCTTCACAATACTTATATGAATATTACACTGTGGTACGACCTACAGCGTCACAATACTTGTATGAATATTACACTGTGGTATGATGAACCTACAGCATCACAATACTTGTCTGAATATTACATGGTGGTACGAATGACAGCGTCACAATACTTGTGTATTACCAGGGACGTATCTATAATGGTTGCAGGGTGTGCTGGGCACACGGGCCCCTGGGGGGTCCATAGTATTACTTACCTCTCCAGAGTCCCACGTTCTTTGCGGGGGTCCGGCGCTGTTAAAACGACTGGAAAATGGCCGCTGCAGCCTTTTTCCCGTCATTTGCGCATGCGCAGTACAGGGGAAATAGCCACCACGGCCATTTTCCTGGTTACCAGCGCATACTCTATAGACTCTGGGTGCACTCTAGTGCCCAGAGTCTATAACTTCGGCGCTGGTCGCGCACAGCGCTCGGTGCACTGCCGGCTGCCAGACTGAGAGGAGAGGGGCCCGTGTCGGAGACTGCACATGGGCCCCCTCCTTTCTAGAAACGCCCCTGTGTATTACACTGCGGTATGAATGACCTACAGCATCACAATACTTGTATGAATATAAAACCAAATCAGGTGATGTATACATCAGTCAACCACATGAAATTATGGCCGGCATGCCACGCCCTGTTACTTGCGGTACGCCCCATGATACTTGGCTACAACCTGTGACAAATTGCCACACACCCTTTTCCAGTGCAGGTGCATGCACGGGAAGAATGCTGGGGACTTTTAAGCCCCAGTTCGACCTTGCTCACCTAAATAGGTTCTGCAATGTACAGCTACACACAGGTAATTAAGGAAGGTAAACTTTGCTAATTATTTTGCTTGCACCACTGTGGTGTGTGGGGAAAAACAAATGAGGTTATCCTGCCTCGATAACCTGAGTAGTATTAGTACAGCAGGGTACGATAGATTGAATACATTTGCAGAAATCTATGCCCTGCAAACCTGCTTGTTCAAAGGGAAAAATAATTGCTACCTAGCAACAGCTTCTACCCTGCCCATCCTACATCTATTGCTAGATCTTTGAAGGAATATCTGGCTAAAGTTTATTATTGCATTTTGTACTCTCATTTTTGGCATAGCAAATGTCCAGAAGAGGCCTCAGACCTACAAGCCTAGCCTGCAACACAAAGATGGAGAATTGTATGACTGCTGACAGCTTTGCCTAGTGAGTTCCCTGTCACCCTCTCTCTCCTGTCACCCACTGCCTCTCCCTGTAACCTCCTGTCTCTTTGCCAGTCACCCACTGCTGCTCCATATCACCCTCTCCCCGTCACCCTCTGCCTCTACCCTTCACCCTTTGCTTCTCCTCAGCACCCACTCCATACATGCCTACTCTCCCGATTTGGACGGGAGCCTCCCGAAAATCGGGTGCGGCTCCTGGCCCCCTGGAAAAGTAGGCATGTCTCCCGGCCCCTCCAGTCCCCCCCGCAATACCTATGCAAACACCTGCAGCGGGGGGGCTGATGACGCGATTCTAGCTGTCGCATCATCATGACCCTGCTCCACAATGCCGTAAATATCGGCATTGTGTAGCGGTGCCAAAATGATGCAAGTGTGTGGCTCCGCCCCTAGCCCCACCCCCTAAACAGCACATATTGTCCCAGCCACACACCGTTTTGCCGGCCCCCGCCCCCCTGCTAAGCCGACCTGGCTGCTGCCTCCCGGAAGGGGCAGTCAGGATATCGGCAAGTATGACCCACTCCCTCTCCGTTTCCCTCTGTCACCTTCTAATCTCTCCCCAGTGTCACCTACTGCCTCTCCCCAGCATCACCCACTGCCAGTCACCTATTGACTGTCACCCACTGCCGCTCCCCAGTGTCATCTACTGCTAGTCACCTATTGACTGTCACCCACTGCCTCTCCCCAGTGTCACCCACTCCCTCTCCCTATCTTCCTCTTTGTCACCCACTGCCTCTGCACAGTGTCACCCACTGCCTTTCACTTATTGACTGTCACCCATTTTATTCACCCCCTTGTCACCCACTGTCTCTTACCATCCTCATCTGCTGCCTGTAACATTTGTAGGAGGGCTCAAATTTATAGTTTGCAGGGTGGCGCCGAAGACCCTAGCATCGGCCCTGCCATATAACCTACAATGTTTATTGGACTTTTTTCAGGGTCCAGAAAGTGGGGACATTATGAGGTAGGTGCAGAGTTTTATGCAAGTTACTTTACGTAGTGTAATATATTCAGATTGATTCTGTGCATGCGCAGAAAATAGGCTACATATTCAGATTTGCACAAATCTTATACTTGCCCCAGCTTGCAACTGGAGAGACAGGACTGGGAGGTTTTAACTTAGGCCGAGCACAGTAATGGTCTATTTGCCCAATAGCACAAATATGCAGAAATTATGCAAACTATACACCTGTGAAAGATATAGGGTCAAATGTAATAGGGTGAGAGTTTAGAAAATGTGAGAGTTCACACTATTACATTGATCAAGTTGTATTTTCAATACAGGAAACACCTGGATGAGAGTTTAAAGCTTGAGAGTTTTTTTGAGTCTGAAAAACATGCAACTTTCCATGTTCTGTGACTTTATTACATTGGCAGAGTTTAAGAATGTGAGTATTTTCTCTCACATTTTCTAAACTCTCACCCTATTACATTTGACCCATAGAGAGGCTTCATTATATCATTACATGATGATGTATACCAGCATTAACTACAGTAACTGCTTCTGTGAATTTTTTGCATGATTTTGTATAAGTATTATAGCAATATTTGTTTCATACATAAGAAGGTGAACTGTACCTGATTTATCCAAGAGGTTTCGAAATCTTATTCATACTAAAAGCGATGTGTGTTTAACTATCAAAACAAATTTTTTAAAACCTGAGTGAAAGTGCATTTGATGTATGGCTGATGTAAACAGTGTTGGGCTGGGGAAGTAGGGCCAACCGAGGGAATATAGTGGTAGGTGACCATACTTAAGAGGTGCGGTTAGCCACCAGAAGGGGTGTGGCCAGCCACCACAGAGTGCTTGGTCTGGGCACATTTATAAATATCTATGGTAAATGTATAGTGCATGTATGATAATATACTAAATCGATAGCAGCAATGCACTGTAGTGAATAGATCATAGTCCATGTAATATAATGTAACATCTATACAGGTTGAGTCTCCCATATCCAAAATGCTTGGGACCAGGGGTATTCTGGATATTAAAATATTCCGTAGTTTGGAATATGTGTATACCATAATGAGATATCTTGGGAATGGGACCCAAATCTAGACACAGAAAGCTTTTATGTTTTATATACACCTATACACACAGCCTGAAGGTAATTTTATACAATATTTTGAATAATTTTGTGCATCAAAAAATTTGTGTACATACATTAATTTCATTTATGTTTTACATACACCTTATACATACGATTATTTTATACTATATTTTTAATAATTTTGTGCCTTAAAAAAAGTTTGTGTACGTTAAACCATCAGAAAGCAAAGGTTTCACTATCTCAGTCATGCTAAAAATATTCTGTGTTTTGGAATAATTGGGTATTGGAGACTCAACCTCTAATAACTAAGCACATGATTGTGATCCTGCTTATATATACTACATTAATGCACTTATAATAGCGAACACCAGTACTGACAGGCCAGTGTCTAAAACTCAATGAGAACTGCATTAGGACTAGCAAAGGCAAAATACATGCCATTGTAAAAAAAAAAAAATCAACTCTCTTACCACTGACATAATGTAGGTTAGTGAATGAAGTCAGAGCTGCAATGCAATTCCAATTACTGGCAGGAACTGTTGTCATTATGTTCATTATATTAAAGCCCATAGCCAAGTGGAGGGGACATGGTTGTGTAGAAACCACACACTTTGATTGGCAGGAGGACTAATCTTGGTGTAGTATCTATAGATGCAAACGAAGCACCCATGTTCATCAGTGTCTCTGATCCACCAAGTAACTGACCCTCTAATAGTAGAGTGCACAGTCTGGACCTGACCCCCAGAGTAGGGGATGGGCACTTAGTTAGTGGGGCTCCCCGGGATTTCCCCTGCACCCCAGCCCAACCCTGAATGTAAATCTGGTACAGCCTTGAAAGTAGGGCCAGACTGACCATCTGGCACTTCTGGCAAATGTGAAATGAGCAAACGAGGGCCTGATTGGCCGGTTAAGCCCAATGCCTGGCCTGAGCAGCTCCGCCTCCTGGCACTCTGTTCATCCGGCATGCAGAGAGATAGGAGAGTGCTGAGATACCATGCCTCGTGTGTTTTGGCACAAATTCCTTATAAGTCCAAATCAGCATAATCTTACCACTGACAATGGCAGCTAGGTTCAGGTTAATGGTTACTCAAACTCAACCTCTCTAATGAGGGTAATGTAGAAAAAGAGCTCTGCAATTCAGGACTGTAGCTTCAAAGCCCAGTGAGCACCATTTCATTTAGCTGGTGGCGTCTTGCTTACTAAATTGGTCTTTTGGAAGTAGAGTAGGTTCTTGTCACCTTCTCAGACTCCCAGTCTAAAGTGTATGGTGAGCCTGACAGCCTTACTCCTCAGGGTGGGAGTATGCTATTGCTTGTAATGCGATGACCACTTAGCAAAAAAATAACAGCTTTAGAATTTATTATGCTTTAAGTTAGGGGTGAGCGGGTTCGGATTTCTGAAATCCGAACCCCCCCGAGCCCCTCCGATCCGAGGCAGATCCGAGTCAGGCTCGACTTTTCCCGCCTGACTCGGATCTGAAATCGAGGCAAAACGTCATCATCCCGCCTTCCGAGTCTCGCGGGTTTTGGATCCTATATAAGGTACCCGCGTCGGCGCCATTTTCTCACTCGGCTGTGGAGAGTGAAGAGGGAGGGTGGGAGTTAGGGCTGGCTGGGCTGTGTAGTGTAGTGTAGTGCAGAGTAGTGTTGTGCTGTGCTGTGCTGTGCTGCGCTGTGCTGCTGTTGTCCACTACTTCAAAGTCCATAGGGGCTGGCTGTGTTGTGCTGTGCTGCTGTTGTTAATAGGGGCTGTGTCCACTACTTCAAAGTCCATAGGGGCTGGCTGGACTGTGTTGTGCAGTCAGTCATAAGTAAAGGGCCTGCTGGCTTGACCGTTAAAGGGTGCTGTAACCCGGAAAGTACACTCCAGTCCAAACCAAAAAAAAAATTATTTTCTGTGTTTGTGAATTGTGTGCGCAGTAGCCGCACGTGCATCAACAAAGTAGTGCCAAGCGTGCGCCTGTGTCATAAGTAAAGGGCCGGCTGGCTTGACCGTTAAAGGGAGCTGTAACCCCCAAAGTACACTCCAAACCAAAAAAATATATATTTTCTGTGTTTGTGAATTGTGTGCGCAGTAGCCGCACGTGCATCAACAAAGGAGCAGCGCCAAGCGTGCGCCTGTGTCCCATAAGTAAAGAGCCGGCTGGCTCATTTCTTAAAGGCTGGTTTAACCCACAAAGTGCACTACTCTCCAGCAAAAATAAAAAAATATTTTCTGTGTTTAGCCGCACGTATATATCAAATCGATATAACATAAATGGAGGACCAAACATTCTCCGATAAAAATAAAATAGAGAAAGATCAAGAACCACTTCCTCCTAGTGCTGAAGCTGCTGCCACTAGTCATGACATAGACGATAACATGCCATCAACGTCGTCTGCCAAGGCCGATGCCCAATGTCATAATAGAGGGCACATACAATCCCAAATGACAAAGTTCAGGAAAATTACCTTGAAAAAAACATTTAAATCAGCTGAAGAGAAACGTAAACTTGCCAATATGCCATTTACAACACGGAGTGGCAAGGAACGGCTAAGGTCGATCCCTAGTATGTTCACGACTAGTGGTTCAGCTTCACATGACGATGGAAGCCCTCCTCCCACTAAAAAAATCAAAAGAGTTAAGCTGGCAAAAGCACAGCGAAGAACTGTGCTTTCTAAGAAGATATCACAAATCCCCAAGGAGAGTCCAAGTGTGGTGGTGGTTGCGATGCCTGACCTTCCCAGCACTGGACGGGAAGAGGTGGCTCTTTCCACCATTTGCACGCCCCCTGCAAGTGCTGAAAGGAGCACCCACAGTCCACTTGCTGATATGCAAATTGAAGATGTCACTGTTGAAGTACAACAGGATGAGGATACTGGTGTAGCTGGCGCTGAGGAGGAAGTTGGCGAGGAGGATTCTGATGGTGATGTGGTTTGTTTAAATCAGGCTCCGGGGGAGACAGTTGTTGTCCGTGGGATGAAAAAGCCCATCACGGTCATGCCTGGGCAGAAGACCAAACATTCCACCTCTTTGGTCTGGCAATATTTCTATCCAAATCCGGACAACAACTGTCTTGCCATATGTACCTTATGTAAAGGTGGAATAAGTTGGGGTAGGGACGTTAACCACCTAGGAACATCCTCCCTTATACGGCACCTGCAGCGCATTCATAATAAGTTACTGTCAAGTTCAGAAACTTTGGCTAAGACCGAAAGCAGTCCAGGGACACCTAAATCCCGTTGTCCTGTTGTATCCAAGCGCCTGCAAACCACACCGTCAACTCCCTCCTCGTCAATTTCCTCCTTAGTCAGGATTGGAAGTAGTCCTGCAGGCCATGTCACTGGCATGACTGACTCTCCTATCCCGGATTCCTCCGGAGGATCCTGCATTGCTACGCCTCCTGCTGCCGCTGCTGCTGTTGCTGCTGCTGGGAGTCATTCATCATCCCAGAGAGGAAGTAGGAACACCACTACTTTTACTAAACAATTGACCCTCCAACAGTCCTTAGCGAGGAGGATGAAGTACGACAGCAGTCATCCTGAAGCAAAACGTATAACTGAGGCCTTGACTGCTATGTTGGTGTTAGACGTGCATCTGGTATCCGCCATTAGTGCAGTGGGATTTAGACAATTGATGGAGGTAGTGTGTCCCCGGTTCCAAATCCCATCTAGATTCCACTTCACTAGGCAGGCGATACCGAGACTGTACAGAAACGTCAGAAAAAGTGTCCTCAGTGTCCTGAAAAATGCCGTTGTACCCAATGTCCACTTAACCACGGACATGTGGACAAGTGGAACAGGGCAGACTAAGGACTATATGACTGTGACAGCCCACTGGGTAGATGTATCACCTTACGCAGCAACAGCAGCAGCATCACCAGTCGCAGCATCTCAGAAACACCAGCTCGTTCCAAGGCAGGCTACGCTGTGTATCACCGGTTTCAGTAAGAGGCACACCGCCGACAACCTCTTAGAGAAACTGAGGGAAATCATCGCCCAGTGTCTTACCCCACTTAGACTCTCCTGGGGATTTGTGATATCTGGCAACGCCACCAATATTGTGCGGGCATTACATCTGGGCAAATTCCAGCACGTCCCATGTTTTGCTCACACAATAAACTTGGTGGTGCAGAATTTTCTGAAAAGCGACAGGGGCGTGCAGGAGACGCTTTGGGTGGCCCGAAAATTTTCTGGCCACTTTCGCCATTCAGCGACTGCGTGCCAAAGACTGGAGCGCCAGCTAACACTCTTGAACCTGCCCCGCCATCACCTGAAGCAAGAGGTTGTGACGCGGTGGAACTCAACCCTCTATATGCTTCAGAGGATGGAGGAGCAGCAAAAGGCCATTCAAGCCTATACATCCACCTATGACATAGGCAAAGGAGGGGGTATGCACCTGACTCAAGCACAGTGGAGAATGATTTCCGTGTTGTGCAAGGTTCTCCAGCCCTTCGAACTTGCCACACGTGAAGTCAGTTCAGACACTGCCAGCTTGAGTCAGGTCATTCCCCTCATCAGGCTTTTGCAGAAGCAGCTGGAGAAAGTGAAGGAGGAGCTAAGACGGAGCGATTCCGCTTGGCATGTGGGACTTGTGGATGAAGCCCTTCATTCGCTTTGCCAGGATTCCAGGGTGGTCAATCTGTTGAAATCAGACCACTACATTTTGGCCACCGTGCTCGATCCTAGGTTTAAAGCCTATGTGGTGTCTCTCTTTCCGGCCGACACAAGCCTGCAGAGGTGCAAAGACCTGCTGGTGAACACACTGTCAGCTGAAGCGGAACGTGACACGTCAACAGCTCCTTCTTCATTTTCTCCCCCAACTGGGGCTACCAGGAAAAAACTTAGCTATCCTAAGCAACCCGCTGGCGGTGATGCAGGGCAGGCAGGACCAAGTTTGGACATCTGGTCCGGACTGAAGGACCTGGCAACAATTTCTGACATGTCTACTGTCACTGCATATGATACTGTCACCATTGACAGAATGGTGGAGGATTACATCGGTGACAGCATCCAAGTAGGCATGTCAGACAGTCCATACCTGTACTGGCAGGAAAAAGAGGCAATTTGGAGGCCCCTGTACAAACTGGCTCTATTTTACCTGAGTTGCCCCCCCTCCAGTGTGTACTCCGAAAGAGTGTTTAGTGCAGCCGGGAGCCTTGTCAGCGAAAGGCGTAGGAGGTTGCTTCCACAGAATGTGGAGAAGATGATATTCATCAAAACGAATTGTCAACTCTTCCAGGGAGACCAGCCTCCAGAACGTACAGAGGGACCTGTGGTGGTGGATTCAAGTGGGGACGAGTTAATACTTTGTGAGGATGAGGATGTACACACTGAAGAGGGTGAGGAATCGGTGGATGAGGAGGATGAGGATGACATCTTGCCTCCGTAGAGCCAGTTTGTGCAGGGACAGATTAATTGCCAGCTTGTTTTGTGGGGGCCCAAACGAACCAATCATTTCAGCCACAGTTGTGTGGCAGACCCTGGCGCTGAAATGATTAGTTTGTTAATGTGTGCATGTCCTGTTTATACAACATAAGGGTGGGTGGGAGGGCCCAAGGACAATTCCATCTTGCACCTCTTTTTTTTCTTTGCATTATGTACAGTTTGGGGCCTAGTTTTTCAATCTGCCATCCTGTCTGCCACTGCAGTATCACACCTAGATGGGTCACGCGTTTGTGCCGCCCACTCGTGTCGCTTAGCATAGTCATCCAGCTACCTCGGTGCAACCTTTTGGACATAAAAACATTATTGTGAGGTGTGAGGTGTTCAGAATAGACTGGAAATTAGTGGAAATTAAGGTTATTGAGGTTAATAATAGCATAGGAGCAGAAAAACCTACAAATTCTGTGATTTTAGCTGTTTTTATGCTTTTTTTCAAAAAAATACAGATCCAAAACACAAAACCCAGAACCCAAAACACGGAAGGGTGGTTTTGGCAAAACCAATCCAGATCCAAAACACGAAGAAAGATCCAGATCCAAAACCAAAACACAAAACACGAAAAGTGGCCGGTGCACACCCCTACTTTAAATTAGGGGTGTGCACCGGCCACTTTTCGTGTTTTGTGTTTTGGTTTTGGATCTGGATCTTTCTTCGTGTTTTGGATCTGGATTGGTTTTGCCAAAACCACCCTTCCGTGTTTTGGGTTCTGGGTTTTGTGTTTTGGATCTGTATTTTTTTTTTAAAAAGCATAAAAACAGCTAAAATCACAGAATTTGTTGGTTTCTCTGCTCCTATGCTATTATTAACCTCAATAACCTTAATTTCCACTCATTTCCAGTCTATTCTGAACACCTCACACCTCACAATAGTGTTTTCATGTCCAAAAGGTTGCACCGAGGTAGCTGGATGACTATGCTAAGCGACACGAGTGGGCGGCACAAACACGTGACCCATCTAGGAGTGACACTGCAGTGGCAGACAGGATGGCAGTTAGAAAAACTAGGCCCCAAACTGTACATAATGCAAAGAAAAAAAAGAAGTGCAAGATGGAATTGTCCTTGGGCCCTCCCACCCACCCTTATGTTGTATAAACAGGACATGCACACTTTAACAAATCAATCATTTCAGCGCCAGGGTCTGCCACACAACTGTGGCTGAAATGATTGGTTCGTTTGGGCCCCCACAAAACAAGCTGGCAATTAATGTGTCCCTGCACAAACTGGCTCTACGGAGGCAAGATGTCATCCTCATCCTCCTCATCCACCGATTCCTCACCCTCTTCAGTGTGTACATCCTCATCCTCACAAAGTATTAACTCGTCCCCACTTGAATCCACCACCACAGGTCCCTCTGTACCTTCTGGAGGCTGGTCTGCCTGGAAGAGCTGATAATTCATTTTGATGAACATCATCTTCTCCACATTCTGTGGAAGCAACCTCCTATGCCTTTCGCTGACAAGGTTCCCGGCTGCACTAAACACTCTTTCGGAGTACACACTGGAGGGGGGGCAACTCAGGTAAAATAGAGCCAGCTTGTACAGGGGCCTCCAAATTGCCTCTTTTTCCTGCCAGTACAGGTATGGACTGTCTGACATGCCTACTTGGAAGCTGTCACCGATGTAATCCTCCACCATTCTGTCAATGGTGACAGTATCATATGCAGTGACAGTAGACATGTCAGAAATTGTTGCCAGGTCCTTCAGTCCGGACCAGATGTCCAAACTTGGTCCTGCCTGCCCTGCATCACCGCCAGCGGGTTGCTTAGGATACCTAAGTTTTTTCCTGGCAGCCCCAGTTGCGGGAGAAAATGAAGAAGGAGCCGTTGACGTGTCACGTTCCGCTTCAGCTGACAGTGTGTTCACCAGCAGGTCTTTGCACCTCTGCAGGCTTGTGTCGGCCGGAAAGAGAGACACCACATAGGCTTTAAACCTAGGATCAAGCACGGTGGCCAAAATGTAGTGGTCTGATTTCAACAGATTGACCACCCTGGAATCCTGGCAAAGCGAATGAAGGGCTTCATCCACAAGTCCCACATGCCGAGCGGAATCGCTCCGTCTTAGCTCCTCCTTCACTTTCTCCAGCTGCTTCTGCAAAAGCCTGATGAGGGGAATGACCTGACTCAAGCTGGCTGTGTCTGAACTGACTTCACGTGTGGCAAGTTCGAAGGGCTGGAGAACCTTGCACAACACGGAAATCATTCTCCACTGCGCTTGAGTCAGGTGCATACCCCCTCCTTTGCCTATGTCATAGGTGGATGTATAGGCTTGTATGGCCTTTTGCTGCTCCTCCATCCTCTGAAGCATATAGAGGGTTGAGTTCCACCGCGTCACAACCTCTTGCTTCAGGTGATGGCGGGGCAGGTTCAAGAGTGTTTGCTGGTGCTCCAGTCTTCGGCACGCAGTCGCTGAATGGCGAAAGTGGCCAGAAATTTTTCGGGCCACCCAAAGCGTCTCCTGCACGCCCCTGTCGCTTTTCAGAAAATTCTGCACCACCAAGTTTATTGTGTGAGCAAAACATGGGATGTGCTGGAATTTGCCCAGATGTAATGCCCGCACAATATTGGTGGCGTTGTCAGATATCACAAATCCCCAGGAGAGTCTAAGTGGGGTAAGCCACTGGGCGATGATTTCCCTCAGTTTCTCTAAGAGGTTGTCGGCGGTGTGCCTCTTACTGAAACCGGTGATACACAGCGTAGCCTGCCTTGTAATGAGCTGGCGTTTCTGAGATGCTGCTACTGGTGACGCTGCTGCTGTTGCTGCGTAAGGTGATACATCTACCCAGTGGGCTGTCACAGTCATATAGTCCTTAGTCTGCCCTGTTCCACTTGTCCACATGTCCGTGGTTAAGTGGACATTGTGTACAACGGCATTTTTCAGGACACTGAGGACACTTTTTCTGACGTTTCTGTACAGTCTCGGTATCGCCTGCCTAGTGAAGTGGAATCTAGACGGGATTTGGAACCGGGGACACACTACCTCCATCAATTGTCTAAATCCCACTGCACTAATGGCGGATACCGGACGCACGTCTAACACCAACATAGCAGTCAAGGCCTCAGTTATACGTTTTGCTTCAGGATGACTGCTGTCGTACTTCATCCTCCTCGCTAAGGACTGTTGGAGGGTCAATTGTTTAGTAAAAGTAGTGGTGTTCCTACTTCCTCTCTGGGATGATGAACGACTCCCAGCAGCAGCAACAGCAGCAGCGGCAGCAGTAGGCGTAGCAATGCAGGATCCTCCAGAGGAATCCCGGATAGGAGAGTCAGTCATGCCAGTGACATGGCCTGCAGGACTACTTCCGATCCTGACTAAGGAGGAAATTGACGAGGAGGGAGTTGACGGTGTGGTTTGCAGGCGCTTGGATACAACAGGACAACGGGATTTAGGTGTCCCTGGACTGCTTACGGTCTTAGCCAAAGTTTCTGAACTTGACAGTAACTTTTTATGAACGCGCTGCAGGTGCCGTATAAGGGAGGATGTTCCTAGGTGGTTGACGTCCCTACCCCTACTTATTTCACATTTACATATGGTACATATGGCAAGACAGTTGTTGTCCGGATTTGGATAGAAATATTGCCAGACCAAAGAGGTGGAATGTTTGGTCTTCTGCCCAGGCATGACCGTGATGGGCTTTTTCATCCCACGGACAACAACTGTCTCCCCCGGAGCCTGATTTAAACAAACCACATCACCATCAGAATCCTCCTCGCCAACTTCCTCCTCAGCGCCAGCTACACCAGTATCCTCATCCTGTTGTACTTCAACAGTGACATCTTCAATTTGCATATCAGCAAGTGGACTGTGGGTGCTCCTTTCAGCACTTGCAGGGGGCGTGCAAATGGTGGAAAGAGCCACCTCTTCACGTCCAGTGCTGGGAAGGTCAGGCATCGCAACCACCACCACACTTGGACTCTCCTTGGGGATTTGTGATATCTTCTTAGAAAGCACAGTTCTTCGCTGTGCTTTTGCCAGCTTAACTCTTTTGATTTTTTTAGTGGGAGGAGGGCTTCCATCGTCATGTGAAGCTGAACCACTAGTCATGAACATACTAGGGATCGACCTTAGCCGTTCCTTGCCACTCCGTGTCGTAAATGGCATATTGGCAAGTTTACGTTTCTCTTCAGCTGATTTAAATGTCTTTTTCAAGGTCATTTTCCTGAACTTTGCCATTTGGGATTGTATGTGCCCTCTACTATGACATTGGGCATCGGCCTTGGCAGACGACGTTGATGGCATGTTATCGTCTATGTCATGACTAGTGGCAGCAGCTTCAGCACTAGGAGGAAGTGGTTCTTGATCTTTCTCTATTTTATTTTTATCGGAGAAAGTTTGGTCCTCCATTTATGTTATATCGATTTGATATATACGTGCGGCTAAACACAGAAAATAATTTTTTTTTTGGTTTGGACTGGAGTGTACTTTGTGGGTTACAGCACCCTTTAACGGTCAAGCCAGCCGGCCCTTTACTTATGACACAGGCGCACTCTTGGCACTACTTTGTTGATGCACGTGCGGCTACTGCGCACACAATTCACAAACACAGAAAATAATTTTTTTTTGGTTTGGACTGGAGTGTACTTTCGGGGGTTACAGCACCCTTAACGGTTAAGCCAGCCAGCCCTTTACTTATGACACAGGCGCACGCTTGGCACTACTTTGTTGATGCACGTGCGGCTACTGCGCACACAATTCACAAACACAGAAAATAATTTTTTTTTGGTTTGGACTGGAGTGTACTTTCGGGGGTTACAGCACCCTTTAACGGTCAAGCCATCCGGCCCTTTACTTATGACACAGGCGCACGCTTGGCACTACTTTGTTGATGCACGTGCGGCTACTGCGCACACAATTCACAAACACAGAAAATAATTTTTTTTTGGTTTGGACTGGAGTGTACTTTCGGGGGTTACAGCACCCTTTAACGGTCAAGCCAGCCGGCCCTTTACTTATGACACAGGCGCACGCTTGGCACTACTTTGTTGATGCACGTGCGGCTACTGCGCACACAATTCACAAACACAGAAAATAATATTTTTTTTGGTTTGGACTGGAGTGTACTTTGGGGGTTACAGCACCCTTTAACGGTCAAGCCAGCCGGCCCTTTACTTATGACACAGGCGCACGCTTGGCACTACTTTGTTGATGCACGTGCAGCTACTGCGCACACAATTCACAAACACAGAAAATAATTTTTTTTTGGTTTGGACTGGAGTGTACTTTCGGGGGTTACAGCACCCTTTAACGGTCAAGCCAGCCGGCCCTTTACTTATGACACAGGCGCACGCTTGGCACTACTTTGTTGATGCACGTGCGGCTACTGCGCACACAATTCACAAACACAGAAAATTATTTTTTTTTTGGTTTGGACTGGAGTGTACTTTGGGGGTTACAGCACCCTTTAACGGTCAAGCCAGCCGGCCCTTTACTTATGACACAGGCGCACGCTTGGCACTACTTTGTTGATGCACATGCGGCTACTGCGCACACAATTCACAAACACAGAAAATAATTTTTTTTTTGGTTTGGACTGGAGTGTACTTTGGGGGTTACAGCACCCTTAACGGTCAAGCCAGCCGGCCCTTTACTTATGACACAGGCGCACGCTTGGCACTACTTTGTTGATGCACGTGCGGCTACTGCGCACACAATTCACAAACACAGAAAATAATTTTTTTTTGGTTTGGACTGGAGTGTACTTTCGGGGGTTACAGCACCCTTTAACGGTCAAGCCATCCGGCCCTTTACTTATGACACAGGCGCACGCTTGGCTCTACTTTGTTGAAGCACGTGCGGCTACTGCGCACACAATTCACAAACACAGAAAATAAATTTTTTTTTGGTTTGGACTGGAGTGTTCTTACGGGGGTTACAGCACCCTTAACGGTCAAGCCAGCCGGCCCTTTACTTATGACACAGGCGCACGCTTGGCACTACTTTGTTGATGCACGTGCGGCTACTGCGCACACAATTCACAAACACAGAAAATAATTTTTTTTTTGGTTTGGACTGGAGTGTACTTTCGGGGGTTACAGCACCCTTAACGGTCAAGCCAGCCGGCCCTTTACTTATGACACAGGCGCACGCTTGGCACTACTTTGTTGATGCACGTGCGGCTACTGCGCACACAATTCACAAACACAGAAAATAATTTTTTTTTTGGTTTGGACTGGAGTGTACTTTCGGGGGTTACAGCACCCTTAACGGTCAAGCCAGCCGGCCCTTTACTTATGACACAGGCGCACGCTTGGCACTACTTTGTTGATGCACGTGCGGCTACTGCGCACACAATTCACAAACACAGAAAATATATTATTTTTTTAGCACTTGGGTGGAGCGCCCCTGATGGACAGAGCACCCCCTGGACAACACTACAGCTCTCCTTTAGGACTGGGACACTGCACAGGACTTTGGAGTGGACACAGCCCCTATGGAGAACTGACTGCACAACACAGTCCAGCCAGCCCCTATGGACTTTGAAGTAGTGGACACAGCCCCTATTAACAACAGCAGCACAGCACAACACAGCCAGCCCCTATGGACTTTGAAGTAGTGGACAACAGCAGCACTACACTACACTACACTACACAGCCCTAACTCCCACCCTCCCTCTTCACTGTCCACAGCCGAGTGAGAAAATGGCGCCGACGCGGGTACCTTATATAGGATCCAAAACCCGCGAGACTCGGAAGGCGGGATGATGACGTTTTGCCTCGATTTCAGATCCGAGTCAGGCGGGAAAAGTCGAGCCTGACTCGGATCGGACTCGGATCGGGGGGGCTCGGGGGGGTTCGGATTTTAGAAATCCGAACCCGCTCACCCCTACTTTAAATACACAATTCAAACAAAGCTGTGCTCACATTCTACCAAGGCACAAATGCCTCACACACAAAGATTCTAAATGACTGATAGGAGGTGGGTGGGATGAATTAGAACAAAACAAATAGAATCTTATGTAGAATTTGTTTTTCTTAAAAAGTGCACAATTAACAAATTGTGGTCTCTATACCACCCTATTCCCCTTCAGTTAGGTTAGATTTTTTGATTAGTGTAACGAAGAGAAACATCCCAGCTGCAATATGTCCCATGAAATAACATTCAAAACTTGATGGCTAAGATTATACAAATCATTTAAATATAATTATTTCAGCTACACTTAGTACGTAAAACCAATGTGGTGCTTATCATCTTAGACTAAATGTTTTTATCAAATAAAAATAATCATTCATCAGTAGGCCGAGTATTGTATACAGCACTGATGCAGGCACGGCTTGAATTGAAAGACAGACCTTATTTAGAGCAATTAAATTGAATGGGAACTGTTTGATCTTTCATCATCTGCTCTGTACAGTATTTTATGTCTACTCGTACAGTCTGTCATTATCATTTAATTTCTTATGTTAAAATTGCAGTAATTATTTTCAGCTATAAAAACATCTTTTGTTTTGATAAAGAACATCTTTTATAAGGAGAAGCGTTGTTTTATTCCCTAATACCTTCAGAATGAAAATGTTGTCATGCTTTTATCTTGTAGCTACTAATAAATGGCTGCATGAACTATACACCAACAAACAATCATGTCCGGGTTTAAAAGCTATATCAATACATATTCAGTAAAAGAGAATAATACAGAGATGATGAATGTCAGGTATAAACTAGATATTAAAATATATTCCATAAGTAAATAAATAATTAATTCAGTGATACAATGTATTTAGTTAAAATGTGGGGGTATTATTTATTTTATACCATTATATTTAAATAGATCAAAGAAGATGTGAGGGCTCTATAAAACAGGTTGCGTTCCTTTCAATTGATTCAATTACATTTTCTGTAAACTGTAGTCATTATCTGTAGCCAGTCTGTCACCCATCTGTCTCCCCTGCAGTCTATCCTATACAGCTAAAATTATGTCACTTTTATTATTATTAATATCAATTAGGGGTGGGCACCGGCCACTTTTCGTGTTTTGTGTTTTGGTTTTGGATCTTTCTTCGTGTTTTGGATCTGGATTGGTTTTGACAAAACCACCCTTCCGTGTTTTGGGTTCTGGGTTTTGTGTTTTGGATCTGTATTTTTTTTTTTAAAAAGCATAAAAACAGCTAAAATCACAGAATTTGTGGGTTTTTCTGCTCCTATGCTATTATTAACCTCAATAACCTTAATTTCCACTCATTTCCAGTCTATTCTGAACACCTCACAATACTGTTTTTATGTCCAAAAGGTTGCACCGAGGTAGCTGGATGACTATGCTAAGCGATACGAGTGGGCGGCACAAACACGTGGCCCATCTAGGAGTGGCACTGCAGTGGCAGACAGGATGGCAGTTTGAATAACTAGGCCCCAAACTGTACATAAGAAAAACAAAACAATACTGCGCTATGCACTGGTATATTGAATAGTATTAATCATATGTCTATAATAGGTTTGCTGTCTGTTAATAAACAGGAGGCCTTGTGAATAAGATAAATGTTTTTAATCAACACAATATAGTTCACATATGTACCAAAATTCCAATCATGTGCACATGAAAAATGGATCCTTATAAACACATAAAAACAAATAAATAAATCAATAAATAATGGGCTGTAAAAAATTGCTGGATGCAAAAAAGTATCATTTAACTGAGGTATCACAGCATACCACTCTGGAGAAAGCCACTATCGTAACAATGTGGCTAGGAAGTAACAAGTGTATCGTAGTACAAAATAGTCAGAACAGCTGAGTTCCGCCACTGTGTAGCAATCACTACTGGCGTCCCAGAGTGAAGTGCAGTGGAATGGAAGAATAAACAGTGGAAAGGTGGAGAAGGTATTACCTCTACCTCTGGATGGCCGTGTCCGCACTAGTGGCTGTCCCGGCTTATCTCTTTGTTATGTGGCCGCGGGTGAGTAATTATCAGCTGCCGTACAATAGGAGACCAAATATCTGTGAGGCGGTACGTGTGATCCAGCGAACAGTGACAAGAGCAGGTAATGTGCCGTAGGTGACTGGATCCACACTGTCCTCCGCCCTGACTTGTTCGCTTCACTGTGGAGAATGGCCCTTAGTAGTGTCAGGAGCGATAGTAGATAAAGGCGGCGACAGACGTCCCTTGCCCTATCACATCCTCCTGACTCAATACCAAGAATGGCATCAATAGCTACCTAGAAAAACTAACTTGATTGCTAGAATCTTGTATATTACTGGTCAAATGAGACATGATCAAGAGCCTCATTTAAACCTGAAGGATGCAGAGTATCCAATTTAAAAATCCAGGCTGACTCTTTCATGCACAACTGATGGAACCTGTTTCCCCCTCTTGTGGTGACTTTTATTTGTTCTACTCCTACAACTGATAGACATGATGGATCACTTTTATGGAAATGCAAAAAATTACGTGAAACACTGTGTGTAGATAGTTTATTTATAATGTTACGTCTATGTTCTCTGAATCTACATTTGAGTGATCTCGTCGTCCTGCCTACATACTGTAGGGAGCAAGAACATTGTAGGACATATACGCAAAAAGTAGATTCACAGTTAATAAACTGCTTAATCGGGAATATATCTCCATTCACATTAGATGTAATGCTAGTCGCACGATTTAGTGTATATTTACATGTAAGACACGCTCTTTTGTTACATCTAAAGTTTCCCAATAAACCAGATGCAAGCCATGTGTTTATCCTCTGATTACTTTTGAGTGGTTTAAGTTCACTAGGTGCCAATAAGTTCTTCAAATTTGAGTTCTTTTTAAAGATAACTCTAGGTTTATTAGTTAAACAAGTTCTTAAAACACAATCCTCATTTAATATAGAAAAATTATTAAAAATAATTTTCTTAATACTTCCTGATTTGCAGTTAAATTTTGATATATAAAGTAATCTTTCTTCTTCTAAACCATTGAGTTCTTTAAGCCCCTTTTTCTTGCCCCTACTTCTCTCTGGTTTATCTATGAGAAGATCTGATCTATTCAGTTCAGAGTTTTTGCATATTCCCTTGTTCCATCAAGCAAATCTTGAGGGTAACCTCTTCTTTTAAAGTGGAGGATCATTTCTTCCATTTGGTTGAAAAAATCCTCATCGCATTGACAATTGCGTCTGAGTCTTAGTACTTGATTTCTGGGGATATTTCTTACCCATGGTCGGTAATGACTACTAGAAAAATGCAAGTAGTTGCTGGTCCCTACTGATTTTACATAATTCGAATGAACAATATGACTCTCTCTGAATGAAAATGCAACATCCAGAAAATGAATAGTGTCATAACTAAATGTGTGCGTGAATTTAAGATTAAAAGTGTTAGTATTAAGGTGATTAACAAATGCCAGTGCTTTATCTAAACCCCCATCCCAAATAATAAATAAATCGTCAATGTAATGGCCATAGAGGACCAGATTATCTCTATATGGGCTGCTCCAGATGTATTGCTCTTCAAAGCGGCCCATATAGAGATTAGCGAAACTGGGCGCAAATCTGGTCCCCATGGCCATCCCAAGTGCCTGTAAATAATAAGTGCTGTCAAACAAAAAATAATTGTGAGTGAGAATGAATAAAAATCGAATTAAGAACAAAGTCACGACGTTCTTTAGATAGTTTCATATCCATATCTAAAAAATATTTCGTTGCTTCAATCCCGAATGAATGAGGGATGTTCGTATATAATGCTTGGACATCTAGGGTTAGGAATCCCAGCCCCTTCGCCCAAGATATTTCTGCAGTTTTTTGTAATATATGTTTGGTATCTTTCACATACGACTGTAAATTAATGACGTGACTTTGTAAATGTGCATCTACAAACTGTGATAAATTAGAAGTGAGGGAACCTATACCTGAAATAATGGGATGCCCAGGAGGTGAAGTAAGTGATTTGTGAATTTTTGGTAAATGATAAGAAACTGGTGTAATAGGGTGTGAACAAATTAAAAATTTATAGATGTCTTCTGATATTGCATTTCTTCCAAAGCTTCATCCAATAAATTATCATATTTCTTTTTAAACTCCATCGTGGGATCTTTCAATAAAATAGTATAATATAATATTTTTGCAGTTCCTTACTGCTAAATAGTTTTTTTCCCAAACTGTACATAATGCAAATGCAAAGAAGAAAAAGAGGTGCAAGATGGAATTGTCCTTGGGCCCTCCCACCCACCCTTATGTTGTATAAACAGGACATGCACACTTTAACAAACCAATCATTTCAGCGCCAGGGTCTGCCACATGACTGTGGCTGAAATTATTGGTTCGTTTGGGCCCCCACAAAACAAGCTGGCAATTAATCTGTCCCTGCACAAACTGGCTCTACGGAGGCAAGATGTCGTCCTCATCCACCGATTCCTCACCCTCTTCAGTGTTGTGTACATCCTCATCCTCACAGAGTATTAACTCGTCCCCGCTGGAATCCATCACCACAGGTCTCTCTGTATGTTCTGGAGGCTGGTCTCCCTGGAAGAGTTGATAATTAATTTTTATGAACATCATCTTCTCCATATTTTGTGGAAGCAACCTCCTACGCCTTTCGCTGACAAGGTTCCCGGCTGCACTAAACACTCTTTCGGAGTACACACTGGAGGGGGGGCAACTCAGGTAAAATAGAGCCAGTTTGTACAGGGGCCTCCAAATTGCCTCTTTTTCCTGCCAGTACAGGTATGGACTGTCTGACATGCCTACTTGGATGCTGTCACCGATGTAATCCTCCACCATTCTGTCACTGGTGACAGTATCATATGCAGTGCCAGTAGACATGTCAGAAATTGTTGCCAGGTCCTTCAGTCCAGACCAGATGTCCAAACTTGGTCCTGCCTGCCCTGCATCACCACCAGCGGGTTGCTTAGGATACCTAAGCTTTTTCCTGGCAGCCCCAGTTGCGGGAGAAAATGAAGAAGGAGCTGTTGACGTGTCATGTTCCGCTTCAGCTGACAGTGTTTTCACCAGCAGGTCTTTGCACCTCTGCAGGCTTGTATCAGCCAGAAAGAGAGACACCACATAGGCTTTAAACCTAGGATCAAGCACGGTGGCCAAAATGTAGTGGTCTGATTTCAACAGGTTGACCACCCTGGAATCCTGGCAAAGCGAATGAAGGGCTTCATCCACAAGTCCCACATGCCAAGCGGAATTGCTCCGTCTTAGCTCCTCCTTCACTTTCTCCAGCTGCTTCTGCAAAAGCCTGATGAGGGGAATGACCTAACTCAAGCTGGCAGTGTCTGAACTGACTTCACGTGTGGCAAGTTCGAAGGGCTGGAGAACCTTGCACAACACGGAAATCATTCTCCACTGTGCTTGAGTCAGGTGCATACCCCCTCCTTTGCCTATGTCATAGGTGGATGTATAGGCTTGATTGGCCTTTTGCTGCTCCTCCATCCTCTGAAGCATATAGAGGGTTGAGTTCCACCGCGTCACAACCTCTTGCTTCAGGTGATGGCGGGGCAGGTTCAAGAGTGTTTGCTGGTGCTCCAGTCTTCGGCACGCAGTCGCTGAATGGCGAAAGTGGCCAGAAAATTTTCGGGCCACCCAAAGCGTCTCCTGAACGCCCCTGTCATTTTTCAGAAAATTCTGCACCACCAACTTTATTGTGTGAGCAAAACATGGGACGTGCTGGAATTTGCCCAGATGTAATGCCCGCACAATATTGGTGGCACTGTCAGATATCACAAATCCCCAGGAGAGTCTAAGTGGGGTAAGACACTGGGCGATGATTTCCCTCAGTTTCTCTAAGAGGTTGTCGGCGATGTGCCTCTTACTGAAACCGGTGATACACAGGGTAGCCTGCCTTGGAACGAGCTGGCGTTTCAGAGATGCTGCTACTGGTGACGCTGCTGCTGTGATACATCTACCCAGTGGGCTGTCACAGTCATATAGTCCTTAGTCTGCCCTGTTCCACTTGTCCACATGTCCGTGGTTAAGTGGACATTGGGTACAAAGGCATTTTTCAGGACACTGAGGACACTTTTTCTGACGTTTCTGTACAGTCTCGGTATCGCCTGCCTAGTGAAGTGGAATCTAGACGGGATTTGGAACCGGGGACATACTACCTCCATCAATTGTCTAAATCCCACTGCACTAATGGCGGATACCGGACGCACGTCTAACACCAACATAGCAGTCAAAGCCTCAGTTATACGTTTTGCTTCAGGATGACTGCTGTCGTACTTCATCCTCCTCGCTAAGGACTGTTGGAGGGTCAATTGTTTAGTAAAAGTAGTGGTGTTCCTACTTCCTCTCTGGGATGATGAACGACTCCCAGCAGCAGCAACAGCAGCAGCGGCAGCAGGAGGCGTAGCAATGCAGGATCCTCCGGAGGAATCCCGGATAGGAGAGTCAGTCATGCCAGTGACATGACCTGCAGGACTACTTCCGATCCTGACTAAGGAGGAAATTGATGAGGAGGGAGTTGACGGTGTGGTTTGCAGGTGCTTGGATATAACAGGACAACAGGATTTAGGTGTCCCTGGACTGCTTATGGTCTTAGCCAAAGTTTCTGAACTTGACAGTAACTTTTTATGAACGCGCTGCAGGTGCCGTATAAGGGAGGATGTTCCTAGGTGGTTAACGCCCCTACCCCTACTTATTTCACCTTTACATATGGTACATATGGCAAGACAGTTGTTGTCCGGATTTGGATAGAAATATTGCCAGACCAAAGAGGTGGAATGTTTGGTCTTCAGCCCAGGCATGACCGTGATGGGCTTTTTCATCCCACGGACAACAACTGTCTCCCCCGGAGCCTGATTTAAACAAACCACATCACCATCAGAATCCTCCTCGCCAACTTCCTCCTCAGCGCCAGCTACACCAGTATCCTCATCCTGTTGTACTTCAACAGTGACATCTTCAATTTGCATATCAGCAAGTGGACTGTGGGTGCTCCTTTCAGCACTTGCAGGGGGCGTGCAAATGGTGGAAAGAGCCACCTCTTCCCGTCCAGTGCTGGGAAGGTCAGGCATCGCAACCACCACCACACTTGGACTCTCCTTGGGGATTTGTGATATCTTCTTAGAATGCACAGTTCTTCGCTGTGCTTTTGCCAGCTTAACTCGTTTGATTTTTTTAGTGGGAGGAGGACTTCCATCGTCATATGAAGCTGAACCACTAGTCATGAACATAGGGAAAGATCTTAGCTATTCCTTGCCACTCCGTGTCGTAAATGGCATATTGGCAAGTTTACACTTCTCTTCAGATGATTTAAATGTTTTCTTCAAAGTAATTTTCCTGAACTTTGTCATCTTGGGTTGTATGTGCCCTCTACTATGACATTGGGCATCGGCCTTGGCAGACGACGTTGATGGCATGTTATCGTCTATGTCATGACTAGTGGCAGCAGCTTCAGCACTAGGAGGAAGTGGTTCTTGATCTTTCCCTATTTTATTTTTATCGGAGAAAGTTTGGTCCTCCATTTATGTTATATTGATATATACGTGCGGCTAAGGCGCACACAAACACAGAAAATAATTTTTCATTTTTGTTGGAGACTAGTGCACTTTGTGGGTTACAGCACCCTTTAAGAAATGAGCCAGCTGGCTCTTTACTTATGGGACACAGGCGCACGCTTGGCGCTGCTCCTTTGTTGATGCACGTGCAGCTACAGCCCACACAATTCACAAACACAAAAAAAGATATATTTTTATTTTGTTTGGAGTGCCCTTTGGGGGTTACAGCACCCTCTAAGGGACAAGCCAGCTGGCCTTTTACTTATGGGACACAAGCGCACGCTTGGCGCTGCTCCTTTGTTGATGCACGTGCAGCCACAGTGCACACAATTCACAAACACAGAAAAAAATGTTTTATTTTGTTTGGAGTGCCCTTTGGGGGTTACAGCACCCTTTAGCAGTTAATCCAGCTGGCCCTTTATTTATGGGACACAGGCGCACGCTTGGCACTACTTTGTTGATGCACGTGTGGCTACTGCGCACACAATTCACAAACACAAAAAAATATATTTTTTTATTTTGTTTGGAGTGCCCTTTGGGGGTTACAGCACCCTTTAACAGACAAGCCAGCCGGCCTTTTACTTATGGGACACAGGCGCACACTTGGCGCTACTCCTTTGTTGATGCACGTGCAGCCACAGTGCACACAATTCACAAACACAGAAAAATTTTTTTTATTTTGTTTGGAGTGCCCTTTGGGGGTTACAGCACCCTTTAGCAGTCAATCCATCTGGCCCTTTATTTATGGGACACAGGCGCACGCTTGGCACTACTTTGTTGATGCACGTGCGGCTACTGCGCACACAATTCACAAACACAAAAAATATTTTTTTTTATTTTGTTTGGAGTCCCCTTTGGGGGTTACAGCACCCTTTAATGGACAAGCCAGCTGGCCTTTTACTTATGGGACACAGGCGCACACTTGGCGCTGCTCCTTTGTTGATGCACGTGCAGCCACAGTGCACACAATTCACAAACACAGAAAAAATTTTTTTATATTGTTTGGAGTGCCCTTTGGAGGTTACAGCACCCTTTAGCGGTCAATTTAGCCGGCCCTTTATTTATGGGACACAGGCGCACGCTTGGCACTACTTTGTTGATGCACGTGTGGCTACTGCGCACACAATTCACAAACACAAAAAAATATATATTTTTATTTTGTTTGGAGTGCCCTTTGGGGGTTACAGCACCCTCTAACGGACAAGCCAGCCGGCCTTTTACTTATGGGACACAGGCGCACGCTTGGCGCTGCTCCTTTGTTGATGCACGTGCAGCCACAGTGCACAATTCACAAACACAGAAAAAATATATATTTTTTTTGCACTTGGGGGGAGCACCCCTGATGGACAGAGCAGCCCCTGGACAACACTACAGCACCCCTTTAGAACTGGGACACTGCACAGGACTTTGGAGTGGACACAGCCCCTATGGACAACTGACTGCACAACACAGTCCAGCCAGCCCCTATGGACATTGAAGGAGTGGACACAGCCCCTATGGACAACAGCAGCACAGCGCAGCACAATACTACACTGCACTACACTACACTACACAGCCCTGCCAGCCCTAACTCCCACCCTCCCTCTTCACTGTCCACAGCCGAGTGAGAAAATGGTGCCGACGCGGGTACCTTATATAGGATCCAAAACCCGCGAGACCCGGAAGGCGGGATGATGACGTTTTGCCTCGATTTCAGATCCGAGTCAGGCGGGAAAAGTCGAGCCTGACTCGGATCGGGGGGGCTCGGATTTCAGAAATCCGAACCCGCTCACCCCTAATATCAATAACATTAATTTCCAGACATTTCCAGTCAATTTTGACCACCTCACAGCACCGGAAATCAGGAGTGAGGGACTTAAATGAAATCCGGTTTTTAGATTCGAATCCTTTTAGATTGTGACTAGAAGGGCTGTTTAATGCTGAAGGAGGCTAGATGTATGAGGACACAACTGTATCTGTGACCCCCAGCATCTCATCACTAGTGTGCTCAATGCTCACCACAATTACCTACAAATTATGGGCCTGATTCAGAGCCGGACGCAATTAGCGCTCGCTCGTCCTGAAAATAGGGGTGGCTATTCAAATTAACCGTTCGCTGTTTGCGGTCTGTTCACGCCTTTAGGTCTGAACGAGCGAACAAAACTTGCGGTCGTTTTTTGGGAAACTACGCCCCCTGGCCGCCCGCATCCTACGTCATGTCCGCTATTTATTAGATTAATCGAGTACATCGAACAGGGTATGAGCTGCTCGCTATTCTTGTGGTTGGTTTTTGCTACCACAATTTTGCGAGCAGTTCTGGCTAAAAAAAAACCCAGTGACGTTGTCAATGACGCTGATGTTTTAATTATGCACACCCATAAAATGCCCGTGTTGACCTTTAAGCACGCCTGCGATCGGATCCCCACTCCCCGTTTTCAAGCACCTTCCCGTGTTACCACCCACATACGCCTCATTCTGTCACTCAAAATAGCAGGCATTTTCTAATTTGCGAGCACACGATTTTCGGCCGCACTGACTGGTTCGCGCATGCGTATAACGATCCGTGCGCATGCGCAGTTGGGCAAACATCGCTTGGAGCGAACGAGCGGCCGCTTACGAGTGGCTCTGAATCAGGCCCTATATCTGAGCAGGGCAGGTGCTCAGATGTCCTGCATGCCCCTGCAAACTATAAATCTGTACCCTCCCATTTGGGGCATGGTCTCTCAAGGAAGGGCCGTGGCCACGTAATAGTACCCCAATTTCAAATTATGCTACACAGTAGCACAATCTTATTCATACTACACTGCACATAGGACCTGATTCAGACTAGGGGTGTGCACCGGCCACTTTTCGTGTTTTGTGTTTTGGTTTTGGATCTGGATCTTTCTTTGTGTTTTGGATCTGGATTGGTTTTGCCAAAACCACCCTTCCGTGTTTTGGGTTCTGGGTTTTGTGTTTTGGATCTGGATTTTTTCTTAAAAAATTTAAAAAAACGCTAAAATCACATAAAATGGGCCTTTTTTTGTTCCTACGCTATTAATAACCCCAATAACATTAATTTCCACTCATTTCCACTCTATTCTGAACACCTTACACCTCACAATATTGTTTTTAGGCCAAAAGGTTGCACCGAGGTAGCTGGATGACTATGCTAAGCGACACAAGTGGGCGGCACAAACACGTGGCCCATCTAGGAGTGGCACTGCAGTGGCAGACAGGAAGCCAATCAGCGTTATGGTGCCCATTTGCATGTAGCACGAACCCGGGAGATCCGTGCTACATGCATCTGTGTGATTGGCACAGAGCAATGACTGGTCCGTGAGACCCGTCTGTGCTGCTGTGGTAAAAAAAAAAAAAAAAACCTGTGTAAAAAAAGAAAAAAATGGCGTGCACCCCCCCAAAAAAGAGCAACCAGCCCCGGGCATTAGTAACCCAGTGCTGGGTGTGCTTAAATACAGGGGACAAACGACGTAGGGGTCCCCTGTACTTAAGCACAACCAGCACCGGGCTAGTCAGAACCAGCGCTGGTTGCCAAAATACGGGGGACAAACGACGTAGGGGTCCCCCGTATTCTGCGCAACCAGCTCTGGGCTCTGATCCGGTCCTGGTTCTGGAAATACAGGGGAAAAAATTTGTAGGGTTCCCCTGTATGTTCCAGAACCAGCACTGGACTTTTTCTAGCGGGGGGCTGATGCCACAGCCAGGGGAGCCCTTTCACCGGGCCCCCCAGCCGCAGCATCAGCCCTGACCGCTAGTCAGCCCAGGCCGGGGATCCCTGGAGAGCTGGGGACCCCCCCAATAAAGGGGTCACCCTCTCCAGGGCACCCCAGGCCCAGGCTGATAGCCCGGGGCTATCCCCGCCACCCCTGGTGGCGGTGGGTGGCGGGTTGATTGTGTGGTGTGGTGTAAATAAAGAATATCACACATTGTCTTTACAAGTAGAACTGCAAGTCCCAGCTAGCCTGCCCCGCATGCTGGTACTTGGAGAACCACAAGTACCAGCATGCAGGGCATTAAGGGCCCACTAGTACCTGTAGTTCACCTGTAAAAAAAAATGTTTAAAAAAATACAGGACACACACACCGTGACAGTATAAGTTTATTAAACATACATACACACACACACACATGTACACATACTCACCTATGTAACATCGTCCACTTGTCCGGTAAAGTATCCATAGGGGACCTGTGAAAAAAAACATACTCACCATTTCCTATGCGAGGTTCTGTCCTCTTCGTTCCAAAGTAGGCATCCCCGGACTTGGCAAAAAAACAAAACGAAAACGCGATCCACGAACTTAGTACTGTTCTATAGAACGGTACTTCCCGAATGAGAGCTTAGCGGCGGGGTATCACCATGGAAACCCCGCTGCTAAGCGTTCATTGGCTGAGAGATGTCATCTCCCGTCTCTCAGCCAATGAACGGCTCCCTCCATTGTAGTCAATGGTGGGAGCCGCAAGGTTATTAAAGTTTACCCTGCGGTTCCCACCATTGACTACAATGGAGGGAGCCGTTCATTGGCTGAGAGACGGGAGATGACCTCTCTCAGCCAATGAACGCTTAGCAGCGGGGTTTCCATGGTGATACCCCGCCGCTAATCTCTCATTCGGGAAGTACCGTTCTATAGAACGGTACTAAGTTCGTGGATCGTGTTTTCGTTTTGTTTTTTTGCCAAGTCCGGGGATGCCTACTTTGGAACGAAGAGGACAGAACCTCGCATAGGAGATGGTGAGTATGTTTTTTTTGACAGGTCCCCTATGGATACTTTACCGGACAAGTGGACGATGTTACATAGGTGAGTATGTGTACATGTGTGTGTGTGTGTGTATGTATGTTTAATAAACTTATACTGTCACGGTGTGTGTGTCCTGTGTTTTTTTAAACATTTTTTTTACAGGTGAACTACAGGTACTAGTGGGCCCTTAATGCCCTGCATGCTGGTACTTGTGGTTCTCCAAGTACCAGCATGCGGGGCAGGCTAGCTGGGACTTGCAGTTCTACTTGTAAAGACAATGTGTGATATTCTTTATTTACACCACACCACACAATCAACCCGCCACCCACCGCCACCAGGGGTGGCGGGGATAGCCCCGGGGTGGCGGGGATAGCCCCGGGCTATCAGCCTGGGCCTGGGGTGCCCTGGACAGTGTGACCCCTTTATTGGGGGTGTCCAGCTCTCCAGGGATCCCCGGCCTGGGCTGACCAGCGGTCAGGGCTGATGCTGCGGCTGGGGGGCCCAGTGAAAGGGCTCCCCTGGCTGTGGCATCAGCCCCCCGCTAGAAAAAGTCCAGTGCTGGTTCTGGAACATACAGGGGAACCCTACTAATTTTATTCCCCTGTATTTCCACAACCAGGACCGGATCAGAGCCCAGAGCTGGTTGCGCAGAATACGGGGGACCCCTACGTCGTTTGTCCCCCGTATTTTGGCAACCAGCGCTGGTTCTGACTAGCCCGGTGCTGGTTGTGCTTAAGTACAGGGGACCCCTACGTCGTTTGTCCCCTGTATTTAAGCACACCCAGCACTGGGTTACTAATGCCCGGGGCTGGTTGCTCTTTTTTGGGGGGGTGCACGCCATTTTTTTCTTTTTTTACACAGGTTTTTTTTTTTTTTTTTACCACAGCAGCACAGACGGGTCTCACGGACCCGTCAGTGCTCTGTGTCAATGACACAGATGCAAGTAGCACGGATCTCCTGGTCCGTGCGTGCATCTTTGTCATTGAAATACACAGCAGCACAGACGGGTCTCACTGACCCATCTGTGCTCTGTGTCACTGTCAATCACACAGATGCATGTAGCACGGATCTCACGAGTCCGTGCTACATGCAAATGAGCACCATAATGCTGATTGGCTGAGAGCCGTGACAGACGGCTCTGTCAGCCATTCAGCACTTTGCCCATTAAAGGCAAAGGCATTTTTTTTTAAATGGGCGCTCGAGGCAAAACCTCGAGATCCGACAGCAGATCTCGAGGTTTTGCCTCGGGAGAGGGATCCGGGGCAGACAGGGAGATCCGAGCTTGGGCTCGGATCGCCCCGGATCCCCGAAGTTCGGGTGGGTTCGGTTCTCAGGGAACCGAACCCGCTCATCCCTAATTCAGACCTGCTCACTAGGATGCGTTTGCTCATAGCTGGCCGATGTTTGCATTCTGCGCATGCATATGCATCGCAGTGCGCGAACCAGTGCAAAAGCTCAGGAAGCGTTCACTCGCTGCGCATAGACAGCCCAGCAGAGTGAGTGACAGGAGAGGCCGTTTGTGGATGGTAACAGGGGCAGGTCACTAGAAACGGGCGAGTGGAGGTGCGAATGCAGGCGTGCCTGAGCATCTTAACGCCGTTTCAGAGGTGTGCATAATTAAGACGGAGCATCATAGTACACCTCAAGCACTGCGTTCGCTTCCGATGGTACCCGATGGTTGCATACAGTTCCTGGAGATGACGGCGTTTTAAGAATAGCTGGTGGGTGTCTGCATACACAAAGTGATTGCACACCAAGACATAATGGGCTTGCTAATGCCTTGCCGTGTGATAGCCTGCCTTGCTGGGCATGCGCTGGATTTGCAGTCGCTGGGTGCGAGCGAACGCATCTAGCGAGTGGGTCTGAATGAGCTCCATAGTGACCCTGATTCACATTACACCACATAGTAGTGTCCCTTATTCATGGTACAACACACAGTAGTGCACGGCAGTCCGTTGGCGGGGAAGCAGCATAGAAGAGCTGCCGAAGAAAGAAGACGGTCTGTGAAGTAATGGATGGGCAGTGCCCTACACGTGAAGTTCTGGGGGAGGCGGTAGCCATGAAAAAGAGCTTAACGGCTGCCGCCCTCCAGGTGAAGGTGCCGGAAAATAAACTATTAAAACAATTGGTGTTCTTGTTTTATTTTAATATTTCTTTTACAGGGGTACTATAGGTACCAGAGGACCCTTAATCACCCGAATGCTGGTACTTGTGGTTCTCCAAGTACCAGCATGCAGGGGAGGTTTGCTGGGACCTGTAGTCCTAGTGCAAAATAAAAATATTTTAACTGTCATATGCACCAAACTACACTATCAACCTGGCACGCACCGGCACCGGGGATACAGTCCAGGCTTGGGCTGACTAGCAGTCAGGGGTGATGCTTCGGCAGGGGGACCTGGTGAATGGGCTCCCCTGGCTGTGGCATTACCCCCCGCGCTAGAAAAAGTTTAGTTCTGGTTAATACAAGGGGATCCCTGTATGTGTGTATTCCAATGAGCACACAATTCTGTGAATTAGCAGCTCCTTAATTTTGTGAGTGACAGCAATTTCACTCTGTGAGAGTGCTGCATCTGCAGTTAACCACAGGGTGTGATGGCATACCATATCTGTGTTGCGCAAGGAACACATCCATTAAGGCGTCCACTAGCATACTGTGAAACGACTGCACGATTACGACATTGTAATCGTGCAGTCGTTCAGTGTTGTGCCTACACTGTGCTGTGCCTACACTGAACGATCAGCACGCATCGCTGGTCATTTTTTACATTATGAATACAGGTAAAGAAAAATTATTATAATAATCACCCCAATGCAATAACCTTAAAATAAACAAGACATATTAAAGCTGTACTCTAGCCCATCCTTTAACAGTTCAAAATAGCACAACTGTTCACAAAAGGAGACCAGTCCATTTGTCCATTGTATACATAAAATACTCACATACTGTAGCAGTATAATAGTTGTCACAGGCATAATGAAAATATCATGCAAGTGTCCAGAGGGTTTAAAAGACAGCCACTGATACTAAAGATGGAAGCATCAGCTTTGTCCAATATTATATTTATAATAGTTTAGATTAAGTTGACAGTTTAATTTATAATCAAGTCTGGAAAGCAGGGGCGTATTAAGACATTAGGGGGACTGTGTGCAATCGCCGTCTGGGGACCCCTCCTCTCTCTCTCCGGTGGCTGGCAGCGCACTGAGCGCAGTGCCGCAGCAGTACACTCTGGGCACTAGTCTGTGCCCAAAGTCTACTGCGCATGCCGCAGCAGCCATTTTCCCGGCCATTTCCTTACTGCGTATGTGCAAAACTCTGGGAAAATGGCAGCGGTGGCCATTTTCCAGGCAATTTTTACAGCGCTGATAGCGCCAATGTGGGACTTTGGAAGGTAAGTATTAAAAATACTGGTGCAGGGTTTGCGGTGTGGGACTCCCTGGACCCAGGGGCCCGTGTGCCCCTCACACCCTGCACCCATTATAGATACACCCCTGCTGAAACATTTTGCTGTTGTGCTGATTGTTCCTGGTTTCCTCCTAACTACGAGGATATTACAAGCTACACACTCATTTTGAAAAGCTATTATGATATTATAGCCAAGGGGATCCTAACAGCTATGAATACCGAAGTTTGAACCAAAGCTATCAACATTGGAGGATACCTCAATTGTGAAGCGTCACTTTCTGTACAAGTATCTTTTATTACTGGGGATGATATTCATGCTGTATTAACATGTTGTATGACTTGGGGCCTGATTCAGATATGTACACTAATGTCATCACAGCTGCTATCCCGTACTCAGCTGCTGTGCGAAACTATGCAAATGCCCACCTGTGGCATAGCAAATCCAAGCATCTGAGTATATAGACGCAGCATCAGTTGCAGATCATTCGACTGGTCTACAAAAATAAACTTTTTCCCTTTCACAAGAACTAAATAAACTGAACCTAAGTGTATTTTTCTTTCTAAATGCGAATATGCATTCAGATTTCCCATGGGGCAGGGACATACATTTAACGGTTTATAAAATGAGTACCTACCTAAGTCTAAATGATACAGTGCAGGAGGAACAGAGATATTCCTAAAAGGAAGAAAAGTATATACTGTACAGTACTTACTTGGCTGGAGATGTCTGTCCCGTCCTAAACCTCCGTCTCCTCCTCCTCATGGCGGTGGCGTGGTTTCTGGGCCTGTGAAAACAAAAAAATATATAATTTGTCTCAAAACAATTTAAAACATGTACATAAGACACCACAAGTGTACATAACAGTAAAGCTGGCCATTCTCTATACAATTTTCTGTCAGATATCTGTCCAATCTGGCTGGTTGGAATGAAAACCTGGTAATGTATGGGAGCAAATGACAATCGTCCATTTGCTCACAAACGACAATCGTCCATTTGCTCACAAACACTGGAAAACAGACAAAAATGGTTGTTCAGACAAATTGGTTAAAACACACAAATGTAACCAATTTGAACAAATTTTTTTGTCCTTTTTTCAGTGTTTACACCATATGATCGACTGTCATTTGCTCCCATACATTACCAGGTTTTCATATTAACCAGCCAGATTGGACAGATATCTGACAGAAAATTGTATAGTGGATGCCCAGCTTTACCAAAACAGAAAAAGAATGATCAATTAGTACCATAATTCTCAGGACAGAATACGGCAGGGCAAGGTACAGCAAGGAACAGTGCAGTAAGCGAGGAAGTAATCAGAGAAGCGTGGACCTGACTCCGATAGTGATGGCACAAGGAGCAGATGTAGAGCCACTGGGAGAGACAAACGTCCATGAGTGAGGGGAATTCTGGACTACTGGTCATTCGCCAACCAGGGAGGGCGGGAGGGAAATTAGGGTGGAGATGTAGGGAGCAGTGGAGCCTTTAGAGTAAAGGAGGTAGAGTACAGCCAGTACTTACTTGGTTAGGGAGAGTTGTCGGGCCCCGCCGCTCGTCCTCTGACTCCTCAGACGGTAGATGCACTGTCGATGTAATGTTGTTAAACAAATTATTATAATGTAATTTTGACTCAACACAATTTAAAATAAAAAACTCATGGAAAAAAACACATTGGCATAGACATAGAAAAAAAAAATCAAAATTCGCACTAAAATCCAAAACATTGGCCCATCTTGTAAACACAATTTAATGTACTGTACAGAACTTACTTGGCTGTGCAGGCCCTGCTGCCTCCCCCTCCTCTGCCTGCTGCTGTCTCCTCTGGCACTGATGTACTGTATAAAAAAAACAGTGCAATGTATACTAACGTTTGCCTGAAGTCAATTTGAATAAAAATAAACCCCTACTGTACTACAAATCTTTACACCATTAGTAGTGCCCCTGGTTCTGACAACTAGAACTGTCTTTGCCCTATCACCACAACAGGGACAGCACTGTCCCTGCTGCGGCGACTGCTGGCTGCACACGGCATCTTGTGATGCAGGGGCTGGCTGGCAACTTTTAGCCTGGGGGGCAAATGCATGCAGGTGGCCCTGGCAGAGGAGTAGCGTGTAGCCAGGGTGCCCGGAGCACATGCGCGCTTAGGCGCCCTCCCCCCTCAAGTGTTCCAGAGAGGAGGAGGCTCCATATGGAATTAATGTAAAGTAAAAATAAAGATATGGGGCAGACCCCTGTAGAGGTGCCCTTATGCAGTGCCCCAGGAGAGGACCCCCTTATGCAGGCCACCAGTAGTGCCCCCAGTAGTGGTCCCCTCTGTGCAGTGCCCCTTGTGCCCCCAGTAGTAAGCCCCTTATATAGTGCCCCCAGTAGTGGTACCCCCTATGCAGTGACCCCAGTAGTAATCCCCCTTGTAGCTTATAGTGCCCCCAGTAGTAGTCCCCCCCTTGTAATGTCCCTAGTAGTAGTCCCCCCCTTGTAGTGCCCCCAGTAGTAATCTCCCTTGTAGTTCCCCCAGTAGTAGCCCCCCTTGTTGTGCCCCCAGTAGTAGTCCCCCCCTTACAGTGCCCCCAGTAGTGCTCTCCCCCTTGTAGTGCCCCCAGTAGTAGTCCCCCCCTTGCCGTGCCCCCAGTAGTGCTCTCCCCCTTGTAGTGCCCCCAGTAGTAGTCCCCCCTTGTAGTGCCCCCAGTAGTGCTCTCCCCCTTGTAGTGCCCCCAGTAGTAGTCCCCCCTTGTAATGCTCCCAGTAGTAGTCCCTCCCTTGTTGTGCCCCCAGTAGTAGTCCTCCCCCTTGTAATGCTCCCAGCAGGAATTAATGTAAAGTAAAAATAAAGATATGGGGCAGGCCCCTGTAGAGGTGCCCATATGCAGTGCCCCCTGTGCCCCAGGAGAGGACCCCCTTATGCAGGCCACCAGTAGTGCCCCTAGTAGTGATCCTCCTATGCAGTTCCTCTTATATAGTGCCCCCAGTAGTGGTCCCCCCGTGCAGTGCCCCTTGTGCCCCCAGTAGTAAGCCCCTTATATAGTGACCCCAGTAGTGGTACCTCCTATGCAGTGACCCCAGTAGTAGTCCCCCCCTTGTAGCTTGTAGTGCCCCCAGTAGTAGTCCCCCCCTTGTAGTGCCCCCAGTAGTAATCTCCCCCAGTAGTAGCCCCCCTTGTTGTGCCCCCAGTAGTAGTCCCCCTTACAGTGCCCCCAGTAGTGCTCTCCCCCTTGTAGTGCCCCCAGTAGTAGTCCCCCCTTGTAGTGCCCCCAGTAGTAGTCCCCCCTTGTAATGCCCCCTGTAGTAGTCCCTCCCTTGTAATATCCCCAGTAGTAGTCCCCCCTTGTAATGCCCCCAGCAGTGATCCCCCCCTTGTTGTGACCCCAGTAGTAGTCCCCCCTTGTAATGCCACCAACAGTAATCCCCCCCCTTGTTGTGCCCCCAGTAGTAGTCCCCCCTTGTCATGCCCCCAGCAGTAATCCCCCCCTTGTTGTGCCCCCAGTAGTAGTCCTCCCCCTTGTAATGCCCCCAGTAGTAATCCCCCCTTGTTGTGAGCCCAGTAGTAGTCCTCCCCCTTGTAATGTCCCCAGTAGTAATCCCCCTTGTAGTGCCCCCAGTAGTAATCCCCCTTGTAGTGCCCCCAGTAGTAGCCCCCCCCCAGTAGAGAGACACGTGGTCCCGCCGCTGCTATCAGCTCCTCTGTCAGTCCTCCCGGGCCGCTTTGCATTATGGGAGAGGCGTCATGACGTCATGTCGTCTCTCCCATTACCCACTGCGGGAGCCGGAAGATCACAGTGACACAGACTGCCCGCGGCCCGCATGGCGCTGCGGCCCGGGGGGCACATGGCACCCTGCCCCCCGACCCAGCCCGCCACTGTTGTGATGATTGCGACATCCCGCGCATGCCCAGTGGAGCTGGCTAGTAGGTGAGACACAGGGCATCAGCCTAGTGCTGATGCGCTGTGTACTCAGGCAGGGATCTCATCGGTAGTCCTGCTCTGTACCGCTATAATACTCCTTTTTCACATAGTAGTGCCTTTTATTCACGTTATGTCACACAGTATTGGCCCTTAGGGATGACCATCGATCGATGCTACCATTGGTGGATAATATCAATTACATGGAACCATAGATGGTTTTATCCACCAATGATCATCCCTGTTTTAATACTGGGTGTGCAGCAGGTCATGCAAAACTAGTTAACATCGGCCAACAACCATCGATGTTTTCAAATCATCGATGGTCGATGACCATCCCTACATCATTTGGCTCTGTGCCATTGATGGTGGTGAAAAATTGGTTTACCACCTACCATGCAAAATCATCGACCATCAGTGGTTAATCATTGATATCACATTATGTCACACAGTAGTGACCCTTATTCATGTAACTCTACAGTTTATATCACACAAAGCCTATTCTCTTTATGTTACACAGTAATGGCGCTACGGATGATCCTGATTGGCTATACTTAACTACTGTAATTGTACAGTAATACCGTACTTACTACGCACAAGGAGTTTTTGCCTGAGAATATGCAGCCGAGGGACATCCCTTCACACCAAATCACTTTAGTGTCGCTGGAGTGAATGAATTGTTCTATTCCGGCCTACATGGGCCAGGGTATCGCGTCAGGCTTTTATAAAAGCCCGACACTTTTCAATATTATTGATAAGCGGCTGATCCTGCCGCTGGAGGAGAATTTGCAGCTCCCTCCTTCAGTACAGCCGCTACCTCGCAGCCATTATTGATAGGCGGCTGATCCTGCCGCTGGAGGAGAATTTGCAGCTCCCTCCTTCAGTACAGCCGCTACCTCGCAGCCATTTTGTATACAGTATAAATAGAGCAGGACGCAGGACACCGGATATTAATGCATCAGAGCGTACGGGTGGGAATTTTAGTGTATTAATGATGCAAGGTAGTCAATGTGTAATCTCTTTCAGTCCTGTAACTTGTAGTACTTTTTATAGTGTTCAAACCCACTACTACTTTCTAAAGCATGACATGGTTGTGTGAGCGCCGCACGACACTGCGGAATACGCCGCAAGTTTGCTGCAGAAGAAGCACAGTCAGATTGTAATCCAAAGACACCTCTTTCTGGGCTGCGACGGTTTTATACACCACTGCTCAGACCCCACTACTAATTTCTAAGACATGTCATCACTGTGTGAGTGCTGCACACCACTGTCTACAGTGCCACAGTGACCAGCACTTACTGATGTGTACTGATTAGCGACCTGTTGTATAACTCCTAGTGGCACCGTAGTACCGACATTGCTGCAAGTGTGCCGCATAAAATGCACAGTCAGTTCGTAATTTAAAGATACCTCTTTCTGGGCTGAGACTTGTAGTTCAGTGATGGTATTATACAGTGCCCTTCAGTTCAAACCCAACTATTCATTTCTAAGGCATGTTATCAATGTGTGAGTGCCGCACATTACTGCAGAACAATATGCACGGCACAGATCGCACAAACTGGCACTGACTTTTCAAAATTGGGTGTGATCGTGCTGATACATGTATCTGGCATAATATACTGTAATAATGATGGCAGAACACATTTATAATTTTTTTTTTCAAAAGTGTATTCAGGACCACATGATTTCATCCTTTATTACACACTCAATTACACCTCTCGATCCATGACAACTATAGCGTACTGAATGACAGGTTCAGTCAGCCAATCAGCGGGCAGAGCTACAGACATTGCATTGTCTTTTTTTATATATGCGCAGTGAAGTTTGGGAAAAGCAACATCTGATGGACAGAAAGTTGTATAACACTCTCCGGCATTTCCAGCGCTTCAGTACGTTATGATTAGGGGTGAGTGGGTTCGGATTTCTGAAATCCGAACCCCCCCGAGCCCCCCCGATCCGAGTCCGATCCGAATCAGGCTCGACTTTTCCCGCCTGACTCGGATCTGAAATCGAGGCAAAACGTCATCATCCCGCCTTCCGAGTCTCGCGGGTTTTGGATCCTATATAAGGTACCCGCGTCGGCGCCATTTTCTCACTCGGCTGTGGACAGTGAAGAGGGAGGGTGGGAGTTAGGGCTGTGTAGTGTAGTGTAGTGTAGTGCTGCTGTTGTCCACTACTTCAAAGTCCATAGGGGCTGGCTGTGTTGTGCTGTGCTGCTGTTGTTAATAGGGGCTGTGTCCACTACTTCAAAGTCCATAGGGGCTGGCTGGACTGTGTTGTGCAGTCAGTTCTCCATAGGGGCTGTGTCCACTCCAAAGTCCTGTGCAGTGTCCCAGTCCTAAAGGGGTGCTGTAGTGTTGTCCAGGGGGTGCTCTGTCCATCAGGGGTGCTCCCCCCAAGTGCTAAAAAAATAATATATTTTCTGTGTTTGTGAATTGTGTGCGCAGTAGCCGCACGTGCATCAACAAAGTAGTGCCAAGCGTGCGCCTGTGTCATAAGTAAAGGGCCGGCTGGCTTGACCGTTAAGGGTGCTGTAACCCCCGAAAGTACACTCCAGTCCAAACCAAAAAAAAAATTATTTTCTGTGTTTGTGAATTGTGTGCGCAGTAGCCGCACGTGCATCAACAAAGTAGTGCCAAGCGTGCGCCTGTGTCATAAGTAAAGGGCCGGCTGGCTTGACCGTTAAGGGTGCTGTAACCCCCGAAAGTACACTCCAGTCCAAACCAAAAAAAAAATTATTTTCTGTGTTTGTGAATTGTGTGCGCAGTAGCCGCACGTGCATCAACAAAGTAGTGCCAAGCGTGCGCCTGTGTCATAAGTAAAGGGCCGGCTGGCTTGACCGTTAAGGGTGCTGTAACCCCCGAAAGTACACTCCAGTCCAAACCAAAAAAAAAATTATTTTCTGTGTTTGTGAATTGTGTGCGCAGTAGCCGCACGTGCATCAACAAAGTAGTGCCAAGCGTGCGCCTGTGTCATAAGTAAAGGGCCGGCTGGCTTGACCGTTAAGGGTGCTGTAACCCCCGAAAGTACACTCCAGTCCAAACCAAAAAAAAAATTATTTTCTGTGTTTGTGAATTGTGTGCGCAGTAGCCGCACGTGCATCAACAAAGTAGTGCCAAGCGTGCGCCTGTGTCATAAGTAAAGGGCCGGCTGGCTTGACCGTTAAGGGTGCTGTAACCCCCGAAAATACACTCCAGTCCAAACCAAAAAAAAAATTATTTTCTGTGTTTGTGAATTGTGTGCGCAGTAGCCGCACGTGCATCAACAAAGTAGTGCCAAGCGTGCGCCTGTGTCATAAGTAAAGGGCCGGCTGGCTTGACCGTTAAAGGGTGCTGTAACTCCAAAAGTACACTCCAGTCCAAACCAAAAAAAAAATAATTTTCTGTGTTTGTGAATTGTGTGCGCAGTAGCCGCACGTGCATCAACAAAGTAGTGCCAAGCGTGCGCCTGTGTCATAAGTAAAGGGCCGGCTGGCTTGACCGTTAAGGGTGCTGTAACCCCCGAAAGTACACTCCAGTCCAAACCAAAAAAAAAATTATTTTCTGTGTTTGTGAATTGTGTGCGCAGTAGCCGCACGTGCATCAACAAAGTAGTGCCAAGCGTGCGCCTGTGTCATAAGTAAAGGGCCGGCTGGCTTGACCGTTAAGGGTGCTGTAACCCCCGAAAGTACACTCCAGTCCAAACCAAAAAAAAAATTATTTTCTGTGTTTGTGAATTGTGTGCGCAGTAGCCGCACGTGCATCAACAAAGTAGTGCCAAGCGTGCGCCTGTGTCATAAGTAAAGGGCCAGCTGGCTTGACCGTTAAAGGGTGCTGTAACCCCCAAAGTACACTCCAGTCCAAACCAAAAAAAAAATTATTTTCTGTGTTTGTGAATTGTGTGCGCAGTAGCCGCATGTGCATCAACAAAGTAGTGCCAAGCGTGCGCCTGTGTCATAAGTAAAGGGCCGGCTGGCTTGACCGTTAAAGGGTGCTGTAACCCCCGAAAGTATAGTCCAGTCCAAACCAAAAAAAAAATTATTTTCTGTGTTTGTGAATTGTGTGCGCAGTAGTCGCACGTGCATCAACAAAGTAGTGCCAAGCGTGCGCCTGTGTCATAAGTAAAGGGCCGGCTGGCTTGACTGTTAAAGGGTGCTGTAACCCCCAAAGTACACTCCAGTCCAAACCAAAAAAAAAATTATTTTCTGTGTTTGTGAATTGTGTGCGCAGTAGCCGGACGTGCATCAACAAAGTAGTGCCAAGCGTGCGCCTGTGTCATAAGTAAAGGGCCGGCTGGCTTGACCGTTAAAGGGTGCTGTAACCCCCGAAAGTACACTCCAGTCCAAACCAAAAAAAAAATAATTTTCTGTGTTTGTGAATTGTGTGCGCAGTAGCCGCACGTGCATCAACAAAGTAGTGCCAAGCGTGCGCCTGTGTCATAAGTAAAGGGCCGGCTGGCTAGACCGTTAAAGGGTGCTGTAACCCCCGAAAGTACACTCCAGTCCAAACCAAAAAAAAAATTATTTTCTGTGTTTGTGAATTGTGTGCGCAGTAGCCGCACGTGCATCAACAAAGTAGTGCCAAGCGTGCGCCTGTGTCATAAGTAAAGGGCCGGCTGGCTTGACCGTTAAAGGGTTCTGTAACCCCCAAAGTACACTCCAAACCAAAAAAATATATATTTTCTGTGTTTGTGACTTGTGTGCACTGTGGCTGCACGTGCATCAACAAAGGAGCAGCGCCAAGCGTGCGCCTTTGTCCCATAAGTAAAGAGCCGGCTGGCTCATTTCTTAAAGGGTGGTGTAACCCACAAAGTGCACTACTCTCCAGCAAAAATAAAAAAATATTTTCTGTGTTTGTGTGCGCTTTAGCCGCACGTATATATATCAATATAACATAAATGGAGGACCAAACTTTCTCCGATAAAAATAAAATAGGGAAAGATCAAGAACCACTTCCTCCTAGTGCTGTTGCTGCTGCTGGGAGTTGTTCATCATCCCAGAGAGGAAGTAGGAACATCACTACTTTTACTAAACAATTGACCCTCCAACAGTCCCTAGCGATGAGGATGAAGTACGACAGCAGTCATCCTGAAGCAAAACGTATAACTGAGGCCTTGACTGCTATGTTGGTGTTAGACGTGCGTCCGGTATCCGACATTAGTGCAGTGGGATTTAGACAATTGATGGAGGTAGTGTGTCCTCGGTTCCAAATCCCGTCTAGATTCCACCTGCATCCTCAAAGCAGCAGTGACAAGCGTGCGTCTGTCTGTTAAAGGGTGGTGACACCCTCAAAGTGTGCTACACAAACAATTAAAATATTGTTCTTTTTTTTTCTGTCTTTGTGAATTGTGTGGGCTGTAGCCGCACCTGCATCCTTAAAGCAGCAGCGACAAGCGTGCGTCTGTCTGTTAAAGGGTGGTGACACCCTCAAAGTGTGCTACACAAACAATTAAAATATTGTTCTTTTTTTTTCGGTCTTTGTGAAATGTGTGGGCTGTAGCCGTACCTGCATCCTTAAAGCAGCAGCGACAAGCATGCGTCTGTCTGTTAAAGGGTGGTGTAACTCTCAAAGTGCTCCAAAAAATAAAAAACTATTTTTTTAATGTGTTTGTGACTTGTGTGCGATGTAGCCGCACTTGCATCCTCAAAGCAGCAGCGACAAGCGTGCGTCTGTCTGTTAAAGGGTGGTGACACCCTCAAAGTGTGCTACACAAACAATAAAAATATTCTTCTTCTTTTTTCTGTCTTTGTGAATTGTGTGGGCTGTAGCCGCACCTGCATCCTTAAAGCAGCAGCGTCAAGCGTGCGTCTGTCTGTTAAAGGGTGGTGACACCCTCAAAGTGTGCTACACAAACAATTAAAATATTGTTCTTTTTTCTGTCTTTGTGAATTATGTGGGCTGTAGCCGCACCTGCATCCTTAAAGCAGCAGCGACAAGCGTGCGTCTGTCTGTTAAAGGGTGGTGACACCCTCAAAGTGTGCTACACAAACAATTAAAATATTGTTCTTTTTTTTTTTGGTCTTTGTGAAATGTGTGGGCTGTAGCCGCACCTGCATCCTTAAAGCAGCAGCGACAAGCGTGTGTCTGTCTGTTAAAGGGTGGTGACTCCCTCAAAGTGTGCTACACAAACAATTAAAATATTGTTCTTTTTTTTTCGGTCTTTGTGAAATGTGTGGGCTGTAGCCGCACCTGCATCCTTAAAGCAGCAGCGACAAGCGTGCATCTGTCTGTTAAAGGGTGGTGACACCCTCAAAGTGTGCTACACAAACAATAAAAATATTCTTCTTTTTTCTGTCTATGTGAATTGTGTGGGCTGTAGCCGCACCTGCATCCTTAAAGCAGCAGCGACAAGCGTGCGTCTGTCTGTTAAAGGGTGGTGACACCTCAAAGTGTTCTACACAAACAATTAAAATATTGTTCTTTTTTTTTCGGTCTTTGTGAAATGTGTGGGCTGTAGCCGCACCTGCATCCTTAAAGCAGCAGCGACAAGCGTGCGTCTGTCTGTTAAAGGGTGGTGTAACCCTCAAAGTATGCTCCACAAAAAATAAAAATCTTCTTTTTTTTTTTCTGTCTTTGTGAATTGTGTGGGCTGTAGCCGCACTTGAATCCTCAAAGCAGCAGCGACAAGCGTGCGTCTGTCTGTTAAAGGATTACATCGGTGACAGCATCCAAGTAGGCATGTCAGACAGTCCGTACCTGTACTGGCAGGAAAAAGAAGCAATTTGGAGGTCCCTGTACAAACTGGCTCTATTTTACCTGAGTTGCCCCCCCTCCAGTGTGTACTCCGAAAGAGTGTTTAGTGCAGCCGGGAACCTTGTCAGCGAAAGGCGTAGGAGGTTGCTTCCACAAAATGTGGAGAAGATGATGTTCATAAAATGAATTATCAACTCTTCCAGGGAGACCAGCCTCCAGAACGTACAGAGGGATCTGTGGTTCCAGCAGGGACGAATTAATACTCTGTGAGGATGAGGATGTACACACTGAAGAGGGTGAGGAATCGGTGGATGAGGAGGATGAGGATGACATCTTGCCTCCGTAGACCCAGTTTGTGCAGGGACAGATAAATTGCCAGCTTGTTTTGTGGGGGCCCAAACGAACCAATCATTTCAGCCACAGTTGTGTGGCAGACCCTGGCGCTGAAATGATTGGTTTGTTAAAGTGTGCATGTCCTGTTTATACAACATAAGGGTGGGTGGGAGGGCCCAAGGACAATTCCATCTTGCACCTCTTTTTTTTCTTTGCATTATGTACAGTTTGGGGCCTAGTTTTTCAATGCCATCCTGTCTGCCACTGCAGTTTCACGCCTAGATGGGTCACGTGTTTGTGCCGCCCACTCGTGTCGCTTAGCATAGTCATCCAGCTACCTCGGTGCAACCTTTTGGACATAAAAACACTATTGTGAGGTGTGAGGTATTCAGAATAGACTGGAAATGAGTGGAAATTAAGGTTATTGAGGTTAATAATAGCATAGGAGCAGAAAAACCTACAAATTCTGTGATTTTAGCTGTTTTTATGCTTTTTTTCAAAAAAATACAGATCCAAAACACAAAACCCAGAACCCAAAACACGGAAGGGTGGTTTTGGCAAAACCAATCCAGATCCAAAACACGAAGAAAGATCCAGATCCAAAACCAAAACACAAAACACGAAAAGTGGCCGGTGCACACCCCTAGTTATGATGTGACTCAAGTTGCTAAAGTTAGAAGACTCCTAAGTGCAAAATAGATTTTAGGGAAAATTTCAGCATTACATCGGTGTTACTGGTTATATCCTCAGCTGATATTGCTTGAACTGACCCCTCCTATCTTTGTCTCCAACAGGTAATCAGCAACTATTATCTCAAGTCTGCTGCAGAGCATTGCTCCTGATGTGCTGCTTTATTTGAATTATAGATTTAGGTAATCAGCAATTATTTTCTCAAGTCTGCTGCAGAACATTACTCCTCCTGATGTGCTGCTTTATTTGAATTATATATTTAGGTAATCAGCAATTATTTCAAGTCTTCTGCAGAACATTACTCCTGATGTGCTGCTTTGTTTGAATTATATATTTAGGTAATAAGCAATTATTATATCAAGTCTGCTGTAGTCTTATAATATTTTATTGTATATAAATTGCCATAAGTACTATCTCCAGTCTTTAGATTGTGTAGACATGATTGATCTTAAGTTTTAAATGTTTGGTATGTGCTACATGTTTGTTTAAGCCATTTTATTGCTGGGTCTGTATTAGCTGGCTAGTGGGGGGTTTTCATTAATTAGGATGTACACTTGGCTACATATATACTTAAATATCATTCACTAGGCTGGTTAGCCTTGACTGGAGTTAGCAGACTCCTAAGTGCAGAATCACAAAGTGCAAAATAGATTATAGGGAAAAGTTCAGCATTACACCAGCGTTAAACTGAAGCAAAACAGAAGGAGAACATTTCATCAAACACAACTAAACTGCTATCAATACTGCATATGGACACCTATGGAGCATCAAGTGTGAGTTCACTACCTCTTCACAACAAACACCTGCTGCCTGCATACCGAGGACATGCAACACTGAACTCCTTGTTTGATCATTGCAAAGACATTATCTCACTTGCTACTGTTTGTGCTGCCTTTTTTTTCACAAAACACTAAATTCTTCTTTGTACCAATGCAAAGTAACCTCTAAACCTTGCATATACAGTCTGATCTACCATTGCTTTTGCCTAGCCTCACAACTTTGAACTTCTTTTTTTATTACTCATTTTCAAAACACTTTAAATCACATATATTCCCTCAATAAAATAAACAAAATAAAACAACTTTGTTCATCAAGCATACGCATTCACCAACAGTGTTCTTTCACCAGCATTTTTTAAAAACCTTTAACACTGTCGTTCTCACACACACACTATTCTTACCTCATCCACACCATGACCATGTTTTCTTCTAATTCTCACTTTACTCAGTACCTACCTAATCCTTTATTCTGCCCTCCGTTCCCACCTCTATCCTTCCTCACTAGTCTCCTCCCCTTCTCTCCCCACCTCTGTCTGTATGCCTCCCCTCTGCTTCCCTCCTTCTCCTCTCCCGTTACTCCTCTCTCATTCTTTTCTCCCCCACAATGGTCCTACTACCCAACCACTAAGCTGAGTACCCACCTTCCTCTCCCTATCACTTCACCACACCTTCATCTACATTACACTAATCTCCCTCCCTTTCCTATAAATGCATCCCACCTCTCTTGCCTATTGATCACTTCCTTCCACTCCTGCCTCCATGATCTCGCCTGTGCTGCACCCTACCTCTGGTACTCTCTCCTTCTCCCTATCAGACTCTCCACTGCTCTACAAATCTTCAAACGGGCTCTCAAGACTCATTACTTAAAAGCCTTCCAGCTCTCATCCTAACCTGCTGCTTACATGCTTCTTCCTCATTGTCTACCCTATCTGTGTTACCCCTGTCTGTCTCCTCCCCCTATAGAATGTAAATTCTCTCAAGCAGCCCTCTTCCCTAATGTGCTTTTCCTTCCCTCACTCATACAATCATCTACTCAAAACTCTCCACAAGGGCACTTAACACTTGGTAGCTGACAACGCCCTACTGCTTTTTTGGGTGTTATGATCGCTGCAGCATTGTTTATAAGCCATGTTCTTATTCTTTTACTGTAAATCGTTGTTTTACAAGTTTGCTCATTTGTTAATGTACTTTGTGAGACGCTGCGGAACCCTTGTGGCACCATATAAATAAAGGATAATAATACACGTATGGAGCAAAGATGTAACAGGACACATCTGTATTCTAACAACTAATACAACAAATACTTGTGCTAACAGGCTCCTCTATGGTGAGAGACACCCACTGGTCACAAAAAAATGTGCTAAGCCCTGATTGGAGGAGCCCAGCACACATGCTCCTCTGACCCGACCAGGGCTCTGGGCTACACCAGCAGGTGAGGCCGCATGGAGGAGGAGGAGGAGAAAGTTGCTGGAGGCTCCACATAAAGGTGAGAGGGGAGAGTGGGGATGGACTACAGGGGGACATATTGTTTGTATGCCCCTGTCTGTCTGTGTATGACAGGCCATAAAGAACACTAAAATCTAAAAAAGAAAAGTGTCACTAACACACTACGCCTGATGGAAAAATTCTAATCACATATTTGAATTCAGAAATTAGAACTGCACTAGAATCACTATTCAGTTTTCTTGTGAAAAAAAATCATGTTGTCCAGTGTTATCACAGGTCCAAGTAACCCGAAGACTACTCAGAATAACTGTGGAAACTGAGATGTCGGAGCCACTTTCACTGCGTATGGGATCATAGACGCAGGCTGTGCCACAACCTGAAATTGGTCGCAACACGCCTGTGTTTTTGCTGCCACACCCTGTTACCTCCCACAAACACACCCTGAGTAAAAAGATGCTGTGAGTGACTACGGTAATGTACCTTGATTCGTGCGCAGTGCAATCAATATGTATGCACAGTTTACGATAATCGCTTAACTGCATAAATATTGGCATTGCATACATCTTTGAATCAGGCCCTTAAGCTGGGTACACACTAAACAATGTGTGTACCCAGCGATGCAACTGTTGATCCCCCCTGACCACCCGATATGTCGTCCCCTCCCGCATCCCGCAGCATGGGGTCGTCAGTCACATTGTCAGATTGAGCTGCATGTAGGGCTACCCCGCGGGACGTGCAACGGCCGACATAGTGGGTCCACACTTGATGATTTGATTTGTTGTTCCGATCTGTCGGAATCAGTCAAATTGTTCAAAATATCGTTAAGTGCGTACCCAGCTTTAGAGTTCTCTAGTACGGAGACAGCATAATTAAGAGATCCTGAATGCAAAGACAGCATATTAATTATGTATGTGAAAAATTACATAATTACAAACTATCATTTTCATATAATGTAGTAGTATTAATATTATTATTATTATCTATTTATAGATATCTATTTTAATTTTTTAAGCCCTTTTTTCTTTGATATATACACTTTTTATAGTGGTCTTTTTATTAATGTGTGTTTAATTGTTGCATAAATATTCTATTGATACTACACATATTATCTATTTGCAAATCAGCTGCCCTTGGCTCTTTTGTTTTTGTGTGAGTCATGGGGAACCTGAAAATTGTAGATGAGCTCATCACACACACCACTAGTAGTACCCAGTCATGGGATGTAGTTAATACCAAAATACTGACGCCGGATTCCCATCTCCCGTCAAAATGGAATCCTGAACATTAGGACCAGGGTAAGTATTACAGTTTCCCCGGGGATAGGGGGGTTAGTGATAGGCTCCCCCCTGGGAGGGTTAAGGTTAGGCTATGGGGAGAGGGGGTTAGGGTTAGGCACCACTGGGGAGAGGTTAGGGTTAGGCACCCCCCGGGAGGGTTGGGTTCAGGGTGTGGGAAAGGAGGGTTAGGTTTAGGCACCACTGGGGGGAGGTTAAGGTTAGGCACCACCAAAAGAGGGTTGGGGGGGAGAGGGGAAGGGTACTTACCGGTTCTGTCGGGATCTTCACTGATCGGGCTTCCGGCATCGGGATTTGAACCGGCGGCTATTCAGCCATCGGTATTTAATACCCAACCCCCCAGTCATATGTCTGGCACTAGTAATATGTCAGTAATATACTGTCGAAGCTGGATAATTGGCTGAGACCAAATCTTTTAAATTAATATCTGGCAATGCCATTATGCATCGCGTCTGATGACGCCATTTTGCGTCGTCAGCGCGATACCATTGTGTATGAATATATACTTGGTTATTAGTGTCGTGAGTCTGTTTTGCTACTGCATATTGTTGAAAGTCCAATAAAAACCTATACGCACATTAGATAATACATATAAAATATACAAGACGCACAACGCACATTTGCGCTGTACATCAAAGCCTACAGATAAGCACAAAACGCATATGCACACAACGCATACTAGCGAAAGTACATAATATTCTCACACTCACACATGCAATCACTTATAACAAGGTTCCCAAGCATTAAGGTTAATATTAGAGGTTTCATTAGCTAATACTTATGTTGTGAAATGTAATGTATCTGATATCTATGGTTTAGAAACTAGTAGACATGTCATGTTTGGTAATATTCTAAATCCCTGTTTATTCACAGATCTCCGCTTCTATCGGCAAAGAGATCGCATCATGCGTCCGCAAGTTATGAATTATAGGGAATTAGTGATTAGAATGTATACCTCTGAATGTAGTGTCTTTAGCCAGTTTAAATCAGTTCTTCGGTGGGAAAACCACACAAAGCAACTTCTGAGGAACTGGGACATACCCCTAGTGACACTGTATGAACTGACCTATGACCTGCATCGTACCAGAATGTCCAGGAGCAAGAACCAATGGAAATCTGTCAACTAGTTTCTTTGTTAGAGCTGAACTCTGTAAGGTATATAACCTGCATGCTGATTCTAGTGTACAGCCATTCTACTTGGATGACCACAGGCTTCTGGATTGACGACCGTATACTGGGACCAGTGCACACGCGTATGTATCGGCTTGTACCTTGTATTTACTTGCTTTTTGCGCTAATTGTTTAGATCACAGCGTGTTATATTTTTTTTCTTGAATAATATAACTTTTTGTGCTTTGGAACCAAAATTGGATTGGAAAGCAATTATTTCTTAAGCAAGTTGCAGCGCTGATAGCGACTAGCAACTTGTAGGATTCAATAGTTGGGGGCTCCTAGTTTTGGAGATCACGCTACCAAAAAGTCGCATGATAGTGTACGGATCTCGATTTCTCAACAAAGGGTGGAAAGGCGCCATACACAGGAAAGAACGCACTGTGTTCAAAACCTGTACCATCTAGTGTTGTGAAACCGATATCCGTTATTGTATAATTTCAAGGAGCACTGGCTAGGATCTGGGAACAGGATAGAAAAGTCAGTTTCTTTCATTGTCTGTCTTGGCGCTAAAGTGCGATTCGCACAATAGCGTACACATGTTTTCTATATTGTGCCACTTGTTTAAACAATTGTTTAGCTAGTATTATAGTCATAACGTGATTTCTTGTTAGCCTCTGAATCGTACTGGCATAGTAGCGGAAGGTTTATTTTCTTTTCTGCACAGAAAACAAAAGGTGCATGAAAGCGAACGTATGCTTGTGATGTGAAAAGGTACTGTGTGTCAGGCCTATAATAGGTTACTGTGTGTCAGGCCTATAATAGGTTACTGTGTGTCAGGGCCTAGGGAAACTCGGTAGGTGTCTGACGAGGCAGGAAGGCTACTGGGCCAGTGTACAGAACAGGTATATTGTGGTATTCAGGAGAAAACGGAAGTAGGTTCTCATGTGTCGGGGAATACGGAAGTTAACTCTCGATCGGCTCCCCAATAGTAATCGCAAAGTCCATTGATCAGTTAGGTTCTCTGGGCACTGCGATTGGACCGCACGGTTGGGTAGACCGTGATTGTGACGGGGTGTGGTGGAAGATATCACTGGAAAGGGTAAGTGTTATTGGAACAATTAAATTCTACCAGGGGAGAGTAACTAACTCAAAAAGGGAAGCTAACGGACCAAGCTTGTATCAATTGTGTCCGGAAAGGTAGAGTAAGTGCATAGGCAGTATTCTGCTCCTCGTTGTGCTTGCTATCCACCACGCTTAGCGGGCCAGTTGTGCACAACGGGAAGGAGTGCGTGAACGTAGCTCGTGAAATCGTTCACCGGTCGAAATTCTCTAGTGATAAGCTGCTAAGCATTTTTCCCAGATGGGACAAAGCAGACGCTAGTAATGGTCGACAATAGGCTGCTCATGGAAGGACCGACAGGGTCGGCAAGGCATATAATGTATACAAAATGTGGTGCGTATGCTACTACGTACTGTGATGTATGGGTTAAGATGACCGAGGGATGTGTGAAACCTTTCCCTAAGATTGGCAGTTTTGATTTGGAGGTGTTGAATAATGTTAGAGATAGCATCTGTGTGGTGAAATCTCTAAAGAAACGAGTAAAATATAATGACTGTTTGAAGTTGTTGCAGCATGAGGGGAACACGTGGTTGAGTGTCATACTCGCGATGCAAAGTAGCGTTGCGAGCACAATGCAAAAGAGTGTGCACATGACGCAAAATAGTGTCGTGCATGCAATGCAAGGGAGCGCGTATGCAATGCAAAACAGCATCATGTACGCGCCGCATGGGAGCGCACACGCACCGCAAGGTAGCGCTACCAACGGTAACAGTAATAGGGCGGTGGAGGTGCGCATGCACTATGTGGTAGAAGGTGAAGGTACAGCCAATGAAAAAAATTATAAAAATTTAATAAGTAATTTGTACCCTGTCCTGAGTAATCATAAGGAAAATGTGTTTGTAGATGATGAACCTGTTGTAGTGTCAGCCATTGCACATGCAGTTAATCTGATAGATACAGCACTGATACAAGAAAGGGAAGTGACCTCACCAATTATAGCAGCAGAAGTGATCCAACCAGCCGTAAAAGCCATGGAGATTGGTGAGAACAGTGCAGTACGTAGCAGTAGCAGACTGAACCCCCTGAGTACCAATGCCAAAGTTCCCGTAGTTAACCCTAAAAATAGCAAAGGGGTAGGTATCCATCCTATCCGGACAATAACTGTTCCCAATGGGAATCCGAATGGAGATGGTGTAGTTCCCATGAGGAAAGTAACAATGCATTGTCCATGGACAAGGGCAGAGTTACATTCCATAATGTCAGATTTCCCCGATGCTAGAAAAGAATTAGCTAAGTGTCAGAAATTTTGGGTAATGCCCACGAGCCAACCAATAAAGATTGGCGAGTGGTATTACAGACATGTCTTTCCTCCAATACCGATGTGACGACCCTTTAACTGACGAGGATAATCATGAAAAACATTACACGCATAGTCACACAATTGGCCATATATTTTGCAGTGGTAGTGAACTGGAGTAAAATTTTCTCTATCAGACAGAAGGATAGTGAGTCTGCAGCAGATTATTTCACCAGAGCATTGCAGATGATGACTGAGTACACTGAGATAGAGAATTTAAAAGATAACACACACCACAGGGAAGTAGCTGTCACGGTACTTATGGATGGTCTCAAAGATAGCCTGAAGACCAGGGTTCAAACCTCGCAGCCTAACTGGAGAGGAATTACTGTAGATGCTCTCAGGGAGTCTGCTACAGAACACGATAAAAACATCATCAGGAAGAGAGAAATGCAAAATGAGAAGCTAATGGCATTCAAGCTTTAGAGAGAATGTACACCCAGCCACAACACCCATACCATGCTCAGCAACAAAACACATATCAACATACCTTGCCACAAAACACATACCATACACAGTCGCAAACTCTTTACGCACCCCAACCCACACAGCAACAACCTTTTAACACATACGAATCATGGAAATGTTATAAATGTAACCAAAAGGGACACATAAGTAGGTACTGTAAGGAAAGATGGTGGGTGCCACCTAATCAGGGAACACCTAGATACTTACAGAAAGGGCTCCTTCAGAAGTCAGGAAACTTCCAGCAATCTCCTGCTCACATAGTGGCAGTGAATGCTTTACTGGAGAATGATAGTCGGCTCTAGGGGTTAGGTCATACCTGTAGTCTACAGCCAGTCAGGTTAACTGAGAGTACTAGGGAAGAACCTACAATGACAGTTGATATAGCTGGTACTAAACACTCTTTTCTTGTGGACACAGGGGCGACCAGATCCGTGTTAAATTCTCCATCAAATTTACAGGTGACCAACAAAACAGTATCAGCAATGGGTGTAACGGGTAAAGTGCAGCATTATCCTTTAACCAAATCTGCAGAGGTTGCTATCATGCCGCTGCATACCAAGCATTCCTTTCTCTTGGCAGCGGCGGCTCCTACTAACCTGCTGGGAAAAGATTTGTTGTGTAAAATGGGATGTGTCATTTAATGTACCCCTGATGGTATATTCCTAGATATCCCAGAGAAGGTTGTGCATGAGGTGAGGGATATATTGGATACTCCACAAAGGTTAATGCTTCACTCTACCATTTTAGAACAAAGCCCATCTCAGGTAAAAGAGATGTTATCTCAAATACCGGGTTCCCTTTGGACCAAAAATGGACAGGACACTGGATTCATGGCAAATGTAGCTCCTGTAATAGTTAACTTAAAAGGTGGAAGACAGGCTCCGAAAATCCCCCAGTACCCTTTAAAGCCAGAGGTAGAGCTAGGGGTGTATCCCATAATTGAGAGAATACTACTGCAGGGGATTTTAGTCCGTACAGCCAGTGTAGCCAACAGCCCCATTTTTCCAGTGAAGAAGAGTGGTGGGAGGGGTTATAGGTTAGTACAGGACCTTTAGAGGAGTTAACAAAGTAGTTGAGAGCCAATTCCCCATAGTGCCCAATCCAGCTGTCACCCTCATGCAGATTCCACCATCTGCAACCCATTTTACTGTCATTGACCTATGTTCTGCCTTCTTCTCTGTCCCTCTTCACCCTGACTGCCAGTACCTATTCGCATTAACCTACAGAGGGGTACAATATACATGGACACAATTTCCCCAGGGCTTCATAGACAGCCCCAGTATTTTCTCTCAGGCCTTACACGACTGTTTACAATCTTTTCAACCAGGCAATGGATCTGTTCTGATTCAATGTGTAGATGATTTATTGTTGTGCTCTGATTCGCTTATGTCATGTTTGAATGATACTAAACTGTTGTTACTTCATCTCTCACAAACAGGGCACAAGGTTGCAAAGGACAAATTGCAGCCATGCCAGACCAGAGTCAAATACTTACGACACTGTCTAACCCAGGGGCTATGACATTTGACAACTGACAGAATCCAGGCCATACAGACCATGACACTGCCGCAAAACAAACAGCAAATCTGTACCTTCTTGGGAATGTGTGGATACTGTGGAATGTGGGTCCCAGGTTTTTCTATTTTGGCATTACCATTGCAGGATGTATGGCCTCATTCAGAGGCGGACGGAGGATGCAAGCGGTCGCTCAGAAACTGGGCGGCCACTTGCATCCTGGCCGCCCACCTCTGTTGCGGTCGTTAGGCTGTGGGTTAACGACCGCTCCGGTGATGGTCGCGATGGTCAGAGACCATCGCGACCATCGGGGCTTACGATGAGACCCTAGGGTAGGGTCTCACTTGTCGTAAGCCCCGGAGAGCTTCTGGCTCTGTCCAGCCGGAAGCTCTCCACTGACATCACTAGTGATGTCAGTGGGGCCGCCCCCAAATGATAGGCGTTCCCATGGGAATGCCTCCGTTTGGGCTGCCACCCCCCCCCGGCCCGCCTTCCAAACGGGGCGAGCTGTCAATCAACATCGACAGCTCACCCCCTTTGGATCGAGACCCGCTATGACCGGCGCTGTCGGTCATAGCGGGTCTCATGCATGCGCACGTCAGCACCGGCCGCGTCATGCGCCTGCTCTGTGAGGGGCCATCGACCCGGTCCGAGCGCATCGGCGCTAACAACCGGGTCTGAATGACCCCCTTAGTCTCATCCTCAAAACCCAACCATGTCATACACACTGAGGAAACAGAGCAGGCTTTCCTTAACCTTAAGGACAGTCTGACAAAAGCACCTGCATTGGGAATACCAGACTATGAAAAACCCTTTGCATTATATTGTACAGAAACTGAAGGTTGCTCAGCAGGTGTCCTCACACAAAAACATGGTGACGCTAGCAGACCTGTAGCATACTACAGTGCACAATTGGACTCTGTAGCAAGATCACTCTTAACGTGTTTAAGAAGTGTAGCTGCAACCGCTCTTCTGGTAGAGAAGAGTGAAGACATAGCATGTCTCCTCAGCTAGGTTCACAAAATGGGAACTAGCCCTTATGGCACCTGCAATTATCACCATTAAGTGGTTCAATACGTTAAATCTAGCAACGTACTTACCATATGTGCCTCGAGATGCACAAAGGGTGGAGGAAGGTGAGTTTCTGATTGAAGGTGAGTTTTGCAGGGATACTAATAACCATGATTGTATGGAATATTTGATCAGACATTTACTGCAAGACCTGACATACGTGATACACCATTAGAAAGTGCAGATTTTCCATTTTACACGGATGGGAGTTGTCATAGACAAACTGACACAGGTGAATTATGCACAGGTTATGCTGTTGTAAATGACAAAGATGTTGTAGAAGCTGAACCACTTGGTCCACCTCACTCGGCCCAGGTGGCGGAATTGGTGGCACTAAGGAGAGCGTGTGATTTGGCAGAAGGTAAATCTGCTAACATATACACTGACTCTAGGTACGCCATTGGGGTAGTACATGATTTTGGGGCTCTTTGGCGTCTTCAAAATTTTATGACAGCAGCAGGTACACCAGTAGCACACTCACACCACATAAAAGGACTGTTGACAGCAATCCAACTACCAAACGCAGTAGCTATCATCAAATGCAAAGCCCACACCTGTGAAGAAGACCCGGTATCGCTGGGCAATAACAGAGCAGACAAAGCTGCCAAATGGGCAGCAGGGTTAAAAGTAAACATGTATATTGATAAAATGATGGTTTTCCAAATGATTTGACACCCAGAAATTAATTGAGATGCAAAATTTGTGTTCCATACAGGAAAAGGCAGTCTGGAGATCGAAGGGATGGGTTCAGGAGTCCTCAGGACTCTGGAGAGACTCCTGAGGCCTGTTGCTCCCAAGGCATATTACCCAAGCTTAGCTGAGGCAGCGCAAGGTCTGACTCACCTGGGAAAAGGAGGTATGTGCAAGTTGGTCAGAGCATACTGGTGTGCACCAGGCTTTTCTTCTCAAGCTGGAAAGAGGGCTATGTCCTATTTGACTTGCTTGAGGAAAAATGTCGGGAAGACAATCCCCACAGAGCCATCCCTCCAACAGACAGGCATTTTCATTTAATACATATTGATTTTATTCAATTACCACCCTGCAGCAATCTCAAGTATGTATTAGTTTGTACTGATGTATTTTCTAATTGGGTAGAGGCATATCCAGCTGCCACTAATACTGCTGCTTTTACTGCTAAAAAGATTGTTCAGGAATTTGTATGCAGGTACGGTATCCCTAGAATTATAGAAAATTATAGGGGTACTCATTTCACTGGTGATGTTTTCCAGGACATGTGCAAGTTAATGGGTATTAATGGCAGACTTCACACCCCCTATCGACCACAAGTCAGTGCCAAGGTGGAGAGGGTGAATGGTACGATTAAAAACCAACTAAGTAAGACCATGGCTGAAACTGGATTGGGATGGCGAGAGGAGAGGCCTTACCGCTCATCCTCCATAGCATCAGGACCACTCCTAGACCTCCTCTTAATCTGTCCCTCTTTGAGATACTGTTCGGAAACAACCTAATTTGATTATAAGTCCACATTATGATTTAAAGAGTAATAACGAGGTTGCTGTGAGGTATCTTATAACAATGAGTAAACAGCTGAAACAGCAGCAACAGAAATTGAAAATGTTGGTACCTGACATGCCTGAAACAAACTGTCATGATGTTGAACCTGGAGAATATGTTATGATCTGAAATTTCTTACGTTCAGGTTGTTTGACAGATCGGTGGGAAGGTCCTTATCAGGTGTTGATGACAAGTACAACATCCTTGAAAGTAGCAGAGAGAGATACCTGGGTCCATTCCACCCACTGCAGAAAGGTCAACTACCCAGAGGAGATACAAGGCGGACTCAAGGCGGATAATGTGGACCTGTCAATTACAAGCCTGTTCCGGGAGAGTTAGGGACTGCAGTGGAACACCTGAGCAAGAAAAGTATGCAGACCACTATTCCAGCAATGGAGTGGCGGGCTGTGGCTATGTTTGTGCTTCCTTCCAGGGTTCTTCTCATTTTAATTAGTTTCGGGATGTCCTGTTTCTGTGACGGAGGGCAGATGACGGAAAGGGAGTTCAGTAGTGATGTCGATGGAGAGAAAGAGCGACAAAATAATCAGGGCGGTATATGATCGAATTCAATACAAGAATTGCTAAAAGATCTGTTAACCTTGAATCTCGGAGTCAGTGTGAAGGTCTATTGTCTGAGGAATACTGTATGTGTGCGACCTGTGGATCCCTAATTGATGAAAAGTGCATCCAACAATGTCAGTCAAAGAGTAGACTGTATTTGGGTGAGCATCCTTTAGAGGATTACCACTCCTTAGAGGGTAAAGTCTTAAACCAGACTGAATGTTGGGTGTGCACTCACGTGCCTCAGGGACAACATAATGTAGGTTTAGTACCATTCCCATTAAATGTGTCAGAGGTTCTTGGATTATAAAAGGGGAAAACACTGGACAGGAAATTCAGTATGTCCGAACCCCAAAATTTTAAGCTCCATCAGTATCAAGTAGATAGATCTCTTTTATGTTTAAACATCACCAATTTCAACAAACCAGGAAGTTAGGAGGTGACCGGGAACAACCAGACAATGACCTTTTCCTACAGAGCTGATAACGAACCACTAGATGGTAAACTTGTATGCAACATTACTACCAGTGGGAGATATTTACAGTATAGGTATACGCATAGTCCCATCAAGGAAGTGGTTGGCAGAGTACCAGTAGGGTACTGTGCAGATATTATACAACCGGATACATGTATCAGTCAAATGGGAGAACTTGGTATAGGATCCTTTGTCAAAGAAATGTGTTTAATGGTAATGATGCATTCTATTCCTTATGTACTCCCAGACGATGTGTATTTTATATGTGGAAGGAAAGCGTACAAGTGGCTTTCTCTGAGTTCAGAAGGTTTATGTTATCTGGGAAGAGTACTTCCAGAGGTTATGACCCTTACACATGGTGAAATGCTGGGTATTCATAAAAACACACCATCACCATATCTTCATACGCAGTATGAACACCGTGACAAAAGAAATATGATACCTGGTGAAGTACATACAGCCGCACAGTTAATTAGCGAAACAACTGGCTTCCAAATTTTGGTGGCACTGGATCCCACCAGAATCACTCGAGGTACTTTAAATTTTAGATACATCCAAGACCTTGCTAAATTAATAGATAATATCACCGAGATATATGACGACACGTTCAGGTACACAGGTAAGGAGCTACAGGCCTATAAGAAAGAACTTGTGCAACATAGACTAGTGTTAAACTATTTAACAGCTGTTACTGGTGGATACTGTGTGACTCTGGCCACCCAAATTGGTGTCAAGTGTTGCACGAATATCACCAATAACACTAGTGATCCCAAGGAGGTGATAGACCAGAAGATGGATGAGATTCTGCAGCTGAAATGGAAATTTCGAAAGAACCATAATACCTCATTGACTGAGGTGGAGGAAAAGGTAGAAGAGTGGTTTTCGTGGTTGAACCCAGTAAAATGGTTCTCCGGTCTAGGAGAGTGGGTCCAGGAAATGGTTGCTAGTGTAGGTAAGCCCCTGATCCTCATATTGGTTGTCATCTTAGTAACTGGCTTATGTGTCAGATGTGTTCCTGCTGTGTTGAAGTGTGAAAAATGTACTGCTAAGGCAAACAGGGAGAATGAAATTATGATGGTGGTTAGTAGTAATAGTATGTACCAAGGTATATGAAGAACTGCATTACAATCCTGAACTAGAATGTACCATCAGATGATGAAAGGTGAATAGATCTAGCCATGCATGAAATGTATTATTAAATGTTATTTTAAACATCTTAAATAATGAAGTCCCTATCCCCTTCAAGACTTCCATTATAGGTTAGGTACATCCCCACATCTTTCCCATGATCTTCAGAGATCCACGGTGTGCGTATAAGGGTAGTTTTATGTCCCTCCCAGGGGCATATTATTGATGGTTTAATGACTGAATTGTGCCATCCCATAATATAACATTAAATAATATTTTATAGTTATGACTGAATAGATTAAAACTAAAGTGTGATAGTGCTTTGGTTGCTATCGAAGGGTGGACCATCGAAGCCGGATGATTGACTGAGACCAAATCTTTTAAATTAATATCTGGCACCATTATGCGTCGTAAGCATGATACCATTGTGTACCATGATATACTTGGTTATTAGCATTGTGAGTCTGTTTTGCTACTGCATATTGTTGTAAGTCCAATCAAAACCTATACGCACATTAGATAATACATATAAAATATACAAAACGCACATTTGCGCTGTACATCAAAGCCTACAGATAAGCACAAAACACATATACACACAACAAATACTAGCGAAAGTACACAATATTCTCACACTCATACATGCAATCACTTATAACAAGGTTCTCAAGCATTAAGGTTAATATTAGAGGATTTATTAGCTAATACTTATGTTGTGAAATGTAATGTATCTGATATCTATGGTTTAGAAACTAGTAGACATGTCATGTTTGATAACATTCTAAATCCCTGTTTATTCGCAGATCTCCGCTTCTATCGGCAAAGAGATCGCATCATGCGTCCGCAAGTTATGAATTATAGGGAATTAGTGATTAGAATGTATACCTCTGAATATAGTGTCTTTAACCAGTTTAAACCAGTTCTTTGAGGGGAAAACCACACAAATCAACTTCTGAGGAACTGGGACATACCCCTAGTGACACTGTATGAACTGATATATAACCTGCATGCTGATTCTAGTGTACAGCCATTTTCCTTGGATGACCACAGGCTTCTGGATTGATGACTGTATACTGGGACCAGTGCGCACGCGTATGTATCGGCTTGTACCTTGTATTTACTTGCTTTTTGCGCTAATTGTTTAGATCACAACGTGTTATATTTGTTTTCTTGAATAATATAACTTTTTGTGCTTTGGAACCAAAATTGGATTGGAAAGCAATTATTTCTTAAGAGACTTGCAGCGCTGATAGTAACTAGCGACTTGTAGGATTCAATAATACACATCAGTAACTTGCCAATTGTATGTTCATCAGTAGTCACATGACATCATATGCCTATCCATAGTAATTTGCCACTCAGTAGATATTTGTCCACTTATGCCAATCACTAGAGATCTGTCACTCATATACCCATTAGTTATCATTTTGCCACTTATATGCCCATAAACCATTATGTGCCACTCATATGTTCATCAGTAGTCTGGTGTTTCCATTAAACTGTTCACACAATGCTGATACTCCTGTATTTACAGCTCAGTCCCGGTCTCCTTAGTTCCCCCTCTGCTAGTACATGCAGCAGTACATGCAGCATTCAGTATCTCTAAAACAATGTCCATCAGTATCCACAATACTAGTAGCAATGCTCAGTCATTCATGTATTGCTTGTAATATATCAGTAATACATTCATCCGTTATTTGCCACTCATGGCTTTCAGGCAAGGCAGCTGTGGCACAACTTAAGCAAGGCTGTGTGCTAATAGGCAAAGTATGGAAAAATAGACAAAATATAAAATTGCTTAGAGTCAAATTAACACTGAACTAATTGCTCAGAAACAGATTTACACCTCACTATACGGCCTATTCATAATCACTTAATTTTTACAAAAGCAGGTGAAAATTAACATTTTCACCTGCAATTGAAAAAATTAAGTATTCGGGCCATTCATCAAGAAGGTAAAGCAGGAGATATCACAGATATCCCCTACTTACCTTCCTCTGGCAGAATGGCCTGCTGTCCCCATACACTAGTATCACAGATATCCCCTACTTACCTTCCTCTGGCAGAATGGCCGCTGTCCCCATACACTAGTATCACAGATATCTCCTACTTACCTTCCACTGGCAGAATGGCCGCTGTCCCCATACACTAGTATCACAGATATCCCCTACTTACCTTCCACTGGCAGAATGGCCGCTGTCCCCATACACTAGTATCACAGATATCTCCTACTTACCGTCCTCTGGCGGAATGGCCCGCTATCCTCATACACTAGTATCGCAGATATCTCATAATTACCTTCCTCTGGCAGAATGGCCTGCTGTCCCCATACACTAGTATCACAGATATCTCCTACTTGCCTTCCTCTGGCAGAATGGCCTGCTGTCCCCATACACTAGTATCACAGATATCTCCTACTTACCTTCCTCTGGTGGAATGGCCCGCTATCCTCATACACTAGTATCACAGATATCTCCTACTTACCTTCCTCTGGCGGAATGGCCCGCTATCCTCATACACTAGTATCACAGTTATCTCCTACTTACTTTCCTCTGGCGGAATGGCCCTCTGTCCCCATACACTAGTATCACAGATATCCCCTACTTACTTTCCTCTGGCGGAATGGCCCGTTGTCCCCATACACTAGTATGGGGACAGAATTCATCAAGCTCCAAAAATACAATATGTTCAGAGATTGAGTGCTCTTGCTTGTGGATCACAACCCACTCCTTCCCTATGGGATGGATGTCCGAGTTGGCAAAGAGTGATCCTTTTGGATCCCTCTGCCCCTGTCCACAACCGGACTTCGGGGTTCTTGTGCGCATGCGTGACCTGTAGGTCAAGCGTGCACACTCCCGTCACTGCTCCAAAAGGCTCACTTTCCCTTTGCGAAGTCATGCGTCATTAAAGAAGGGCGAGGCCTTGCAGGTAAGAGCCCAGTAACATCACAAGGGGGTGCGGGCCACTATAGTATTAACTGTAGCACTCAGCTCCTGACATTGTGAAGGAGCCGGCACTGCACACAGGGCAGTCCCCCCTCAGTAAGAAAACTGGACCATGGGGGGTTTAGGCAGTGTGGCCATGCCCCCTTCATGTGAGGCCACACCCCCTTCCTGTGAGGCTGAGCCCCCTTTTTGGCGGCCTTCCCCGCACCGGGTGACATCGCATGCAGGGGCGCCACTGGTGTCGCCTCACGGGCACGGGGCATGGTCATACGGCCCGATCCCCTGTTTTAGTCACTCGAGGGGTGCTACAGATGCGAACTGCCGTCGGGGACCAGTCTATTTGCAGTGCCGGCTCTTTCACTGTGTCAGAAGCCGAGTGCTGCACGTAATTCTACAGTGTAGCACTCGGCTAATGTCACTGAGGAGGAGTCGGCACTTTTGTGTCACCCCTCGGCGGGTGACACCTGGCTGTGGCCTGCACCCCCTTTGTGACGCCACTGATTGGAAGCATCAAACTATGTTGCCCTGTGGGAGGGCTGGGGGGCTCATGGCCTACAGCTACATAAAATAACTAGGTGAGTTTTTAAATATTCTCTTGAGTTTTGGAGGCAATTATTTATACTCTGTTATTTAAAAACATATTTTCATGGTGTACCCAGAAGAGCATTTGCATTTGGCAGCTCAGTCTTCTAAATATACACTGGTAGAATTGGTAATGTTATTGCAACATATAATAGGGTGAAGACACATAATGTAAAAATGAAGGAGAAAATAATTAGATTGTAAAACAAGAAGACATGTTGAACAGCAGCACAGTGATACAACCGAGGTTGAAAGTGTCATGAAAACAATTTATAATTTATAATATGAATATGGAGCAATATAGTGATAACATTTTCATTGCATTTTTAATGAAAGGGATTGCATTACAGAGTTATTTTACATATGAAAATGTTTTTGTCCCCTCTACATTAATCTTGCCCCTTCTGCCCGGTGTGAGGAATTAAGTGTTCATTAATTTAATGCCTGCCTGGAATAATTAATAACAGCCTCTGATCACAGACATGCTGTAATGCTGGAGAATGTGGTTATTTATGAAGCCTCCGCACAAATACAGCAGATCCTTTATTTATTATCATTTATTGTTCCAGAGCATTCTGTGACATGTACAACAAATTACAACGTAGTGACAGACAAATGTGCAGATGCAGGTACAGTGTCAACTGATTCTTCTAAATAAATTTCCCTGCACTGCTTGCGATATGCAGCCTTATGCGGATGTGGGCATACTCGCAGCGGTGGCCAACCCGCGGCTCTCGAGCCGCATGAGGCTCTTCTGAACTTCTAATGCGGTTCGCGGCTCGGCAGACCCCCATTGTTACTGTGAGCGCTGGTCTCTAAAGCCATCAGAGGCTAAAGAAGCCTCTGATCGCTTCAGAGTCCAGCGATCCCAGTAATGCAGTGCGTGGGTAATGTCAAGACGTCACTCACGAGGTGAGGAGCCCGCAGGCGGCAGAAGAAGAAGCAGCAGCGATGGCGCTGCAGCAGAAGCAGCAGCAGCGACAGCGCGGCGGGACTCGGGAGCCCTGACAATGTGGAGCGGGGCCAGCACAAAGGTAAGTTTCTTCATTGGGGGGGGAGCAAGTGCTGGGGGCACGACTACAGGGAGCATTGCAGGAGGGGAACTGCTACAGGGGGCATTGCTTAATGGGCACAGCTACAGGGGACAGTGCAGAAGGGGCACAACTATTGTGGGGCAATGCTTAATGGGCACAGCTACAGGGGGAATTGCAGAAGGGGCAACTACTGGGGGCATTGCATAATGGGCACAGTACTGGGGGCATTGCATAAGGGCCATAACTACTGGGGCATTGCTTAATGGGCACAGTTACAGGGGGGATTGCAGAAGGAACACAACTGCAGAGGGCACTGCATAATTGGCACAGCTACAGGGGCATTGCATAAGGGCCACAACTAGTTCAGTCAGACTGACCAACTCAACAATTTTCACCCCAGGGTGCCACGGCGCACAGTTTGGGAACCACTGCCCCAATGGCATCAGTCAAATTATTATGCTGTAAAAGACAAATTCTCAGTGCTCTATCCTGGAAAGTTTGTATCTAAAATGTGACACACAATGTTGCAATTAGTAGCTGAATGCTACAGACATACAATTAACCTCTAGAATGGGATTTAGCTCTGTAACCATATGTGGTCCAAACCCCCTTAACACACCAAACTATAAAATATGAGAAAAATGTACACAATATATAAAGTTACACATAAAAATAAAAAGTGTAGCAATGAGAAAATAGTATAAACCAACAAAAAAATCTATATGAATAGATAGAGGCAGATAAGGTGTTGTCCTTCTGATGTTCATATACCTCATATACCTCTGCTCAATAAGCGCAGTTCATAAATAATATTTAGTATATGGCTCAAAAAATGCGCATCATAGTTCACGTCACTTGGTGGAATTTTACACTGAAGTGCTCGCAGTGCTTGCGGCAGGGTATAGTCAACCTCAAGCGCGGCGATCCCATTTGATGCTGCTCGATGTACCAATGGTTTCATGCACTTCCTGGAGATGAAGCACGCAAGTGGGCGTCTTTAAACAGGCTAGTGGGCGTCTACAAACAAAAAGTGATCGCTCGACTAAACAAAGTGGAAGTGCTTATCACTTGCCCTGCGAGCGGCTGCCTTGATGTCAGTTAGCCGAATTTCCATACGCTCGGAGTGAGCAATTGCATCTAGCGAGCGGGTCTGAATGAGCTTCACTGTCTTTCCTGATCGCAACATCATCTTTCTGATTACAATACATTATGTTTCACGTATGCGCTGTAGGGGTTTTCACAAATTTTCCTGCACACGCGGTTCCTAAAAATTGCTCAACTATGTGAACATCGGCACTGCATGCGGTTTGTGTGTGACTCAGAATCCGGACCTTAGGCTGTACAATCAATGGGCCTAATTCAGATGTGGATACAAATGCCATTGCAGCTGCAATCTCCAGGGGCCCCGAGAGGGCTACTAACTCCCCAGGTACCGGCTTGATGGAGGGGCCGGCGGGGTCCCGGGTCTGCCCCCCCGGGTCTGCCCCCCGCCTCCCCCCTCTCCCTCACCTGTCACTCCTCAGCCCAGCAAATGCTGCTGTGCTGGGCTGCAGTGGCACTAGAAAGGCTGCTGCCACTGATCAGCAGCAGCAGTCTTCTCTGGCAGTGCAGGGGGAAAGGAGAGCGATTACACTGATTGCCCCCCCCCTCATCGTACACCTGCACTTTTTGAACCATCCCATGTTACCTACCCCAAACCCTTTGCGAGTGAATCATCTATGTGAGTGTAATCGCAATTCAATCACTGCACATGCGCAGTGCAGCTTACACATATGCGCAATGGCTAACAATTGCTCAATCTGCATAGATATCGGTATTGCGTCCCCATCTGAATCAGGCCCAGTGTACCAGCTACAGGAAAATATGACTTGACAAAAACTGTACTTTGCCTAAAGCAGGTGTGGTTATATATAGTCAATAAAATCTCTGAAAAAAATGTTATGTCATAGAGCCATTATACAACATCTAGCAGCCCTGAGACTGGCCAGGTGAAGTGGTATGGGTAACTCTTGCTGAGGCTGCTGAGTGTCGCTCAGCTGCCCTGGTGATATGATACTGACAAATTGCAGTAATAAATGATTTTATATTGCTATGATAAGCAATGATAAAAAAACTTACTTATAGCTGCATATTAATAAATAGGCCCCATAAGAATAGTGATTATGAACTCCAGACAGCAGGCTCTGTAACATCATCATTAATTGTTCCCTTAGACATTGTGGGCCTGATTCAGAGTCACTCGCTGCTGGCGAGTGCTCGCTCTGAATCAGGGCGTGGGGTTTTTTTTTAGGTTTTTTTTTCTCCAGCCCACTCGCGAAGCTGTGGGTGACCACCCACAGGTTGTGCGAGTGGCCTTTAGTCTGTTGCGATTATTGCGACCGTCAGGCTCGCGATGAGAGGTGGCGCATGCGCAGTGGACCATCAACCCACTTGCAAGCACTGTGCACTTGCGAGCGGGTCTGAATCAGGCCCTGTGCCTTTACATTCTGTACGCTAGTTTGCAGACTCAGTATTCTCTCCCACATAGAGATTTCTATCACCTTTTACAAATACGACATTTTTATCAAATACTCCATAAGAGCTCTCCTACTACCTCTAGTTCCCCCATAGAATCATTATGTAGACATTCTCAGAATACTTACCTCTACTATATATCAATTGTTACTTTCCCACAATCAGCAGCAAAAGGAGGCACATGAATTGGCATGGGAATGTGACGTGGGTGAAACTCTGACCCCTGAGGAGTAGTCCGGAATAAGATAAGCAGTCGCCAAAAGCTCCATTTCCATACGTATTAAAGAGAATTCCTAAAAACATTACTTCCATTGGAACTTTTAGGAGTTGATTCAGACCTGCTCGCTAGGATGCGTTCGCTCGTAGCTGGACGATTTGTGCAATCTGCGCATGCGTATGTGTTGCAGTGCGCATGTGCGAACCAGTGCGAGAGATCGGTAAGCATTCACTCGCTGCGCATAGGCAGCCCAGCAGAGTGAGTGACAGGAGAATCTGTTTGTGGGTGGTAACAGGGGCTGGCCACTAGAAACAGGTGAGTGGAGGTGCGAACGCAGGCGTGCCTGAGCGTCTTAACGTCATTTCAGAGGCGTGCATAATTAAGAGGCAGCGTCATTATATACGTCACCTGGCTGGATTTCACATTGAAGTGATCACAGTGCTTGCGGCAGAGTATAGTCGACCTCAAGCACTACGATCGCATCCGATGGTCCTTGATGTACCGATGGTTTCATACACTTCCTGGAGATGACGTGCGCATGTGGGCATCTTATAACAGGCTGGTGGGTGTCTGCATATTCAATGTGATCGCACGACAAAACATAGTGGGAGTGCTTATGCCTTGCAGTACGATCGCCTGCCTTGCTGGGTGTATGCTTGATTTGCATACGCTGGGTGCGAGCGAATGCATCTAGCGAGCGGGCCTGAATGAGCTCCTTAGTACCCACCCATCTACACTTGATATATCCTACTGCTCCAAACCTCTGTTGGCGAATGTGTGGCCAACAGGGAACCCTGTTGCATATCTGGTGGGCATACAACTACACAGAGACGTAACTACGGCTTGCGCCGTCCAGTGCAGGCCATGCCCCCTCCATGGGACATCACATGGAGGGGGCCGGGCTACGAACACCGAGCATTACAGCAATGCCCGGAGCATCCCCAGGCTTTTTGGGCAGCGATGTGCACGTCTGAAGCGTCTTAGCGGCGCTCCAGGCGGCACTGCTGCATAGAGTGTGGCTGCAGGGTGCCGTTACAGGCACCCTGCTAGCCAGTTCCAGGAGCCATGGGTGAGTGGTGTGCCGCCCGTTCACAGGGCTCTGCCCTCTGTGCAGCCGCACCACTCGCACACTCCTAGTTACGGCCCTGCCCCTGCATCCAACCCTTTTGGACAGAGGTTCATTAATTAATTAAATCTATAACCGGACTGCAAATACCAGATACCTCTATCTATTCTTTATTATCTAGACCTATTCCATCTTTCCCATGCCCAACTCAGAAGTTGGTCAAGCACATACTGAATGCAGACAAATGTCATATTGCATTGCAGTGGAAATCAACTACACCTCCTTCTATATCAACCACTATTAAAGCTATATGTTCTGCCTATTGAATGGAAATAATCACCTCATTTCTGCAGGACACCCCTGCTATTTTTATTAACATTTGGACCCCATGTACAAGTCAGTTTGAGGCCGAACCTCCTTTATCTACAATTTAGTCTAGCTCGCTCTTTATGATATTGTCCGTTTAGAATGACACATACTGACTGATTGTCACCTTCCCCTTTTTCTTTCTCTTTTCCTTTTCTCTCCCTTCCACATTACTCCTAGTTTTTCTTGTTCACTACCTATTTAATATTTTTATATATACTACTTTATGGTTATTGTCAGGACTTGTACTGTGTTTTTTTAAATGCTAGAACTATTCTATAGACAGTTATCATTTGTTACTATACAATTACTACCTGCTGAAATATTTTTCTGTTTTCTACTGTCAACCATAATTTACCTTATACTACAGTATATTTCTAAATCCTGATTGTATTCACTCTGGGCCAGATTCAGACCCGCTCGCGAGCGAAGGACGCTCGCAAGCGGGTCGATGTTGGCTTGCGGCAGCGAGACCCTACCGCAGGGTTTCGCTCGCAAGCCCGATGGTCGCGATGGTCTTGACCATCGCGACCATCATCATGGACGCTCGCATAAGCTGTGGGTGGTAACCCACAGCTATGCGAGCGTCCAAGAGGCCGCTCCATTTTTAGGGAGGAGGGCCCTGATTCAGAGTGAGCGCTCTGGTCAGAGCGTTCGGCTCTGAATCAGGCCTTCTATTCTAAAATGCTTATCTGTATATTCTGTATAAAAATCAATAAACAGGCTTTTTACAAAAAAAACTAAAACCTTCACAAACATCACTTCAAGTAGCTTCTATTTATCCATTTTTCTCACTATTATGTGCCGTATAGCTTTTGTAAAACTGTGTTTACACTGCTCAAATCTATTTACAGTTACAGATAATATGAATGTTTTAAACATACAAAGCAATTATAACAAAGTATAAAAAAATCAGTTATGCTGGCCATACACGCTACAATTATCGGGGCGATCCGCCTGAAATCGGCGGATCGCCCCGATAATTGTAGCATGTGGGGGGGAGACCGAGGGTTAAATATTGCTCAGCCGGGCATGCCGGATTGTCCAGCATGCCCGTCTGATGCGATATTTCCCGGTAAACTGTCGGCCGCATCGGGCAGTGTATGCCCAGCCGCGGCCGACAGACAGACATTTCCTGTGTTCCTTCCTACAGAAGGAACAGGGAAATGTCTCCTCCCCTGGGGGCGGAGCGCAGATGTCTGCCGAATACACTGTGATAGAAATCTCACAGTGTATGCCGGCGACATCTGCGGCTGGCAGCCGGACAGATAAAATGTCTGTCAGTCTGACAGGCATTTTATCTGGCCGTGTATGCCCAGCATTACATACAATAATTTATTATTTATGTTTCTTTTTTTGTTTTAATACGCCCCTCAATATAAGAATATATTAAGGGACTGATGGAGAGTTGCATGCAAGTAATTCTGCAGATGAATCTTGCAATGTTTTGCACTATACATGCTCCATATAGTTGAACACCAGTATCTACAGGCGCTTCCCAGGTGTATGCATCTCATGACCTGATTCAGCAAGGAACACACAGGAGAGAACGTATGCACGCACTTGGCCGATGTTTTTCCACTGCACATGTGTATCCATCGCACTGTTTGTGCGCGAACTGGCCAGTGCGATCGGGTTAGGGTATGCAGTGTGTACACAGACCCCTCCGACATTGATTGACAGGTAGTGCCGTTTGTGGGTGGTCAGGCGAATGCAGGCGTTATAACGCCGTTATAGGGGCATCCATAATTAAGGCAGTGCGGCGGCATACGCAGCCATACCATAAGCTGTACACAGAAAGTGGCCAAAATATAGGGGCAGGTCAGGTCAACCACTATAATGCTAATGGGTCCGATGGTTCTCGATGTTACCAATATTTACGCTATCTTGCGTTCTGATCAGGCTGTGAGTAAAGGTAGATGGGCGGCATAATATGGGGCTGGGCGTCTGCATCTTGTGCTGCGGTCTCCATGCGTATGCATTGATCAGCATATTCTCGCAGCGGAAGGGTGCGTGCGTCTCCATCCGTGCGTTCCTTGCTAAATCAAGCCCTCAGTCCAAAGTCCACTTGTGACTGAATAGGTGTTTGCTCTTAGTCTTAGCTGAATGGGGGCATGTAAAAGGCTTGTAGGCAGAATTGTGGACTATTCTGCGCAGGCTGTGCGCAAAGATCTGACTCCGTTCAGAAGGCTCTCTTGCACCGTATAGGGCTGATAATGATGATGGCTAGTTCCACAAAGGAATGGATAAGAACTGCGCAGTCACATAGATGCAATATGCAACTCTGCATATTGAATATCCGTATTAAGGACCTTATTCAGCACGGGTCGTACCTCTGCGTTCGCATGCACCCGTCCGCAGCAAAAATATGCAACTTATTGCGATCGCACTGCCACCACAGCAAAAGATGCAGATGCCCAGCACTCCATAAAACCGCCCCCTTACATTCACTCACATCCGCAATAGTTAGCAAGTGAGCTAAAACATCGGTAACATCGGACCCATATGCACAGTTGTGGTTGACCTGACCTTCACTCAGAAATTGCTAAACTTCCTGCTCACAATAAGTACTCAGGATGTGTATGCAGTCATAAGGGCTTAATTATGCACGCCCCTGTAACAGCGTTCAAACGCACTGGCACGCCTGCGTTTCCTGACCACACCCTGTCACCACCCCCAAATGGTCACTTCTTGTCAATCACTCATTACACTGCGTGCTCACTGTGATCGCATCCCGATCGCAATGGCTAGTTCACACACGCACTGTGATGCATACGCATGCGCAGAATGCAAACTTCGGCTGAGTGTGTGAACGAAGAATTGCGATCCAAGCTGAATGAGGCCCTTCATTCTGTGCATACAGTGCAATTGTGGACAAGTTGTGGGCACCCATGAATCAGCCCCTAACTGTTCACAGAGAACATTCTGTTTTCTCTCCATATGACCTCATATTAACCATCAAATGCTACTGAACATACATACTGTAAACAACAACTATGGAAATAATGACCTAAAATTGCAAAATATAATATTCAAAAAAATAAAACTACTAAAAGTAGAAGACTGGCAATGTTAATGAAGTACCAGTAAAACGGTATTATTTTGGTGCTTTGCATGCACCATCCTTGTGTGTGACATTCAGGGGTATATTTGGCCACAGCATCAGATTCTACTTATCATTTATTTAGCACCTTCTACAATATATTAGCTAGAATCTGTTTGGTTGGTATGGCCCGTATGGGCAACAACTCAACTTCTAAAAACCCATAATTTAGTGAATATGCCCCTCAATGTGAGTGCATACAAAATGCGTCAGTCAGTCTACATGCTGGATATGTTTTTGTCATACTGGGTAGAAGCAGTTCCAAATTCCAGTTTGTGTTTTACAGTACAATAGGCCCACTTGTGTGATATTCAGCCTGCGCTCAATAAGAGAGGAGAAACTAAATGGTTATCCGCTGGATGTCTACACTAGTAATGCCATCTTCTGGACATTATCCGAGAAGAAACTAGCGACACATTAAGAGAAGTCAGGGAGTTGAAAGGGACCTATTCAAAACAGATTCTTGAAATACAGGCTCAAAGAATGCAATATCAGCTGGTCAGCTGTTGGTGGGAAGCCAGCCAAGCACTCATATGACATTTATATGGTTTTCATGCTATAAGTGCATTTATTTAATAAGTGAGAATAGCTTGATCTATTGTCCACTTCTATATTTGTGTCTAGCATCCTCCTACAAGTACATATTGTCTGCAATCTGCTTGTATTGCAGTGGGTGTGAAGGCCTTTCAAGCATGAATGAGGGTGCACCTGACCCGGTTCTTACAAATTACAATACTTTATTCATGGAAGATGAAGGTGTTGTTGTGCTAGATTTTTTGCTTTGTGTTGCAAGCTCCGTCACAAATAATACTGATTCTATTCCAGGAAGCCAGATCATCTTACTTTCAGGTGGTGTTAGTGCTACCTAGCTGCCTTTTGTTTAATTATTCAAGAGACTACCCTGTATAGTATCTTTTTCTGGCTGTAAACGCTTCCTATTTGATGACATAGATGCCTGTGGAATTTACATGCAAAGACATTTTGCTTCAATTTCCTTTTTAGGATTGTGCTTTGTCTCTTATTAGTTATCAGTTTTAAATACAGAATTCTTCTGAAAATAATAGGATCAGTTATTCGGCTTGCCAAGGTATTCTGAGTACAGAAAATATTTTCTCCCACTGTTCCTCTAAAGATGCATTGTTTGACTTCATTACCTTTTCACACCAGAGGCATTGAGTTTCTCACTATGTTAGTGTATGAAGCCGCAGTAATAAGAGAAATACTTCATGCTGTGTGCCACCCAAGACTGAAACCTGCAAAACAGCGACTGTGTCCTAATTATCTGTAATCTACGATACAGTAGGTGGGAACATAACTTATTTCACATCAGCACAGTCTGTTATCCTGGTACTGTATATGTGATTCCAAATTCAAACATACCACTTCCTGTAAATAGTCTTGTAGTCTTATAATATGCTTGTCAAATATGTTTTTACTCTGGTTCCTGGTAATCTCGTATTTGTTCAAGTTTAGAGCGTAAAATATTACTTTAATTAAAACAATCTGAGCTCACCAAGAGACATAAAGCTTTGGCTTAAAGTGAAACTGAGCTGTGAAATAAAGAGATATTTCTATAAAAAATATAGAAAAATACATCTATTCCATTTCCTACATTTGATATTAGCAACTATATTATAATTTACTGTACAGACATTACGGTATTTTCAAAATAATTGAAATTGTTTTTTTTCTGTTTGCATTGTGTAACGTATTTTTTTTAAAAACATAACCGTAATGACATTTGCTACTGTAATTTAGTTGTGTTTACTATATAATCCAAATTTGTGAGAAAGTTGATTATTAGTAATATAGATTGTCGACTGTTCTGCCAGGGGTGATTTTCAACTGGGGTGTTTCTAGACCCTGAGTTATGGGCTCAGAGCCAAATTCTCAGTTGTAATCAGCCAGATCATTTTTAAAATAGCTTGTAATTTATTATTATTCAGCGGTAACTGATATACTGGAGCTGCTGCATAACTTCAAAACCAGTTATCGCTTCAATAACCACAAATTTCCTTTCCTATTAGTGTAACATTATACGAGTTGCATGTGCACAGTAGGAACATGCTGACCTCACTTGTGGATCATGCTCCAGGTCGTTGGAGAACATTGCAACTAAAGTAGCAGTAACTAAGCCAAAACAATAATCAACGTCAGGTCATGGAAAGCGAAAAGCTAAATGCATATCTGGCCTTAAATATAAACTGCAGTCATGAGTAAAGAGATCCCCTGTGCTGAACTTTGCTGTAGGGCAATGGTTCCCAAACTGTGCGCCGCGGCACCCTGGGGTGCCTCAGGACACTTGCATGGGTGCCTCAGATTGGTGGTCCAGTACCACATCAAATTCTTTATGGTCAAGTTAATGTAAATACTGTATGTGCACAAACCTGTCCACTACTATATAACCAAAGCTAAGGATGACAGGTCAGCACAATTTATATCACTGTACTACTTCACTGCATTTTTTTCTGAATTTCTCAATAACAAACTTTTGGCTTAGGGGTGCCGTGAAAACAATGCTGGGGCATTAGGGTGCCGTGATTCAAAAAAGTTTGGGAACCACTGCTGTAGGGCATATCAATGAGTAGTTCAAAAGTCAGCTTGTACAGGAGAACAGACAGTACTATTTTCAGACATAAGCCGGGGTTCCGACCCTGCTCTGAACCAGGTTTATTAACACAGATTCAATCCGTGTCACAGCTCGGAGACCCCCTATCACACTACCCCTTAGACCCGTGTTATTCCCTGGTTGACCCCTTTCACACTTAAGTCGTGTCTGCCCTGGCAATCAGTCTGAGTCATTTAAAGTGCACACTTTTTTGGCTCACAAAAATGAGGTCATGAAAAGTGGGTGGTGGCTTGGGTGCTGGGTGGTGGGTGGAGACTGCATTGCTATCATCATGGTCGACGAGTTGCCAGCCTGGAGTTCCTGAGTTATTATGTTTTTTTGCTGTTTCACACAGCAAAGAAGAGCTTGATGCAGCCGCTTACACTGTGCTACATTGCACTATGTCATTTCAGGAGGAGAAGGACACAATTGAAAACGAGCAGCTTGCGAACCTCCTCCTCACTCCAGTGAGCCATGCTGTGTGCTCTGCCACCTGATGATGAGGTTATCTGCCAGCGCCCCAAACAGCCACCCAGCTTTTTTCAGCGTGACCTGAATCTAAAAACCTAGATCGCATCGTTCACACTATAGGCAACCTGGCTCAGTCCCAGGAAAAACCCTGGTAGCGAGAAGGGTAACCGACCCGGTAAGTAAAGACTCATTTAGAAAAGCAACTGAGAACAGACTAGACGTATTAGTACACTAACTTTCACAGCATTTGCAAAATAAAATGTCATTTTGTGGAACAAGGTTAATTAAATGAGATAATAGAGTGGTGAGGACACATTTAGTGGTGCATGCCTTGCTTTGCAGGTGGGTACGCAGTCTATTTATTACAGAGAAGTACTACAAGGTGGAAGAGATTGGTTCTTGCCTCATACTTTTAGTAGGACAAATTTTGCACCTTCCAGTTGCACGTCTGTGGAACAGTACAATTCTCAATTCATACTGACCAGGGTGATAACAATAGCAGTTATAACATGGGCGTAACTACCATAGGTGCAAGGGGTGCAGCTGCTATGGGACCCATCTTCTTTGTCAAAGTTACAGTTGTTTTATGCATTTTTTACCATTGTGTGGTACATAGGTCCCTTACAAACTTTTGCTAAGGGGCCTTCAAATACCAAATACCTAGTTATGCACCATAGTTCTAATATGTGCATGCTCATGCAAATGTATGCACAAGCCCGCAAGAAGCACTGATTTACTTTCAAGGTGCAGTTTAAAGAAACAGTAAGTAAGAATGGCCCTGGAAATGCAAACAAGCATAATATTAACCCTTTTCCCCTTGCAGGTCTAATGGTCTGCTCTTACCTCAGCCATATGTTTTGATCGTTGCCAGCACATTGACATGGGTTAAAAATAAATCCCCTGGACAAAAAGTGGCTGTAAGAAGCAACCTTTTATTATATATAAAATACATGCAACACCCAATAATAGCAAATGTGAGACAGTGTATTCATCCCCACCAGGTAACAAAGTATTCTACAGTGGACAAAATACATACATATACATGGTGATCACACACAATACAGTACAAACAATGTCATACACAGTTTGGATGAAAGGGGAGATATTGCCCATAGCAACCAATCAGATTCTACTTAACATTTAACTAGTACCTTCTAGAAGATAATAGCTAGAATCTGATTGGTTACTATGGGCAACATCTTTCACTTTAGTAAATATACCCCCTAGTCTGTGAATCAGTCTTTCTGCCTTTTAGGATGGAAATTCATTTCTGCGACAACCTTCTCTATTTGGTTACCATGCCACATATAAAGAGGCGTAGTGGTTGGTAAAATGGGTAAATATTAAGAGTGGGATGGAAAACTATTGAAATCTATAGAATATTTTGCTTATTCTTATAACTAAAAAGCATAAGTTATCTCTTGTTAACAGCAGTAATTGTATTTACCAATCTATTATTTTTGTTACTTGGGATTATATGTAAAAGAAGATGACTGTGAGACAGTAAAATAATAATTATTCAACATATTTACCTTATATTGATTTATAAAAACAACTTACAATTGTCAATTCTGACTTAAGTTTCGAATAAACTGTCCAGAAAGATAATAGGCAAGATTCTATAGCTACTTTCTATACTTTCAGTAAAGGGAAATCTTATATTTAACAAGGGCACAGCAATTACTACCATTGACTTTTGTGACTGCGTGTGGATAATCCTGAGACGTCAGCCAGCTACTTAATACAGTAAGTTCCTCTTGGGGCTTGTTTTTGATCAAGCAATTACGTGCCTCATTAGTTAAACTTTAGTCTGTCCAATGTGTTATAAGTTTTTATATAAGGAACAAGGGGCTTGATTCAGCTTTGGGAATAGAGTAAGATCAAGTAACTGTGCACCTGGACAAACCATGTTGCAATGCAAGGGGTGCAAATACAACATTGTTTTTGGGTGCAGGGTAATTACTGGCTGCTTTTGCATGTAGCCCACAAATGTTGGACAGCTTTATTTTTATACTGCAATTTAGATTTCAGTTTGGACTCACCCCTCCCAAATCTAAATGTCTCTGCACATTTTACATCTGCCCCACCTGCAGTGCAGCATGGTTTTACCAAGGTGCACAGTTACTTGTTCTATCTTACTCTACTGCCAAATCTGAATCAGGCCCAATATGGCCAAGTTATTCTGTCTAACCATGAACTAGTCTCTCTATTTAAAGACACAGCTCTAAAGATGGTGTTAGCCCATAGTAACTTATGCATAGAGATAGAAAAAGGTAAGCCGTTAGGTAAGGGAGTAACTCCTGCTCCCCAAGGCCTCTAACCCTGCTCTGCTCTCAACAGAACAAAGCAGAAGCCTTGTCTGAGTGGCACATGCACACTGTGTGGTCCCATTGTGCATGCTCACAAAAGTCAGGGGCACAGAAGGCTACAGTGTCTTGACTGGACCCTCCTCCAAATTTTTCTGTGGTGCTCAGTGATGCAGAATTATGCTTCCTTGCAATGGGTTGCCATTGGGAAAACATATGGGACAAAACTGGCAGCTCACAAGAGGAAACAGATTTGTACAACCAAATGTAAAGATCAGATGATGGGCCTGATTCAGTCCCGGTCGCTAAGCTGTGAACGCTCGCTATGGACGATTATCGCACATCTGCACATGCGTATGCGCCAAAGTACGCATGCACGAACCAGTCACTGTGGCCGGGAATCGTGCACTCGTAGTACACAGACTGGACGCTACTTTGAGTGACAGATTGCGCCGTTTGTGGGTGGTGACAGGGGAAGGTGCTTGTGAACGGGGAAGTGGATGTGCGAACGCAGGCGTGTATGAGCGTCAAAATGGAGGTTAATGGGTGTGCATAATTAGCAAAGTAGCGTCATTGAACACGTCACTTGGTTGTATTTTAGCCTGAACTGATCGCAGTGCTTGCGGTTGGGTAGGGGCTACCTCAAGTGCTGCGTGCAGCTCCGATGGGTCTCGATGTTAACAATTAATCACACACTTCCTGGAGATGACGTGTGCCAAGAGAGAAAGGTGGGCGGCTTTATACTCCTGCGTACGCTCACTGCTGTCAGCCTCTAAGACATAGAGGGCATCCTAAAGCCAGACAATGCGATTGCGGAATTTGTATACCCGCCCCTTTTGGCAACGAGCGCAGCTTAGCGACCGGCTCTGAATCAGGCCCAATGTATTTCTCTCCTCAGAGAGGTCATGGTAAGCCATTAGTTTGGTCAGAGGAGCAGATTTCTGGAATAGTTGCAATGCTATGTTTTAGAAGGTAGCTTCTATGGTATCTCTTCTTCATAAATCATGCAAGGCAGCAACAATGCTGAACTTTAGCAGAAAGATATTGAGGATTGTTTCTTAGAATGAAAATATGCACTAAATACAAAGCAACCCATAAACAATTAGCACTCATTTATCTAATGCATGTTAGACTCTGAAAAGCAAAAGTCGGATTTGTTACTGTAGCTTTAATGCAAATATAGGCCTGAGATTCTCTTTTCCTGAGGTATTCCTATTATGGTTGGAAAGATAACAGCCTCCGTGCCAGTCTGCCCATCAAACACAATTCTTCTGCTGGTTGTCAGTGTTAGGCCTAGGAAGGGCCATTTGGTTGCTGGCCCCACATTGCACAATGGGAAAGATAGTTGGGATTCCACATCTGCCTTTGCAATACTGCCTGCAGTGGTGAGCATATACTGTACATACAACCTTGCCAAGCTAGTCTTTGCAGATAGTCTTGTAGATATGCATGAAAGCTCAGATTTGAGTTTCACTTTCACTAATGAAGAAAGCATAATACAGTCTCAAAATGGATACATTTTATTTTAAAAGTTAAGACACTTTTTAAGAATTATCTAATTTCAAAAGATGTAATATTTTTAGAAAAACAATATTAAAAGTTTAAGATTTGTTATGTTATTAACATTCTTATTATGAACATTTACGTATATAACACTAGCGTATTCCACTGCACTTTGCAATTGGGAATTGGGCAAATGTTATAGCCATGCAGAGATTATACTTAAATAGGCGAAAGCTGAACATTATTTTTACTGGTGGTAACTCCTTTACATATGCAGAAATGCGCAATGCTATAAACAAGCATTTTCGGCAACAATAGAGTTCTGCCCATTGATAAACACACCTTTATAATGGGATATCACACAGAACTGAGGAAAGAGCTGTGAGCGGGGCGCTGAGAGGGTACGACTTACCAAGGCCCTGCGAGTACCCGGGTCAGCGACCTTCAGTGGCAAACGCAGGATTTTCAGAGGGGGGTTTCCAAATGCTTAATTTTAGAGCGACTGTGGCCTGTCAATGAATAGGGCAGAATTAGTACTTAACCAGCTTTAATAAGCGTCATACAAAGGGTATTGTGTGTATTAATTCCAGCATATACAGGACCACCGATCACAGTAAGCCATTAAATGTGTCAGTAGGACATCCTGCCTGAGCTGAATGTATTTATTTTAGATGTGGGCACCATTCCAGACTATTGGAGCAAGTCCGTGAGCCTGGAGGAGCAGCAGAAGAACCTAGCACTGCCCTGGACATATATGTACATATTGGGCTCTATAGCAGTGCATCTCTAATACCCCTTTTACACCGGAGCTAAAACCCGGGTTATTGCAGGGTTAACCCGGGCAGTTCCTTGGTATAAAAGGGGTGAGGGTTGGATCGCCGGGTCGAGTGACCCGGCAATCCAACCCAGGTAAATAGCAGGGTTTAACACTGGCGTAGCCTGTGAAACCCTGCTGTGTGTACAGCGCACTCCGGGTCTTGATGATATGCAGTGCGCCGCAAGTCGGCCGATTGGTCCGGCTTCAGTGGCGCTTGGAGATGACGTCATCTCCAAGCGTCCACTTTCACGCCGGAAAAGCTAGGTCTATGCAGACCCGACTGCGGTGTGAGCGGCGTTGACTCGGGAATATCCAGAGTCGGCGCTGGCTAAATTCCTGGTCTGATCCGGATAGGAACCCTGTTCCAACTCCGGGTCAGACCCAGAATTTTGGTGGAAAAGGGGTATAACAGTGTATGTTTTCCAGATCTTCTAGTTAGTGCACAGGTTATTTATTACTGACTGATACATGTAAAAAGATCCACAGGTGGGGCTAATTATTTCATTTGTGAAACTGAGAAGAACATGCAGCACTAGTAACAATCTATTATATTACTACTTCTAATGTGGTCATGGTGTGGGCTGGGGAGGGGGGTTTCCAGGCAGATGGAAACCCCCCCTACATTTGCCTATGACCTTCACAAATGTTCCGCACACTACTGCTGGCAGCGTCTGTATAACAGCACAGTCGCAAAGGGGCAGCGAGAGAGCAGAGACTGCTGCTGCAAAAGTCTCCTATCACTGCCTGATGGGCTGTCGCACTACAACTGTGCTGCTATACAGGCGTGGCCAGTGGTAGTGGGCAGAGAGGAGTTACAGGTGGGGGAGATCATACTAATCGCCTCCCTCTCCTGGAGCCGCCCTCGTGCTGAGTGCGCGGCTCCACAAGTTTCTTATGTAGTGGGCGTGGCCAATCCTCCCGGATTTGGTCATGCCCTCCTCCCCAAGTACACAGGACTGTCAGAGCTCTCAACAGCCCTGGCTGTGAATAGTAGTAAGTCCTGGGCTATGTTTAATGTACATTTTCATTGTATTTACCTTTATGGTTTCCATGTACTGTAGGATTAGTTACAATATATCATAGTCTTTTAGCGAATGTCTATATTCTGGCTGATCAGATTATGTCTGAGACTCATTTTCTCTGACATGTTTCTTAGATACAGTTGTGAACCTACCACTCACCTCTAAGATTGTACACTAACATGTTCTTTGTGTGTCAGTGTTAAAGTACCTGCTTAAGTGGTTGGGCTTTGGTGTTCTACAAGACATGATGAATTGACAGAAATAAACAGATATTTTTGACTATTAAGCAATGTTAATATGTAGCATTAATAGAGGTGGTCCTTCACACGGTTTTGGTATATTTTGTCCACATTCATAATAGTGACAGGAGAATGTTGACAAATGGTCATAATGTCGACATGCAGCATGGGAACGTTGACCACTTTGACATTTATCGTGTCAACACTGATGAAATATTGTCATTATTAGAATGTCAACAAAATGTTTCTTATAGTCCAGTGGTAACTTATCTTGTTCGACGGGTCTGGTGTCTCTAGCGGTGTCTTCCGGTTCTTGTGGTCAGGTGATGATGAGTTCTGGCATCTAGCAGTAAGTAACACCAATAACCCTAATCCTTACCTTAAACACCCCCTCCCACCCCAGTGCCTAACCCTCACCCTAGTGGCTAATCTAATTTCTCCCTTCCCGCACCCTAACCTTAGCTGTAGGCATAGTGAGAATTTTGGGATTTCACATGTCGACATTTCAGTTGATGACATTATGAACATGTCGTAATTCTGCAGATATCAATGTTGACATTTCAACATGATGACTGCATACCCTTCACAATTTGGTCTAGATCAGTGGTTCTCAAACTCGGTCCTCAGGACCCCAGACAGTTCACATTTTCCAGGTCACCCAGCAGCTGCACAGGTGTATTCATTACTCACTGACACATTTTAAAAGATCCACAAGTGGAGTTAATTATATAACTTGTGATTCTGTGAGGAGACCTGAAAACATGCACTGTTTGGGGTCCTGAGGACCGAGTTTGAGAACCTGTGATCTATATCATAGTTCGCAAACGGTTGAGCTGAGAGGAAACTTGGTCAAGCTAGTGTATATTTACAAACTGTTCATGCCTGACCCTTGCCATAATAAAGTCCCTTATACCTCAGTCTTAATTAAGAAACAACTGATTCCCATTTCATCTGTGCAGGAGGCTTTCCCTTTTTTTGTATATTTAAAAGAATTTCATAGCAACTGTATATTGCTTCTTTATGTTTAGAGGAGGTCAATTTCATCAGAATAGGCGGCAGTAAAGTATCTAAACCGTGGATAACTTTGAGGAAGCTTGTGTCCAATGCTGAATTTGAAGGTTTTTAATGACTTCTCTTGAGGGAACATAATAATGTTCCTCTAGTTCAGCAAACGATATCAAGTCACTACCATCAAAGAAATAAGATAATGTCACACTACCCCTTTCATGCCAGGTGCCCAATTGCGTTTCAGAGACAGGAGAAGTAGCCATTTGATAAATCAAAATTTCCCAAGCTCTTAAAGACACTAAGACTGTGTTAGATGTTAAGTCTAAAATTATTGTGGCAGTTTGTGTTATCACAAACAAATCCCTAAGTTAAAATCTGTGAGATGTACTGTTTTTTAACTTTGCCCAGTGTGGCCAGAGCCTGACCACGGGTGGCTAAAATCGCCACCCCGGGACTGAAGGGATTAACCCTCATTGCACAGCACCATCTTTAAAGGGACAATATATGTAGGACACCATGTACTGTAGATTTATGGGTGATATTGCATTTTAGCATTTAAAGTGCTATGCGTAGTTTTGAAATTGAGGAAACATGTTTGAATGTACAGGATATGCACTTATAAAAATGTAAAAGGTACAAGCATTTGGAGACAAACTGCTCTTTAGAAATCCTCACAGAGGGATTTATATGATAATTGCCCTAGCCTGGCAGTGAAGGCTTGGTGTTGACTGAACAAGCCTTTCCTTTCAAATGCGGGCTAGGAAGGCATCTGTGTGTCTCTGGGTACAATACAAGCAAGTTTGGGAAAGACAACTTGTTTGTATTTAAGAAGCTCTTATTATTATTATTTTCATTTATTTATATGGCGCCACAAGTGTTCCGCAGCCCCTTACAAAGTACATAAACAAATTGTTTACAAGCAACTTACAGAAAAATACAATACAGGACCAGGACATGGATAATATATATTGCTACATTAGCGACCATAACACCCAGATAAGCAACAGAGCATAAGCAACCAAGTGTTAGGTGCCCTAGTGGTGAGTGAGAAGTAGATGAAATTAAAGTAGGGAGAAGCACAAGAGGGTAGAGGTCCCTGCTCGTAAGAACTTACATTGTAAAAGGGAGGGGAAAACAAACAGGTTTGACACAGATGGGGTAGATGGGGGGCGGAAGGAGCATGTAGCAGGGAGTTAGAATGATAGCTGGAAGGCTTTGATGAAGTAGTGGGTCTTGAAAGCCCGTTTGAAAGATTGCAAAGAGTCTGATGGGGAGTGGGAGAGAGTTCCAGAGGTGGGCAGCAGTGCGGGCAAAATCTTGGAGACGGGAGTGGGAGGAAGTAATCAGTTGGCATGAAAGGCAGCGTGCATTAGTTGAGAGCAGAGAGGAGAGTGAAGGGAGATGAGATCAGAGATGTATATGGGAGAAGATTGGGTGAGGGCTTAGTAAGCGAGCATGAGAACCTTAAATTGGGTTCTAAAAGGGAAGGGGAGCCAGTGGAGGGCTTGTAGGAGAGGGGAGGCAGATGTAGAGCATTTGGAGAGGAAGATAAGCCATGCAGCAGCATTAAGGACAGACTTTAGAGGAGAGAGATGGGATTTGGGGAGGCCAGATAGGAGGAGGTTACAGTAGTCCAATCTAGAGATGACCAGTGAGTGTACGAGGGTTTTAGCAGCATCCTGGGTGAGATAGGGTCTGATCTTGGAAATATTTTTGAGATGGAAACGACAGGACTGCGAAAGATTTTGGATATGTGGTTTGAAGGAGAGGGATGAGTCCAGGATAACTCCAAGACAGCGCACCTTGGTACTAGATGAGATAGTTATGCCATCAATTGATAAATAAATAGTCGGAAGTGAGGTTATGTTGGAGGGTGGGAAGATGATCAGCTCTGTCTTAGGCATATTAAGTTTAAGAAATCGCTGGGACATCCAGGAAGAGATAGCAGAGAGACAGTTGGAGATACGAGTCAGTAGAGAGGGGGAGAGATCAGGGGAGGAAAGGTAGATTTGAGTATCATCAGCATAGAGATGATAATGGAGGTCAAATGAGCTGACGAGTTCACCTAGAGAGGAAGTATAGAGGGAGAATAGGAGAGGTCCAAGAACAGAACCTTCGGGAACACCTACTGTAAGAAGCTGTGGTGGAGAAGAGGAGTTATGAGAGGAAACCGAGAAAGATCGGTCAGAGAGGTAGTAGGACAGCCAGGAGAGGGCAGTGTCACATAGACCAAGGGAGTGAAGGATATGCAGCAGGAGAGGGTGGTCCACAGTATCAGCAGAGAGATCAAGGAGAATGAGCAGAGAGTAGTGGCCTTCGGATTTGGCAGCAAGGAGGTCGTTGCTGACTTTCGTGAGGGCAGTTTCAGTGGAGTGGAGAGAACAGAAGCCGGACTGAAAATGGTCAAGGAGGGGGTGGGAGGAAAGAAAAGTGGTAAGGCATTGTAGACAATCTGCTCAAGGAGTTTGGAGGCAAAAGGGAGGAGAGAGATGGGTCGGTAGTTAGAGAGAAGGTTAGGATCAAGGGTAGGTTTTTTAAGAATGGGGGAGACAAGGGCATGCTTGAATGCAGAAGGAACAGTGCCTGATGAGAGGGAGAGGTTAATGAGGTTGGCAAGATGGGAGCAGGCAGAAGGACAGAGGTAGCGGAGGAGGTGGGAGGGAATAGGATCAAGGGGGGAGGTGGAAGGGAGGAAGACCGGATAAGGGCCATGACTTCCTTTCCAGATACAGGGGAGAAGGATGTTGGTAAAGTTGATGGGGAGGGGTGATCTGGGAAAGGAGGAGGTGGAGAGCTGGGGGACTGGTTGGATATGATGTCCTGACGTATGAAATCAATTTTAGATGTAAAGTAGGTAGCAAAGTCAAGGGCAGAGAGCAGGGAGCAGAGACGAGGAGGGGGTGGGCGAAGGAGGGAGTTGAAAGTGGTGATGAGACGCTGGGGATTAGAGGACTGAGAGGAGATGAGGATCTTGAAATATGTCTGTTTAAAGAGGGAAAGAGCAGCACTATAAGATGAGAGCATTAATTTGAAATGGAAAAAATCTGCTTTAGAGCGTGATCTTCTCCACTGTTGCGCGGCGGTTTGTGAACACTTTTATAGGTATCTGGTACATTTGGAATGCCAGGGATGAGAAGTAGATCTGCGAGTGTGAGTAGTGATCGCCGGAGCAACAGAGTCCAGAGCAGAAGTAAGGGAGGCATTGTATAGGGAAGTGGCTTGTTCAGGACAGGAGAGAGAGAGAATAGGGGAGAGAAGCGAGTCAAGCAGGGAAGAAAAGGAAACGGTGTCGATAGCCTCAATGTTACGCTTCGTGATGGTGGCTTTTGGAGGTAGAGGAGGGAAAGGAGAGAGGGACAGGTTAAAAGAGAGGAGGTGATGGTCAGAGAGGGGGAATGGGGAATTGGAGTAATCAGAAATATCACAACGGTGAGTGAAGACTAGATCAAGCAAATGGCTACTCACATGGGAGGGTTCTTATTGGATTGAACTTCCCAAGAGCTGGAGGTGTTAACAGTGGCGGGCTGGGCCGGGGGACAGGGTGCCATATGCCCCCCGGGCCGGTAGACTTTTGCCTCAGTGAGGGCCGGTATCACTAGTGTACAGGTATGACTGACGGCCGGGTGACAGGCAGAAAGTGCTCTCAGTCGCTCCGACTATAGCAGCATCAGAGCGGCTGGGCAGCATTCTGTGCCTGTTACCGGGCTGTCTGTCACCCTTTGTAGTTTGTGGCTGCACATTGAGCAGCACTCCTTCCGAGGCCGCTCCGCTGCAGGGGCTGTGCACCTACCTCTGTGTCCTCTGTCCCTTCCCCGGGCTCCTTCCTCTCCCCGGCTAAGGCCCCGCCCACTCACCGGGAGGCCCCGCCCCCTCTCTTACCCTGTCTGACTATATTAATCCATCACCTCCTGTCCCTGCTGAAGACCCCGCCCCCTCACCCCGAGTCTAATAATGGTATCACTATCCTGTCTGTGTCATCTCTTCCTGTACCCTGGAGCTCCGCAGGGACCAGAGACAGAGCAGCCTTCCAGGCAGGTAAGTGCCAGTGGAGGTGTACATGTTTACATGATATTTGAGAGGGAAGGGGGGGTGTTGGAATACTTATGCAATGGGGGGCTGTAGTTATTTTTATCTTTGGGGGGATGGGGTATTTTAATACTGTCGGTGCTGGGGGTGAAGTAATAATGTGTGTGAATGTGGGGGGGGGTGTATTATTATTGTGTGTGAGGGCTACTGTATATTCATAATACCTGTGTTATATGTGGGTCACTGATGATTTCTGCATAATCTGGTGATTACTGCGTTATCTGGCAGCCATTACAACGCTCCCTGATCTGATGCTCACTGCGAACCTCTCTGCATTATATGGCAGTCACTGCGACACTCCCTGATCTGATGCTCACTGCGAACCTCTCTGCATTATATGGCAGTCACTGCGACACTCCCTGATCTGATGCTCACTGCGAACCTCTCTGTATTATATGGCAGTCACTGCGACACTCCCTGATCTGATGCTCACTGCGAACCTCTCTGCATTATATGGCAGTCACTGCGACACTCCCTGATCTGATGGTCCCTGCGAACCTCTCTGGATAATATGGCAGTCACTGCGACACTCCCTGATCTGATGGTCCCTGCGAACCTCTCTGCATTATATGGCAGTCACTGCGACACTCCCTGATCTGATGGTCCCTGCGAACATCTCTACATTATATGGCAGTCACTGCGACACTCCCTGATCTGATGGTCCCTGAGAACCTCTCTGCATTATATGGCAGTCACTGCAACACTCCCTGATCTTATGGTCCCTGCGAACCTCTCTACATTATATGGCAGTCACTGCGACACTCCCTGATCTGATGGTCCCTGCGAACCTCTCTGCATTATATGGCAGTCACTGCGACAATCCCTGATCTGATGGTCCCTGCGAACCTCTCTGCATTATATGGCAGTCACTGCAACACTCCCTGATCTGATGGTCCCTGCGAACCTCTCTGCATTATATGGCAGTCACTGCGACACTCCCTGATCTGATGGTCCCTGCGAACCTCTCTGCATTATATGGCAGTCACTGCGACACTCCCTGATCTGATGGTCCCTGCGAACCTCTCTGCATTATATGGCAGTCACTGCGACACTCCCTGATCTGATGGTCCCTGCGAACCTCTTTGCATTATATGGCAGTCACTGCGACACTCCCTGATCTGATGGTCCATGCGAACCTCTCTGCATTATATGGCAGTCACTGCGACACTCCCTGATCTGATGGTCCCTACGAACCTTTCTGTATTGTATGGCAGTCACTGTGACACTCCCTGATCTGATGGTTACTGCAGACCTCTCTGCATTATATGGCAGTCACTGCGACACTCCCTGATCTGATGGTCCCTGCGAACCTCTCTGCATTATATGGCAGTCACTGCGACACTCCCTGATCTGATACTCACTGCGAACCTCTCTGCATTATATGGCAGTCACTGCGACGCTCCCTGATCTGGCTGTCACTGCAAACCTCTCTACATTATTTAAAGCACACCCACATTAGGCACACCTTACTTACAGAGGCTATTATCATGTGTCTTTTCTCTATTGCAATGCGCTGGTGGAGAAATCGGGCCACTTACCTTGTGTCTGCCCCCCAGGCCAAAAGTTGCCAGCCAGCCCCTGGGTGTTAAGATAGGGCAAACCAAACTGGTTTTATTCATTGTTCCTCGTATTTGAAAGAATTAATGCAATTGATCAGTTCCTGTGAAATGTTATATTTACCGCTTGAGAGACAGTCTATGCTAAGTTTGTGTGTTTTAGGAAAGCCAAATGTTTTCAGGTGGTAAGGAGGAAATTTATTTAATTTCTGTGAAATGTAAGATGTGTTTATTTATGTTTTGTAAGATAGCATGATTGGCTAAAAGAAACCGAGGGCGGACTTACCCCTGTGGTAATGTGAACTGGAGTGGCATAAAAGGAGGGCATGTGAGTCCCGTGTGTGTACATCCTTGTATATCTTTTGAAGATCAAGACTGCTGTTAAGATTTCTGTATGTTATACCCTTTAGAGCTGAGGGAAGGTCTTTTTCAAGACTGTGAGTAATAAACATCTTTGCCTTACAACTGCATCTGAATCCTGCGACCAACAGAATTGCGCAAAATGCTATTCATTCTCCGGCTGTTCTGGATCAAGCCAATTGTCTCCAAAGCTCAAGCCCTCTGCCAGCTACCATGCAGAGCCTGGTCCATTGCGAGTGATCAGGAGGAATCAGCTGACACCAATCAGAAGGTGTGGCTGCAGCTAGTCAACGCATATGCAGCAGAAGTGATTCCAGGTGCCAGTTGTAGGAGCCTGAGTACATAAGAAGCAGTTCCAAATGCCAATGGTGGGAGTTTGGTGGTGGCAGCTATATACCTGCCCATTGCGCAGTGGGTGGAGTCAGTGACAAGTGGTCACTGACGGTAGGCTGGAATCCCTAATACCCCAAGACCCAGTGGGGATCGTCACAGTTGGTTTAGGAGAGTAGCTTTTTGGTAAGTTTCTAAACTTGACAAGCCTAGGTGTCACGACTCCGGGTACTGGGCCTGATTCAGAGCCGGACGCTCTGACCAGAGCGCTCGCTCTGAATCAGGGCCCTCCGAACTGAAAATGGAGCGGCCTCTTGGACGCTCGCATAGCTGTGGGTTACCACCCACAGCTTATGCGTGTGTCCATGATGATGGTCGCGATGGTCAAGACCATCGCAACCATCGGGCTTGCGACGAGACCCTGCGGTAGGGTCTCGCTGCCGCAAGCCCTGGAGTGATTTTGGCTCTATCAGAGCCAAAATCACTCCCACTGACATCACTAGTGATGTCAGTGGGGCCGGACTCAGACGGTAGGCGTTCACATGGGAATGCCTCCGTCTGCCAACCACGCCCCCGGCACGCCCACCAAAGGGGGCATGCTGTCAGTCACCATCGACGGCACGCCCCCTTTAGTGCGAGAGCCATAACGATGGCTTGGCCGTCGTTATTCGGGTCTCGCGCATGCGCACGACGGAGCTCCCTCCATCGTGCGCATGCGCATTTGGGTACCATCGACCCGCTTGTGAGCGTCCTGCGCTCGCGAGCGGGTCTGAATGAGACCCATTGTTCCCAAAACCAGACCCTGCTTCTTACCTGTTTGGATGCTTGTAAGGCACTAGTGTGCTCTGGCGGTCATGGGGCGTGCTACCCATGCGGCTATGGGGGTCTCAATGCCGGTTTTCAAAAGTGCCTATGGTGCTGTTCATGTGTGCACTGAGCAGGATTTGAGGTGCAGTATTGGCATCCCTCACAGCATTGTTCCTGCTGGGTCACAAACATGGACGGCGCCATCTTGCCCAGCATCATGTGATCAAATCCAGGACAATATTGCCCAGCCAGCTACTCAGCTGACACTTCCAGCCAATCCGGGTATAACGCTTCCAGGTCAGCAGGGCCTGGGTTGTCAGTGCCGTAAGTCACACAGCTCTGTGAGTGAGCTTAGTATCTGTACTCCCCTGTACTGACAGGTGGTTCTAGCGGATCCTGACTGCTGCTCTCTATCTGTTAGCGATTCCTCTGGTGTTAACTCTGACTTGGTTCCGTATTCCTCAGTCATCGGTGTAAGTCCGATATTCCTAAGTCATCGGTGCAAGTCCGATATTCTTCAGTCATCGGTGCAAGTCCGATATTTCACAGTCATCAGTTATATGTCTAGCTCAGCTAGACAATCAGGGGGCTGCAACCAGCCCAAATTCCCTTGCAGGATTCCCTGGTGAAGACCAGCGGCGGGGTAAGACATAACAGGAGTCTGCGCCACTGTTATGTGTCTTTGTCAACACCTTAGTTCTAGTTTTAGTTCCCCTCATTATACCTCCTTCGTGGTTCCAGCTGGTGGTGTCCTATTGATGTGAAAGAACTATATCAAGCCATCCAGCTTCTCATACTCCTCTAGTCCAAACCCACATGATCCACACACAGGGTCAAAGACACAATCACATAAAATCCTTACACTAATCTTCGCCTCCCCTTTAGGAGTACCATGCTAACAGAAGTGGTTTCAGAATATAAGCGCCACTGAACCCTACTTATTCACAATATTATCTCAGATACACTGCGCTGAACAATTTAGGTTTTTAATGAAGAGATAATTCAATGGGCAACATGAATTTAATGAAAGATGCCTGCATAGGGATAAACTAATAAGCCTGTGAACCATGGAGCATACATGCAATGATACATACCAGAATACAGAATATTATGCAAAAACAGTAAGTGCTGAACTACCAAATTTCCAATATTTCTCACCTTGGCCTGGTGCTATCACTTAGCTATAGTGATCGAGCTTGTACTGCCCTTGGTAACTAGCATTTTTCAGTTGTGCACTTTAATGAGCTGCCAGAGTTAATTGTAGGAGAAAGAATAATAGTGGTAACATAGAATGGCCAAAGCTGAACTTCACCCCATGTATGAGCATGTGACATAGTATAACCTTTGTGTCTCAAAGTGGGGCCAATGGTTGGCAGTTTGGGAAGAAAAGTGAATAACTGTTCAAAATAATTATGTTCATTAAATGATCGGGTAAGTAACTGAGAAGTGTACAAGAAATGTTGGCCATGACATTTTGCAATGGCACAATCCACCATTTATATAGCAACAGTCTTAGAACAGTACATGCACTGATGAAAGTGTGGTTTTCTGAATCTGAACATATGTGAGTGTGAAACTTACCTGTGCTGCATTCTATAAATAACCCTTTGTGATACTCATCAATACATAGAAACAAAGAACTGAACTACCGGTAAGTTATGACTATTTGAACTGCTGGTGCCATAGGACGGTGGATCGTATTTTACAGACTTCATCATATACTTCAGTTCACTTATGCCTAAATGTTCCTTATCTTTTATCTTCTCAATAAAGCTGAGACAAATTATTTGCCAAAATAAATGTCCTGTTTTATTGTACTGGCTTTGGTCTAAGAAGACCTATTTAGCCTCATGTCTATCGCTTTCAGAAAACCTAAAAACACACAAATTGCTCATATAAATTATCCGATAGAGAAAATAAACATGTATACTGTATAAAAAGAACAGCTTTTTACTATTCATTTCTTATTGTTGTATAGCCATATGTAATTGCACCATGGAAACCTAGATAACCTAGTGAGAACAGAACGTGGAGCTGATAAATATTCCATTGAGATTCTATTATCTTGGAATCATAGAAAGGTTGTTAATGTATGAGGGGAAAAACATCTAGAACAGATGAAGTATGTCTCATGATACAAACACTTGAAGTGCCAGGAAACACAGCAGGACGGGCACACTGGGTACCGGTGAGATTCTGAGTATAGGTGGATAACATTTCATACTGTAAAATACAGAACAACAAAGGAAGCAGAGTGTTTTGTGATGAAGGGAATAAAAGCAGTTTGTTCCCTACAGACTCAGATAAAAGAAAATAACAGAATAAGCAACATCCCAGGAAATGAAAGTAGTAAAGAATGTTCTTTTCTTCCTAAAATTACAGAGGAGTTTATAGTTTGATACAAGAAAACAAACTTCACGACACTTCAAAGCAACAAATGTAATAATATATAAAGTTTTGTTACAGCACATTAGCCTGAAAGTCCCATGTAAGATTGCCTGGTCTAGTCAGATGTGATTTCCATAGGACCACACACATTGGTCAACACACTATCAGACAACCAGATACTTTGTTACCATGGTGATTTATTTTTTTTGCTTGGTTACTAAGGGTTTTATTTACTAGGCCTTGGATGGAGATAAAGTGAATGGAGATAAGGTACCAGCCAATCAGCTCCTAACTGTCATGTTACAGGCTGTGTTTGAAACATTACTCTTAGGAGCTGGCTGGTTGGCACCTTATCTCCTTCAAAGGCTTAGTAAATAGACCCCTAAACAACTGAATTGAATTAGTCCAATTTGGCAATCCATGTGTGTTGGAAAATTAAACATATAACCAGACATATGATAGTGATACTGAACATGGAAATGAAAGTAAATTCATTAAAATAACGATGAATAAATGTGTACAGAATCATAAAGGAAGACTATAAGTAGAATGTAATAATAATGCATAAGGTGGTGCCTATAAAGACATTGGGCTTGGGACCTGATTCAGACCCATTCGCAAGCGGCCGCTCGCTCGCAAGCGGCCGATATTTCCAATCTGTGCATGCGTATGTATCCCAATTCACGTGCGTGAACCACTGCGAGAGGTCAGGAAGGGCTCGCTCGCCCAGCATAGACAGCCCATCTGAATGAGTGACAGGAGAGGCCATTTGTGGGTAGTAACCGGGGCAGGACAGCAGTAATAGGGGAGTGGAGGTGCGAACACATGCATATGCACCCATGCAGACTTGTGATTCTGCCATGTCCACCTGCTTGTGTCTGGATAAGTGTGACCTTAGGGCATTCTAATGCATGCAAATACAGTATGAGAGATGAGCCTGGGAAAGTCATATTATTGGTCACGCTGAGGATGATGATGATGATGATGGTCCTCACCATTAGTGATTGGCTGTTTGTAAGTGCTCCACTGTCACTGACTGGGGCTATTATTATGCCTTTGTATTAGTATTAATTAAATCATTTTTTTTCTTATACTAGACATAAAGTTGTTCTACTGTATTAGAATTTTTTTACCAGGTTTATAGTTAACTAAATAGCAAATATATTTGCCCACCATAACGCATCTCAATGAAAAGATAGCCAGGGGCTGCGCTCAACCTTTTAGACTAAATGAAAGTATGTTGATAGAATCGTGGAAAATAAATAATTATTTTAATAATGTCAAAAAGTTCTGATTAGTCACATATAAAATAGTAAGTTAACAGAGACCAATGTCCTGTTAAGTCAGCATACATATATATGAACCGATGGGTATCAAAATATGCAATGTCCAGCAAATGGCAATATAGTAATATTAATAATAATATAGTGCAAACTGATGTATAGAACACTTGAGGTGAAAGATGATTGAAGAAATCACATAAGCCGTATTGCCACCTGTATTATCCTGTTGATGGTATTATGAGCAATTTGTGTGGAAACAATGTCTGAAAAAGATCTAACGGCGTCCCGCTAGTCTTAATGCAAAGTACCTTTTATCTGTCCGTATGCGTGTTGCCCGGGAGGATTCTTCTTCTGATCCGGGGACATCCAGCTGGAGCCGACAGCGGGGATCTCTCTGTGTTACGGCACACTGTGCCGCACACTCACGGACACTGCCCCTGCAACCAGGGTCAGGGTCGTGGGCGCGCTCAGAGTGCGCCAGCAAACAAAGGGGACGTGACAGCGGTCCTGACTCTGACGAGCCGGGGGCCGTGGACGTGAACCCTATCAGAGGATACTTACCCGGAGGGGCTCCGCTTCCTGTCCTTTCTTCTTATCCTGATGGTGGGGTGCTTTTGGTGGAAGAAACTCTTAACGAATTCCTAACCACCATTAACATTAATTCAAACAACCTAATTTTTACAGCTAACTATAGCAAAACTAAAGTAGTGTTCTTGGACCTTAATATTTTCATAAAAGACAAACAGATACATACAAATACGCACAAAAAAACAGTAGATGTGAATAGTTTTATTCTCTCAACGAGTTGGCACCATCCAAACTGGCTTAACGCAATACCAAAAGGCCAATTCCTATGCTTCAGAAGGAACTGCTCTAGACAGACTGATTTTCTTGAACAAAGCAAAGAGCTTTCCATACAATTTAGAGACAAAAGCTATCCAGACACCTTGATACAACAATCACTAGAAACAGTGAAACAAAGAAACAGGGATGATCTATTGAGTTGCACGAATTCAAAACCTAATAAATCATATAATGAAGAAGTTCGCTTTATCACTCAATACTCAAAACAAAGTAGGCAATTAGAAAAAATACTACAGAAATATTGGAACATACTGAAGGAAGACGACTTACTGGCAGGCTATATAACCAACAAACCAAAAATGACCTATAGGAAGGCGCCAGACCTGAGGTCAAAACTAGTTAAGAATCACAATCCACCAACAAAAGCACAACAAACTACTCTATGCAAAGTACAAAAAGGTTTCTTTCACTGCCACTCATGTGTAGGATGTAGAAACACTGAAACAACAAGTACGAAACCAACAAAGGCGTTTAAATCATGCAGTACAGGAGAAACACATACAATCAAGGAAACTCTCACATGTAATACCAATAACGTGGTATACCCTCTACAATGCACTTGTCCCAAACAATATGTGGGCAGAACCACTCGACCCTTAAAAATCAGGATAGCTGAACATGTAAGGAACATAAATAAAAAACTAGAGAGCCACAACTTATCAAAACACTTCAATGAGTATCATAATCATAACCCAAAAGAGATGAGCTTTGTAGCCATACAAACTGTGAAACCCAATTGGAGAGGGGGGGATTTTGATCACTATATCAACAAGGTAGAACTAGAATGGATGTATAAACTGCAGACATTCCATCCCAGAGGCCTAAATCGTGACAACGAAATTAAATCAATAATATGTAACAAGTAATCAATTCCATCCTCCCAGAATGCATCACCAGCCCACTATAACTATGCATATACAATACGGGTTAATGCTGAAGCACAGTCCCTCTATAATCAAACTAGACAGAGAGAGAGGAGCCACATACATATCTATTATTAGATGCAACAAACTTTTAGATCAAGGTGGAAGGGACCGATTATCATTACACATGTAATTATATAGAGGTAGTGATGCATTACAAACTGTTTCTACAATATACATAACCAGTATTATGGACATCATTTACTTCAGTAAATCAAACAAAGTTCAATATACAATGTATATATGTGTGCTTATACGGTTTATATGATCTATTCATTCATATAAGATCATATTCACAATACCTAAGAATCTCCACTTTTTAATAATATTAAATAGTATAGATATATATATACATACACCGTAATAAAGCGGGACAGTTCCAAAAAAACTTAAACAACGCAGCCTGTCACCATGGTAACCTGAGGCCCATCTAAACACTATATTGGGAAGGACTAGTCCCTCCTATTACCATGGCAACACAGGGCCCGTCTATACACAGTACTGGGAAATACAAGCCTCCATTATCACCATGGCAACAAAGGGCCAGCTAAAGAACACTGATGGCATCTCCCACATATCAGAGGACTTGCAGCTGTATATAAACCTATTACTGCAATATACATATATACACCATATTTAACAGGAAAGCATTAACGAGCTAAACCAGCGCAGCCTGTTACCATGGCAACCTGAGGCCCGTGTAAACACAATACTGGAAAGAACTAGCCCTTCCCCTCACCATGGCAACGTAGGGCCCGTCTATACACATTAATGGGAAGTACAAGCCTTTCCCGTCACCATGGAAACATAGGGCCAATCAAAGAACACTGATGTCACTTCCCACCTATCAGAAGATTTGCAGCTGTATTTAAACCCCTCCACACCATACAGCCTACACTATATGCTCCCAGAAGAAGACCGCGTAGGTCGAAACGCGTTGGAGCGGACAATTCTAGAACACAAGTATTGCACTGCCGGACTGCCTGTACCGAAACACCAGACCACGTATTTACTGCCAAGAAGAAGAGACCACCAAAAGCACCCCACCATCAGGATAAGAAGAAAGGACAGGAAGCGGAGCCCCTCCGGGTAAGTATCCTCTGATAGGGTTCACGTCCACGGCCCCCGGCTCGTCAGAGTCAGGACCGCTGTCACGTCCCCTTTGTTTGCTGGCGCACTCTGAGCGCGCCCACGACCCTGACCCTGGTTGCAGGGGCAGTGTCCGTGAGTGTGCGGCACAGAGCGCCGTAACACAGAGAGATCCCCGCTGTCGGCTCCAGCTGGATGTCCCCGGATCAGAAGAAGAATCCTCCCGGGCAACGCGCATACGGACAGATAAAAGGTACTTTGCATTAAGACTAGCGGGACGCCGTTAGATCTTTTTCAGACATTATTTCCACACAAATTGCTCAAAATACCATCAACAGGATAATACAGGTGGCAATACGGCTTATGTGATTTCTTCAATCATCTTTCACCTCAAGTGTTCTATACATCAGTTTGCACTATATTATTATTAATATTACTATATTGCCATTTGCTGGACATTGCATATTTTGATACCCATCGGTTCATATATATGTATGCTGACTTAACAGGACATTGGTCTCTGTTAACTTACTATTTTATATGTGACTAATCAGAACTTTTTGACATTATTAAAATAATTATTTATTTTCCACGATTCTATCAACATACTTTCATTTAGTCTAAAAGGTTGAGCGCAGCCCCTGGCTATCTTTTCATATTATCCCCATTGGATGAGGTCAGACATCCCCCAGGACAGCAGCACACCTTTTGAAGTCTACACCATTTACTTAAAGTGCGCTAGACCAATATCCCTTATAAAATAACGCATCTCAAGTTTTGCGGATGAAAGTAAATGCACTATATTTGCATGCAAGTTTTTAATTGTGAATTGTTCTCATTTTGTGGCAAACTCTGCATCATCCTCATTTTGTATACATTAAATAATAACTGAAGACATGTAACAACAATGTAATATAACTCCATACTGTATTACTGTTCTTCTGTTTTACCGGTTTACTGGTGGGGAAGGGGAATATTTGATTTTTTTTTTTTTACATGCAAATAGATTGCTTATTACCTCATCTTTCCATCAATATTCAGTTATGTACTATCCGTGCCTCAAGTGACTTGGTAGTGTTGTATTGTGTCTGTGATATTTTCAGTGTCTCGGTTGATCAAGGTGTCTGTCACTCTATTCTATGGCTAGCTAGCTGTATCAGCTCTGAGAGGCTTCCTGTTATTTAGTGCATGAACTCACAATGCAGTTTCCTGCTGTGCAGAATTTATACAGTAAGTACTGCACATAAGGAAGTTGTAAGCACACAGATATGAACACATTTCAAATATCTTCAATAAAGACAAAATCTGAAGGGTTCACTGATATATATTTAAAGATTATTCAGAATGCTATTTAAGAAATATTTGTTTGAATATGTCCCATAAGCCCTTAAAAACCATACTTTTTTAAATGGTTACATCCTGGGCCTTTAATAGCCCAATAGCCACCAGCCCCATGGTGGGAAGACGCTTCCACTCAGCTCTGTCCCTTCTCACTACTGAGTAGAGCCAAAGAATGTCAAATAATGGCTAAAGTGATTGGGGCTGATTGAGTATCATAAAGGGTGTATCAGGAGATAGAGCAGAGTACATTTTTTAAACAACATGACAAAGTGCACAGTCTCGGTATGGGACATTAAAGATGGCTGCACTAAAGATTGCCAATCATTTTTATTTATTTATTTTTATTCATTTTATTGGAGTAAATAACATATGAGATATTGAACAAACTGTAAAGCCATAATAAGTGACATAAGCATCCAAAAAATAGGTACTACATAGTGTACATAAAGAATTGAGTGGAAACATTGCTGAACATGTTGTTTGATAGAGGCATTTTGTGAATCAATAAAGCTTTCCCATACTGCAAAAAAGTGTTCCATGTGCTTCTCTTTTTGGATAAAAGCCTCTAACCAGACCATTCGCAGGAAGAAAAACATATTTTCTTTTAACATATCTAAAGAGGGGGTGGGGCTATTTGGATCCATACCTGGAGGATGCGCTTTCTCGCCGCTGACGATATGGCCAGAAGTAAGGTTTTACCACCTCTAGAAACTTGTGGGGCTTGTGGGAGTATCCCCAGTACAGCCCTTTGAAGGGTGAAGGGTACATAATTAAGTAGATTATCTGAAGCAAACCTCCAGGCATGTATCTAAAACCCCCTATTGACCGCGCAAGGCTATAGGTAATGTAATAAATCTGCATCAAAACTGCTACACTTAGGGCAATGAATGAGAGCTAAGGCCAATATTCAACCTTCAATCGGAGGACAGGTAGCCATGATGGAAAATATTGAGGAAAATCTCAGCATATCTTGAAGAGGGAGTAACTTTATAGATGTGTGCATGGCATGCAGGAGGTCAGATATGTTCAGAGTGGGGAAATTAGATAACCTATGTCTCAGGTCAGATGAGAGCAACATATGGTGCAACGGCCATCTTAAAAACTCATAATGCGTGGCTATGGACTGCAGGGGGTTGTAACAGTAATTTATCAAGGGGGTTGTCCCAGTCCAGAGAGGAAAAAAAACCTCAACACAGAATTAACAAAATTTTGGTGCCGAAAAAAAAGCAAAAGCGGATGAACCAATATAAGGAAACTGGGTAATGGCTTCTGAGTAATCTGCAGTAAGTAGTCTGTAAGGGTTTTGTCTAACAGGTGGTCTATGAACCAAAGGCCCTGTGTGGCCCAGAAAGTGAAGTTGGAACTTTGTAAAAATTGAAAACAGAAATTCTGCCATCCACTCCATAAGAGGGCGTAAAGACAAGGCGGGATTAGAGACGCACAATCATCAGCAAAGGCAACTATTTTCAGAATCTCCGTTCCTGTTTGGATTCCGTGAAAGGTTGTACAATTGTGTAGAATACACAGCATAGGGCCTAGGGATAGATTAAACAAATAGAGGCGAGAGTGGGCATCCCTGTCTAGTACCCCTGACTTCATGATGGGGGAACCGTTGATAAGTAGTGAGGTACGAGGGTTAGTGTAAAAATCGTTAATAAGTGTAATAAAATCTAGACCAAAATTTCTAGTTTGCATCACCCATTGTAAAATGGGCCAGGAAACAATATCAAATGCTTTCTGGGCGTCCAGTCTAAGAAGTACATTAGAGGAGGCCGGAGAAGAAGCTGCAATCGCTGCCACCACTGACCGAATACCTTGAAAGGAGTGACGACCATAAATAAGCCTAATTGTTGGCCAGTGAGTAGTGACGGTAAGATACTCAATAACCTATTAGCCATCTTTTTGGCCAGGATTTTAAAATCCATATTAAGCAATGTGATGGGACAGTGAGAGGAGCAAGGGTCCTAATTAGGCTTAAGGATGAGAGTCTTATGGGCTTTGGTGAGTGTCCAGTTTAGAGGGCGCCGTCAATGAATAGTCCTATAGAGGTCAAAAGAAGGGGGAGAATGTCGGTTTTTAGCATCTTAAAATATATTCCCCTGTGAAACCATCAAAGCCATGTAAAGGTGTAAATATGTATTCTGGGAACTCATGTGAATGTCACGCCTAGATACTGGTTGTCCTCTGTACAAGGCTCAGTGGCCAGGGGGCTAGGGAGAGCAGTAAATGGGAATCGGGGTAGAAGTATATAGGACCTCCTCATATGCCACTGTCATATGTTGGCGAGACCCAGCCCGAGGCGCGAAGTCTAGTCCACCTGATGGTCTTCACCAGTGTTCTCTCCAAGTGGGATGTGGGTGTTCACTGCACCAGATGAACAGGTCGCGGCCCCTGGGGTAGGTATTGAGAGAAGCGAGGAAACTAAAGTCCTACTAACAAATATAAGAGTACTGTGTAGGTCACTAAGGGTAATAGCAGAAATGTGCTGAAGAAGACTTGAGAAGAGATCCTGCAATCGCTGACAAGAGATGGGGATAGCACAGGTGAAGCAAACACTAAGTGAGTACTAGAACCACTTGTAGGATGAAGTGGACACTGATAAGCAATTGGATCAACTCTGGACAACCAGACGCTGACTGAGGTCTGACGTAGACGCTGCTTAGCGATGGGAGCAGTTCTGGAAGACCAGACGCTATATTATGCACTGGATCCCACTGCTGGTGATGCAGACCCTAGTGAATGCTGGGAGACAGCCCTGATGGAGCAGACGCTCGGATGAGTACTGAGCCTAGGACACAGCAACAGCTAGTAGTCACTAGTGAAGCGAAGTTGTACAGGCAATTCCTTGTCCCACGAGACTTCCTGAAATACCCTAAGGTAATTGTTCATTGGACAATGACATCAGCTGACTGACCACTGGACACCCATTGGAGGAAACTGACCAGGTGATACTGACCAAGATGGCCGTGCCGATGTCCGCACCGTGGAGAATAGGACGCACTCATGGAGGTCTAGCAGTCCCAGAGAGAATATCCAAACCACTACCTGAACTGCGTCTGGCATCTGGACGCCTTGGGGCCCGAAGACGTCGGCCCAGAGGTAAGCAGTGGCCGATCCCAGGCCGCATCCTGACAGTGAATTATTAATAAATCTACTTTTAAGGCTTTTTACCTATTCTCATTCCTCACCTGCTCTATTCACATCTCTACACTTTTATAAAAGGGACTCTAAACAGTTTTTGTTCAGGTCTGATTCAATGATAACTCAATAACTATAATATGATACCAAAACTGCATATATCTTCATTGGCTCTATTTCTCATGTTCTCAGATACTGGCCCTCATTCAGAGCCGTACGCTCTGAGCAGAGCACACGCTCTGAATGAGGGCCGGGCTCCATTTTCATGGAGCGTCCTCCTGGACGCTCGTATAGCTGTGGGTCACCACCCACAGGCTATACGAGCGTGCTTTCTGATGGCCGCGATGGTCGAGACCATCGCGACCATCGAGATTGCGAGCCGGAGCCTGCGGTTGAGGTTTTCAACCGCAAGCTCCGGAGTGATTTTGGCTCTATCAGAGCCAAAATCACTCCCACTGACATCACTAGTGATGTCAGTGGGCCTGCTTCTGACGGGAGGCGTTCCCGTGGGAACGCCCCCGTCAGGGAGGCACGCCCCCGGCACGCCCACCAAAGGGGGCGTGCTGTCAATCAACATTGACAGCACGCCCCCTTTGATCGGACACAACGAGCGAAGGACTTTCCTTCGCTCGTCGCGTCTGGCCCATGCGCACGACGGAGCTCCCTCCGTCGTGCGCATGCTCAGTGCATAACATCGACCCACTTGCGAGCGGACAGCCGCTCGCGAGTGGGTCTGAATCAGGCCCACTGTTATTTACTGCATTGTCTTTTGATTTTTATTACCAGGAATTTGCTCTGATAATCTGTACACTTTTATTGCAATTATTTGTTGCGTACTTATGCATGTATAAGACTCACTTTCTTTATACCTTCATAATTTCAACAGTGAATTTGGAAATATCCATACTGAACTACAGCAGCGGAGTTTCTGACATTTAGTAACTCTGCAGGGAAGGCAACACAGTTCTATAGGAAATCTGTATCAGGAAGACAGCTAAAAAGCAAAGGTCTTGAAGCAAAGACCCCTACGGCTATAAATTCTTTCCATAGGCTAGATTCTAAGCGGCCTATTCATCAGCACTAATGGGCCCATTATACATAAGTAAACGCTAGTTTCCACATGCCTTTTGTAACAGGCCTATTCAGTATCAGCAAACCCAGAAAACTGGAAGATTTCGAAGTTTGCTTGCAGGAACCAAAGAGTGGATTCCTCCTCTGCCTCCTTACTGCAAGACTGGCAGCCTTGTGCATGTGTGCACTCAGGTTACATATGCGCAGTGGTCCAGAGAGGAAGGGGTAAGTAACACTACTACTTCGGTAGCAGTGTTAAGAAATGAGGGGACAGCTGCTTTGTGGAGCAGCTCTCTCTGCACCGCAGCAATACTGTTTCACTCTGGTATTCAAGTATTAGAGATGTGCACGGAGCCCCGTATTTTGGTTTTGACAAAGCCACCATCAGATGTTATACCCTTAAGTGTTTTGGTTCTTCTTTGTTTGTTTTTTTGTTTTCGATTTCTTTAAAATTGATTAAAAAAACACAGCTAAAATCATGTAATTTGGACCTTTTTACATGCAATCCGAAACCCGAGATTTGGTTTTTAAATCCGTTTTCCAAATTTACAGCAGACCCGAGCTGTGACTTGGTTCTACTCGGAACCCCAAAAGTGATCAGAGCTGGGACTCACTTTGACTTGGAACCTCAAAGTTTGAGTGTGTTTGGTTTTCAGCAAAACCGAACCACACATCTCTATTAAGTATCTACCGCCGCAACTTGCAGCGAGTTAAAAACTTAATTATTGGGGACCACCCAGCCCCTGATGATGAATAGACCCCTAAGAGTGAAAGGTGTAGTCAGAGGTGAAATATTCTGGGGCTGATACAGAGTTAGACTCAAGTCCATTACACAGACAGATCTTTGTTTTTTTAGCACTGTGCAGGCTCTGTAGCAGATCGCACAGATCTATGGGCAATTCAAAGGCACACACAATTCCACTTCCAGTTGAATGGGCATTGCTGGGTGGTAATGGGTCGTTCACACTTAGGCTAAGTTGAGTGAGAGTGTGTGGTGGGGCTGCATTTCAGCAAATTGAGTTGGGGATTTGGTTAGGATTAATTGTGTCCTCAATGCTGAGACATACAGGCAGTTACTTATCCATCATGCAATACCATCAGGGAGGCGTCTGATGGGATCCAAATTCTGCAGCAGGACAACGACCCCAAATATACAGCCAATGTCACTGAGAACTATCTTTAGCGTAAAGAAGAACAAGGAGTCCTGGAAGTGATGATATGGCCCCCACAGAGCCCTGATCTCAACATCATCGAGTCTGTCTGGCATTACATGAAGAGACAGAAGGATTTGTGGTTAGTTCTCTAAGATGTTTGGAACAAACTCTCTGCCGAGTTGTTTCAAAAACTGTGTGCAAGTGTACCTAGAAGATTTTATGCTGTTTTGAAGGCAAAGGGTGGTCACACCAAGGTGTGGAATTGGGACTAAAAGTGGCCCTGGAAAAATTTCTGGAAGTGGCCTCACGTGGGCGGCACCAAATTAACTGTAGGCGGAGCCAACAGCAAAGTAGGCTGGATTTGTATATCACTATACCTTGATCACTGCAATCATTATCCCCGATAGGATGTTCACCCCAATAGCCTCAGCACTACACCAACTCTCCACCAGTATCAGACAAGCTTCCGGGATGCAGTAGTCCCGGAACTGAGAGGCAGCATTACAGTATCCCAATGAGACATTTTCTTATTATAGAGCATGGTCTGGGGACCCGCTCAGTTTCTAGTGACAAGTCCCTTACCACCATGCTATTGCACTTAAGTGCAATCACTGCCTGTAATGTTCTCTCTCTCATTTTTCCCATTCGGTGGCATGACGGGGGTGCAGAGGATGCGTGGCCCGAGTGACAGTTCGAGCTCTATAGCAATGGCATTCCCTGCACCCAGCCAGGGCTGCCATAAGACATGAAGAGCCCAGTGCAAATAAAACAGACAGCGCCCCCCCCCCCTTCCACAACCACCTCAACCCCTGCCAGTCCAGTGGATGCAGAGGTGTTCCATTGGATTCAGTATGATTTACCGCCGGCCGACATCCCGGCAGCAGTGAAAATCCCGATCATTGAGAGGTAAGTATTCACTAACCAATTCTCCCCCCAACCCTAACCCTCCCTTAGTTGTGCCGAACCCTAACCTCCCCACCAACTGATTAACCCTAATCCCCCCTCTAAGTGTCGGGCTCTCGGCGTAGGTAAAATGACAGGCGTCGGTATTTCAGTATTTCGACGCCTGTCATTTAGCCCTTAGCCCTGTCATTTAGCCGTTGCCGGGATTAGGCAGTCGGGAAGTCGATGGTCGGGATTCCTTCCATCGGCTTCCCGACTGCTTCCCGTTCCATGGGGCCCTGGAACCCATAGCGAGTGCATGCTATGGTGCACCCCCCAAAGTATACACCAGATACCCCCAGATCAACCTACATGGCCACAGACACCCCACATTCCCTATCCTCATCTATTGTTGTTTTTATATATATATATATATTAGAACTCCGAACCCCCCCGAGCCCCCCCGATCCGAGTCAGGCTCGACTTTTCCCGCCTGACTCGGATCTGAAATCGAGGCAAAACGTCATCATCCCGCCTTCTGGGTCTCGCGGGTTTTGGATTCTATATAAGCTACCCGCGTCGGCGCCATTTTCTCACTCGGCTGTGGACAGTGAAGAGGGAGGGTGGGAGTTAGGGATGGCTGGGCTGTGTAGTGTAGTGTTGTGCTGTGCTGTGCTGCGCTGTGCTGCTGTTGTCCATAGGGGCTGTGTCCACTCCTCCAAAGTCCATAGGGGCTGGCTGTGTTGTGCTGTGCTGCTGTTGTCCATAGGGGCTGTGTCCACTCCTCCAAAGTCCATAGGGGCTGGCTGTGTTGTACTGTGCTGCTGTTGTCCACTGCTCTGTCCTTCAGGGGTGCTCCCCCAAGTGCAAAAAAAAAATATATTTTTTCTGTGTTTGTGAATTGTGTGCGCAGTAGCCGCACGTGCATCAACAAAGTAGTGCCAAGCGTGCGCCTGTGTCATAAGTAAAGGGCCAGCTGGCTTGACTGTTAAAGGGTGCTGTAACCCCCAAACTGCACTCCAAACAAAATAAAAAATTATTTTCTGTGTTTGTGAATTGTGTGCACTGTGGCTGCACGTGCATCAACAAAGGAGCAGCGCCAAGCGTGCGCCTGTGTCCCATAAGTAAAGGGCCGGCTGGCTTCTCCATTAAAGGGTGCTGTAACCCCCAAAGTGCACTCCAAACAAAATAAAAAATATTTTCTGTGTTTGTGAATTGTGTGCACTGTGGCCGCACAAGCATCAACAAAGTAGCGCCGAGCGTGCGTCCGTCTGTCATAAGTAAAGGGCCGGCTGGCTCGTCTGTTAAAGGGTGGTGTAACCCCCAAAGTGCACTCCAAACAAAATAAAAAATTATTTTCTGTGTTTGTGAATTGTGTGCACTGCGGCTGCACGTGCATCAACAAAGGAGCAGCGCCAAGCATGCGCCTGTGTCCCATAAGTCTGTTAAAGGGTGGTGTAACCCCCAAAGTGCACTCCACAAAAAATAAACAGTTCTTTTTTTTCTGTTTGTGTGCGAAATGTATGCGCAGTAGCTGCACGTGCATCAACACAGCAGCAGCGCCAAGCATGCGCTTGTGTCATAAGTCAAGGGTCGGTTTGGACATCTGGTCCGGACTGAAGGACGTTCCAACAATTTCTGACATGTCTACTGTCACTGCATATGATACTGTCAACACTGACAGAATGGTGGAGGAATTATTTTCTGTGTTTGTGAATTGTGTGCACTGTGGCTGCACGTGCATCAACAAAGGGGCAGTGCCAAGCATGCGCCTGTATCATAAGTAAAGGGCCGGCTGGCTTGTCCGTTAAAGGCTGCTGTAATCCCCAAAGTGCATTAAAAAAAAAAAAAAATTCTTGTTTTTTTTCTGTCGTTGTGAAATGTGTGGGCTGTAGCCGCACCTGCATCCTCAAAGCAGCAGCGGCAAGCATGCGTCTGTCTGTTAAAAGGTAGTGTAACCCCCAAAGTGCGCTCCAACCAAAATAAAATAATCTTCTTTTTTTCTGTGTTTGTATGTGAAATGTATGCGCAGTGTTTTTTCTGTCGTTGTGAAATGTGTGGGATGTAGCCGCACCTGCATCCTCAAAGTAGCAGCGCCAAGCATGCGTCTGTCTGTTAAAGGGTGGTGGAACCCTCAAGTGCACTCCACAAAAAATAAAAAATTCTTTTTTTTTCTGTCTTTGTGAATTGTGTGGCCTGTAGCCGCACCTGCATCCTCAAAACAGCAGCGACATGCCTGCGTCTGTCTGTTAAAGGGTGGTTTAACCCCCAAAGTGCGCTCCAACCAAAATAAAATAATCTTTTTTTCTGTGCTTGTGTGTGAAATGTATGCGCAGTAGCCGCACCTGGATCCTCAAAGCAGCAGCGACAAGCGTGCGTCTGTCTGTTAAAGGGTGGTGTAACCCTCAAAGTGCGCTCCACAAAAAATTTAAAATTCTTCTTTTTTTTCTGTCTTTGTGAATTGTGTGGGCTGTAGCCGCACCGGCATCCTCAAAGCAGCAGCGACAAGCGTGCGTCTGTTAAAGGATTACATCGGTGACAGCATCTAAGTAGGCATGTCAGACAGTCCGTACCTGTACTGGCAGGAAAAAGAGGCAATTTGGAGGCCCCTGTACAAACTGGCTCTATTTTACCTGAGTTGCCCCCGCCTCCAGTGTGTACTCCGAAAGAGTGTTTAGTGCAGCCGGGAACCTTGTCAGCAAAAGGTGTAGGAGGTTGCTTCCACAAAATGTGGAGAAGATGATGTTCATAAAAATTAATTATCAACTCTTCCAGGGAGAGCAGCCTCCAGAATGTACAGAGGGACCTGTGGTGGTGGCTTCCAGCGGGGACGAATTAATACTGTGAGGATGAGGATGTGCACAACACTGAAGAGGGTGAGGAATCGGAGGATGAGGAGGATGAGGATGACATCTTGCCTCCGTAGAGCCAGTTTATGCAGGGACAGATTAATTGCCAGCTTGTTTTGTGGGGGCCCAAACGAACCAATCATTTCAGTCACAGTCATGTGGCAGACCCTGGCGCTGAAATGATTGGTTTGTTAAAGTGTGCATGTCCTGTTTATACAACATAAGGGTGGGTGGGAGGGCCCAAGGACAATTCCATCTTGCACCTCTTTTTTTTCTTTGCATTATGTACTGTTTGGGGCCTAGTTTTTCAAACTGCCATCCTGTCTGCCATTGCAGTGTCACTCCTAGATGGGCCACGTGTTTGTGCTGCCCACTCGTGTCGCTTAGCATAGTCATCCAGCTACCTCGGTGCAACATTTTTGACATAAAAACACTATTGTGAGGTGTGAGGTGTTCAGAATAGACTGGAAATGAGTGGAAATTAAGGTTAATAATAGCATAGGAGCAGAAAAACCCACATATTCTGTGATTTTAGCTGTTTTTATGCTTTTTAAAAAAAAATATATAGATCCAAAACACAAAACCCAGAACCCAAAACACGGAAGGGTGGTTTTGGCAAAACCAATCCAGATCCAAAACACGAAGAAAGATCCAGATCCAAAACCAAAACACTAAACATGAAAAGTGGCTGGTGCACACCCCTAATACCCACGGAAAACAACAGTGGTGGATGACAGAAGAATTATTTCCCTGGTGAAGAAAAACCCCTTCACAACATTTGGCCAAATCAAGAACACTCTCCAGGAGGTAGGTGTATATGTGCCAAAGTCAACAATCAAGAGAAGACTTCACAAGAGTGAATATAGAGGGTTCACCACAAGATGTAAACCATTGGTGAGCACCAAAAACAGGAAGACCAGATTAGAGTTCGCCAAACAAGATCTAAAAAAAGCCATTACAGTTCTGGAACAACATCCTCTGGACAGACGAGAAACAAAGATCAACTTGTACCAGATTGATGGGTAGAGAAGAGTATGGAGAAGGAAAGGAACTGCTCATGATCCAAAACATACCACCTCATCAGTGAAGCATGGTGGTGGTAGTGTCATGGCGAGGGCATGTATGGCTGCCAATGGAACTGGTTCCCTTGTATTTATTGATGATGTGACTGCTGACAAAAGCAGCAGAATTAATTCTGAAGTGTTTCGGGCAATATTATATGCTCATATTCAGTCAAATGCTTCAGAACTCAGTGGATAGCGCTTCACAGTGCAGATAGACAATGACCCGAAGCATACTGCAAAATCAACCAAAGAGTTTTTTAAGGCTAAAAAGTGGAATGTTATGCAATGGCCAAGTCAATCCCCTGACCTGAATCCGATTGAGCATGCATTTCACTTGATGAAGACAAAACTGAAAGGAAAATGCACCAAGAACAAGCAGGAACTGAAGACATTTGCAGTAGAGGCCTGGCAGAGCATCACCAGGGATGAAACCCAGCGTCTGATGATGTCTATGCGTTCCACACTTCAGGCTGTAATTGCCTGCAAAGGATTTGCAACAAAGTATTAAAAAGTTAAAGTTAGATTTAGGATTGTTTAGTTTGTCCTATTACTTTTTGCCCCTTAAAAAGTGGGAGGTACATATAGAAACCGTTGTAATTCCTACACCGTTCAACTGATTTGGATGTAATTACCCTCAAATTATATCTGAAAGTCTGCAGTTAAAGCACTTCTTGTTTGTTTCATTTCAAAGCCATTGTGGTGGTGACTAGAGGCCAAAGTATAAAAATTCTGTCAATGTCCCAATATTTATGTACCTGACTGTATATATATAAAAATACACACTAGTAAATAAATGGACCCGGCATCTGCGGGTAATCTCAACCAGTCCATTTCTCCTGTTCCTGCCCACTCCCATACCATTATACTTATCCCCCTCATTCACTGTCCTCTCCATTCTTGATGCTGCAGGGAACACCTGCACAGCATACCTAATGTGCATGGCACACGCCAGGGGCGCCGAGAGGGGGGGGAGCGGGTACAGTTTACCCGGGCTTCCAGAGGGACCCGGCGGGGGCCCGGGTCTGGCGCCACCCCCCCCTCACTTCCTTCCTCCCTCCCTCCCTCTGCAGCAGCCACAGCAATCTCCTATGCCTGAAGGGGGGAGCGATCACACTGATCGCGCCCCCCACTGGCTTTGCACCGGGCTGAGGGGCTCACAGCGCCCCCTTCGCGGCGCTGCAAAACAATTTTTTTTTCAAGGGGGCGTGGCCACGCCTGCTGCAATTAGGCCATGCCCCCCTCTTTACCGGGGCCCCGCGTGGCTCTCTACGCCCCTGGCGCGCGCAGTGGGAGCTGGGGTGCACTTTAGGCGTGATATGCATGTGCCACAGCGACAATTAATTTATATAAGGGTCAAATTTTATAATAATAATGTATATAAATATACAGTATGGTAGTTTATTTGCATATATATATATATATATATATATACACACACAAAAAGACAAATACATGCATGTACATACATAAAATATATATTTATACACACTCATAAAATAGAAATAAAATAAGTAACAGAAAATTGTGCTTACCTGGGTAGGAGCTATACAGGCGGCAGAGGCACACGTGGTGCAGGGGGGTTAGAGGTAGGAACACATGGGGTGGATAGGAGCTGTACAGGTGGCAGAGGCACACATGATGGAGGGGGGTGAGAGGTACACGGGAGGGTAGGAGCAGAAGCACAGCTGAGCAACATGATCTGAGTCAGTGCTGTCTGAGTCTAGCATACTGGGCACAGTTATACCCCTTTCAGACATCTCGAGATTCCCAGGAATTTGGCTGAGGCAGGCCGTGTCTGTCTGAAAGGTACCACGCTCCCGGGTAGCCGCCCCTGCAATCGACAAGGGTTTTTCCCGGGACTTAAGTCCCAGGAAATTACCCTGCTTCTGTCTGAATGGTGCTACCTGGGAATTTACTACTCCCGGGCAGCACCAAACAGCTTTTACATGTAGTTGACAGCGCAGAGCGTCCTATAGGATGCTCTGCGCTGCTGCTTTGAGCTGACAGCGCAGAGCATCCTATAGGACGCACAGCGCTGCTGTTTTGAGTTGGCAGCGCAGAGCATCCTATAGGACGCTCAGCGCTGCTGCTTTGAGTTGGCAGCGCAGAGCATCCTATAGGACGCTCAGAGCTGCTGCTCACCACCCCCAGCGCCGGCCTGCTGTGCCACAGCAGGCCGCCCGCACTCCTGCTGGACCACCAGGGAATTAAAACAAATTTTAAAAAATTATAATAATAAAAAAAAACATCTGCATTATGATTGGCCAGCTTCCGGCTGCTGAATGATGACATCATCATCATCAGCCAGAGAGGGGATAGGCTAGGAGGAGCAGACGGTAGAGAAGAGGCAGGTAAGCAGAAAAACCCTGCTCTTGTCTGAAAGGGGTCTACCTGGGAATTTCCCGGGTAGACACTGTAGTGTGAAAGGGGCGTCTCGACCAAATACCCGGGAATTTGCACAGGAGAAAATCCCGGGTCTGAGCAGGAAATTTCCCGGGTTGTATATCTGAAAGGGGTATTAGTGGAAGCACTGAGCAGGGAGGAGGAGAAGGGAGGAGCTGCAGGAGACCTGGGGGCAGAGCAGCATGTAAAAGAGTCAGGACTCAGGAGATGAAGCTGTGCTGCTGCTGGTCTGGAGATTGAAGTCCCCTGCGAGAGTGGAGCACACAAACCAATACAATCTGATGCTAATGTTCAAAGGCTGACAGAGGGTCCTGCTGGCTCAGATGATTCTAGCAAGTGTGGCTTACAGGCAGACATCACAGGCAGATATTTGCCTATGGGCTCTATTTACTACAATCCGCATTTGTAATAGGGGTATGCACCAGCCACTTTTCGTGTTTTGGTTTTGGATCTGGATCTTTCTTCGTGTTTTGGATCTGGATTGGTTTTGCCAAAACCACCCTTCCGTGTTTTGGGTTCTGGGTTTTGTGTTTTGGATCTGTATTTTTTTTTTAAAAAGAATAAAAACAGCTAAAATCACAGAATGTGTTGGTTTTTCTGTTCCTATGCTATTATTAACCTCAATAACCTTAATTTCCACTCATTTCCAGTCTATTCTGAACACCTCACACTTCACAATAGTGTTTTTATGTCCAAAAGGCTATGCTAAGCGACACGAGTGGGCGGCACAAACACGTGGCCCATCTAGGATTGGCACTGCAGTGGCAGACGGGATGGCAGTTTGAAAAACCAGGCCCCAAACAGTACATAATGCAAAGAAAAAAAAGAGGTGCAAGATGGAATTGTCCTTGGGCCCTCCCACCCACCCTTATGTTGTATAAACAGGACATGTACACTTTAACAAACCAATCATTTCAGCGCCAGGGTCTGCCAAACGACTGTGGCTGAAATGATTGGTTCGTTTGGGCCCCCACAAAACAAGCTGGCAATTAATCTGTCCCTGCACAAACTGGCACTACGGAGGCAAGATGTCGTCCTCATCCTCCTCATCCACCGATTCCTCACCCTCTTCAGTGTTGTGTACATCCTCATCCTCACAGACTATTAACTCCTCCCCGCTGGAATCCACCACCACAGGTCCCTCTGTATGTTCTGGAGGCTGGTCTCCCTGGAAGAGTTGGTAATTCATTTTTATGAACATCATCTTCTCCACATTTTGTGGAAGCAACCTCCTACGCCTTTCGCTGACAAGGTTCCCGGCTGCACTAAACACTCTTTCCGAGTATACACTGGATGGGGGGCAACTCAGGTAAAATAGAGCCAGTTTGTACAGGGGCCTCCAAATTGCCTCTTTTTCCTGCCAGTACAGGTACGGACTGTCTCACATGCCTACTTGGATGCTGTCACCGATGTAATCCTCCACCATTCTGTCAATGGTGACAGTATCATATGCAGTGACAGTAGACATGTCAGAAATTGTTGCCAGGTCCTTCGGTCCGGACCAGATGTCCAAACTTGGTCCTGCCTGCCCTGCATCACTGCCAGAGGGTTGCTTAGGATACCTAAGTTTTTTCCTGGCAGCCCCAGTTGCGGGAGAAAATGAAGAAGGAGCTGTTGACGTGTCACGTTCCACTTCAGCTGACAGTGTTTTAACCAACAGGTCTTTGCACCTCTGCAGGCTTGTGTTGGCCAGAAAGAGAGACACCACATAGGCTTTAAACCTAGGATCGAGCACGGTGGCCAAAATGTAGTGGTCTGATTTCAACAGATTGACCACCCTGGAATCCTGTCAACGCGAATGAAGGGATTCATCCACAAGTCCCACATGCCGAGCGGAATCACTCCATCTTAGCTCCTCCTTCACTTTCTCCAGCTGCTTCTGCAAAAGCCTGATGAGGGGAATGACCTGACTCAAGCTGGCAGTGTCTGAACTGACTTCACGTGTGGCAAGTTCGAAGGGCTGGAGAACCTTGCACAACACGGAAATCATTTTCCACTGCGCTTGTCAGGTGCATACCCCCTCCTTTGCCTATGTCATAGGTGGATGTATAGGCTTGAATGGCCTTTTGCTGCTCCTCCATCCTCTGAAGCATATAGAGGGTTGAGTTCCACCGCGTCACAACCTTTTGCTTCAGGTTATGGCGGGGCAGGTTCAAGAGTGTTTGCTGGTGCTCCAGTCTTCGGCATGCAGTCGCTGAATGGCGAAAGTGGCCAGAAATTTTTTGGGCCACCCAAATCATCTCCTGCACGCCCCTGTCGCTTTTCAGAAAATTCTGCACCACCAAGTTTATTGTGTGAGCAAAACTTGGGACGTGCTGGAATTTGCCCAGATGTAATGCCCGCACAATATTGGTGGCGTTGTCAGATATCACAAATCCCCAGGAGAGTCTAAGTGGGGTAAGCCACTGGGCGATGATTTCCCTCAGTTTCTCTAAGAGGTTGTCGGTGTGCCTCTTACTGAAACCGGAGATACACAGCGTAGCCTGCCTTGGAACGAGCTGGCGTTTCTGAGATGCTGTTACTGGTAACGCTGCTGTTGTTGCTGCTTAAGGTGATACATCTACCCAGTGGGCTGTCACAGTCATATAGTCCTTAGTCTGCCCTGTTCCACTTGTCCACATGTCCGTGGTTAAGTGGACATTGGGTACAACCGCATTTTTCAGGACACTGAGGACACTTTTTCTGACGTTTCTGTACAGTCTCGGTATCGCCTGCCTAGTGAAGTGGAATCTAGACGGGATTTGGAACCGGGGACACACTACCTCCATCAATTGTCTAAATCCCACTGCACTAATGGCAGATACCGGATGCACATCTAACACCAACATAGCAGTCAAGGCCTCAGTTATACGTTTTGCTTCAGGATGACTGCTGTCGTACTTCATCCTCCTCGCTAAGGACTGTTGGAGGGTCAATTGTTTAGTAAAAGTAGTGATGTTCCTACTGCCTCTCTGGGATGATGAACGACTCCCAGCAGCAGCAACAGCAGCAGCGGCAGCAGGAGGTGTAGCAATGCAGGATCCTCTGGAGGAATCCCGGATAGGAGAGTCAGTCATGCCAGTGACATGGCCTGCAGGACTACTTCCGACCTGACTAAGGAGGAAATTGACGAGGAGGGAGTTGACGGTGTGGTTTGCAGGTGCTTGGATACAACAGGACAACGGGATTTAGGTGTCCCTGGACTGCTTACGGTCTTAGCCAAAGTTTCTGAACTTGACAGTAACTTTTTATGAATGCGCTGCAGGTGCCGTATAAGGGAGGATGTTCCTAGGTGTTAACGTCCCTACCCTACTTATTTCACCTTTACATATGGTACATATGGCAAGACAGTTGTTGTCCGGATTTGGATAGAAATATTGCCAGACCAAAGAGGTGGAATGTTTGGTCTTCTGCCCAGGCATGACTGTGATGGGCTTTTTCATCCCTCGGACAACAACTGTCTCCTCCGGAGCCTGATTTAAACAAACCACATTACCATCAGAATCCTCCTCGCCAACTTCCTCCTCAGCGCCAGTTACACCAGTATCCTCATCCTGTTGTACTTCAACAGTGACATCTTCAATTTGCATATCAGCAAGTGGACTGTGGGTGCTCCTTTCAGCACTTGCAGGGGGCATGCAAATGGTGGAAAGAGCCACCTCTTCCCGTCCAGTGCTGGGAATGTCAGGCATCGCAACCGCCACCACACTTGGACTCTCCTTGGGGATTTGTGATATCTTCTTAGAATGCACAGTTCTTCGCTGTGCTTTTGCCAGCTTAACTCGTTTGATTTTTTTAGCGGGAGGAGGGCTTCCATCGTCATGTGAAGCTGAACCACTAGTCATGAACATAGGGAAAGACCTTAGCCGTTCCTTGCCACTCCGTGTCGTAAATGGCATATTGGCAAGTTTACATTTCTCCTCAGATGATTTAAATGTTTTTTTCAAGGTCATTTTCCTGAACTTTGTCATTTGGGATTGTATGTGCCCTCTACTATGACATTGGGCATCGGCCTTGGCAGACGACGTTGATGGCATGTTATCGTCTATGTCATGACTAGTGGCAGCAGCTTCAGCACTAGGAGGAAGTGGTTCTTGATCTTTCCCTATTTTATTTTTATCGGAGAAAGTTTGGTCCTCCATTTATGTTATATTGATATATACGTGCAGCAAAGGTGCACACAAACACAGAAAATAATTTTTTATTTTTGTTGGAGACTAGTGCTCTTTGTGGGTTACACCACCCTTTAAGAAATGAGCCAGCCGGCTCATTACTTATGGGACACAGGCGCACGCTTGGCGCTGCTCCTTTGTTGATGCAGGTGCAGCTACAGCCCACACAATTCACAAAGACAGAAAAAAAAAGAAGAATTTTTTATTCTTTGTGGAGCGCACTTTGGGGGTTACACCACCTTTTAACAGACAGACGAACGCTTGGCGCTGCTGCTTTGAGGATGCACGTACACTGCAGACAATTCACAAACACAGAAGAAAATGTTTTATTTTTGTTGGAGTGCACTTTGGGGGTTACACCACCCTTTAACAGACAGACACATGCTTGGCGCTGCTCCTTTGTTGATGCACGTACAGCCACAGTGCACACAATTCACAAACACAGAAAATATTTTTTTATTTTGTTTGGAGTACACTTTGGGGGTTACAGCACCCTTTAACGGTCAAGCCAGCCGGACCTTTACTTATGACACAGGCGCACGCTTGGCACTACTTTGTTGATGAACGTGCAGCTACTGCGCACACAATTCACAAACACAAAAAAATATATTTTTTTATTTTGTTTGGAGTGCACTTTGGGGGATACATCACCCTTTAATGGTCAAGCCAGCCGGCCCTTTACCTATGACACAGGCGCATGCTTGGCGCTACTTTGTTGCTGCACGTACGGCTACTGCGCACACAATTCACAAACACAAAAAAATATATATATTTTTTTTGTTTGGAGTGCCCTTTGGGGGTTACAGCACCCTTTAACGGACAAGCCAGCCAGCCCTTTACTTATGGGACACAGGCGCACGCTTGGCGCTGCTCCTTTGTTGATGCACGTGCAGCCACAGTGCACACAATTCACAAACACAGAAAATATTTTTTTATTTTGTTTGGAGTGCCCTTTGGGGGTTACAGCACCCTTTAACGGACAAGCCATCCGGCCCTTTACTTATGACACAGGCGCACGCTTGGCGCTGCTCCTTTGTTGATGCACGTGCAGCCTCAATGCACACAATTCACAAACACAGAAAATATTTTTTTATTTTGTTTGGAGTGCCCTTTGGGGGTTACAGCACCCTTTAACGGACAAGCCAGCCGGCCCTTTACTTATGACACAGGCGCACGCTTGGCGCTGCTCCTTTGTTGATGCACGTGCAGCCTCAATGCACACAATTCACAAACACAGAAAATATTTTTTTATTTTGTTTGGAGTGCCCTTTGGGGGTTACAGCACCCTTTAACGGACAAGCCAGCCGGCCCTTTACTTATGGGACACAGGCGCACGCTTGGTGCTGCTCCTTTGTTGATGCACGTGCAGCCACAGTGCACACAATTCACAAACACAGAAAATATTTTTTTATTTTGTTTGGAGTGCACTTTGGGGGTTACAGCACCCTTTAACGGTCAAGCCAGCCGGCCCTTTACCTATGACACAGGCGCATGCTTGGCGCTACTTTGTTGATGCACGTGCGGCTACTGCGCACACAATTCACAAACACAAAAAAATATATTTTTTTATTTTGTTTGGAGTGCCCTTTGGGGGTTACAGCACCCTTTAAAGGACAAGCCAGCCGGTCCTTTACTTATGGGACACAGGCGCACGCTTGGTGCTGCTCCTTTGTTGATGCACTTTAGGGGTTACAGCACCCTTTAGCGGTCAAGCTAGCCGGCCCTTTACTTATGACAAAGGCGCACGTTTGGCACTACTTTGTTGATGCACATGCGGCTACTGCGCACACAATGCACAAACACAGAAAAAATATTTATTTTTTTGCACTTGTGGGGAGCACCCCTGATGGACAGAGCACCCCCTGGACAACAGTACAGCACCCCTTTAGGACTGGGACACTGCACAGGACTTTGGAGTGGACACAGCCCCTATGGACAACTGACTGCACAACACAGTCCAGCCAGCCCCTATGGACTTTGGAGGAGTGGACACAGCCCCTATGGACAACAGCAGCACAGCACAACACAGCCAGCCCCTATGGACTTTGGAGGAGTGGACACAGCCCCTATGGACAACAGCAGCACAGCACAGCACAGCACAACACTACACTACACTCGGGGTGGTTCGGATTTCAGAAATCCAAACCCGCTCACCCCTAATTTGTAATGCAGATTGTAGTGTGATATTACCGACTGAATTCGCATTTCTAATTCAGGCAATATCACAGGGATTTACTACAAATCCCTTGCAGGGACAGAGCTTGCTATAAAGCTCTATCCCTGTGAATCCCCTCCGCACACTTATCATAGTATTTTCACAAAAAATACTGTGACAAGTGCCGATGCATGCGCCAACAGACCGTCGCTAGGCCCTGCCCCTGGTGCTAAGCCCCTCCCCCCACAATAGTGCCCCCCCCACAACCCCCCCTCCCTTAATTACACTTACCTGCAGTCATCGGTGCTCCGGTGATGTCCTCCGTGGCTCCGGTCAGCTGAAATCACATATTGCACTGGGACTCAGTCAGGTGACGACCGGGCCCCAGTGCAAGCTGGGAGACCAGCTGACCGGAGGGAGGACATCACCGTAGCCCCGCTCACCAGTCCCTGGACTCAGGTCAGTTATTTTTTTTTACTATTTTTTTTTTCTGTTTTTTACAGTGTATCAGCGTGTGGTCTGTTTAGACCACACAGCTGATCACTGGGGCTGGCTCTGGGCTCTGCTCTGCCCATTAGAGCGGAGCAGGAGTCCAGTAACCGGGGGATACCCTGGATAACGCCACCTCCAGGTGGCGTTATTATCACAGGGCTTTCCCCGGTATTTTTTCACATTTTATTTTTAGTAACTTTGGCCAGATCACATTTCCCATTATAATTATGGGAAATGCGATCTGCTTACTAAAAATAAGTGATAATTAGGGCTTGGAGTAGAATTTTACGAATTCTACTCCAATTGCCCTGTAATAACTTTAGGTGATACTAAAATAATGTGACAATGGTGCGAAAACACCCCTTTTCACTTTATTTTAGTAAAAAGAATGTTAATAAATAGATCCCTATGTGTGAGATCAAAGCAGGGTGCAGCCACGATCTTCAGCACCAGCGGGACCCTGTCAGTTTAGGCCTATACACTGGTACTTCCTGTTCCTGTACCCCCTTCCGCCCCTCAGTCCCAGCTGTGACCTACCGCAGTGCCGCCTGCCTTGTCAGTCTGTCTGGTGTGTGGTCTAGCCCAGCCAGCCGACTCACTTCCACACTGTCCGTGGCTCCCTGAGATCAGCCTCCGCCCACAGCCAGCTTCGTCAGTCAGCCCGGCCACTCAGCCCCGCAGGCGCCGGCTGACTAAGTAATTTCTGCCTGTCCCTGCCCACTTTAGCCGGCCGCCTGTGTCACACGCAATCCGGCCCCTCAGCGCACACAGCCACACACTCAGGGTGCTGTCATAATGGTAATAGAAGTGCATTTAAAAAAAGAAGTAACCTAACAGGCGGCCCCACAGGCACATAGGCCCACCGGGAATCTACCCGGTGAATTAAATGGCTAATCCGCCCCTGGTCACACCAAATATTGATTTGATTTACTGTACATTTCTCTTCTGTTCATTCACTTTGCATTTGGTTAATTTATAATAGTTTTTTTTCTAACACTTCTATTTTTTAAAGCATTCTTACATGCAGCATTTTTCACACCTGCCTAAAACTTTTGCTCAGTACTGTATTTGTTTTTAAAAAGTTAAAAAAAATTAAAGCATGGACTTTTTCATGATTCTGCAGCTAGCTACTTTCGAAGATTAATTTAACAAAGAAAATATCCAGTTTGGTTTATTCTTTTAACTTCTAACATTTCAGGAATATAAAAACTACATGTACTTGTATATTGCTTTTTCGGATTACTGTATATTTTAGGCCATAATAAAATACATGAGCATTGTAATGAGAAGTGCATTGGTGACAGCAGGAGGTACGATGGCAAAATACGTGTTATACCATAACTCCCTTTTTTCACCCTTGCCAACAACTGTCTCCTCAGTGGATGGAGATCTAGTATCAGTGGCATAAGTGGGAGAAAAATATGTTTAACTATTATGCCCCACTCCATGTCTCCATTACAATCTGTCGCCATGAGTTGATGGAAATTTCTCTAATTACAGCTGTCAGCTCTCACATAGGACCTCTTTTATCAACAAATTTTATGAAACGCAACAAGTGATAAAACTATGCTAAATGGTGCTTAAGTAAATCAGCTCCCAGCTATCATTTTTCAAACAGATGACAGTTAGCAGCTGATTAGCTGGAGCACCATAAGTAGTCCATTGCTTTATTGTAATTAAACCTTGTAACACAACCTTAAGCTAGCTTATATATTAAGAATAACCACACAGACACCAGTGCATTGGTTTAAGATCACAGCATTTATTAATTGAATGACCAGATTTTAATTCCTAAAAGAGGGCGGCAAAGAAAGCACTACCAAACCCACTCAAACCATTAAAATAGGGTGGGGCAACTAATACGGTCCCCCCTGTATATAGGTGTAACCCGCGCTGCAAAGGGCTCACCGCCCTTTAATATGGCACAGTCCAGACACTCCCGCAAGGCAGCACCCATTGTCCTGCCCGCATGGGTGGGACATACCCGCCGTCCTTCAAATCAGCCCTCATCTAGTCTTATCAATTTATCATATGCAATGAGTTTTATAATTTGTTGCATATGATAAAACTCATTGATAAATGAGGCCCTATCAGCTATACAAACTTTATGAATTGGGTCCCAGGCATACCTCCCAACATGACCCTCTCCAGGAGGGACACAATGCTCTGGTCCTGGACTTCCCTGGTAAGAGGTGGGGCTGCAGCACAGTTCAAAATTCAAATAGGGGAGCCACACCAACTGTCATTTCACACGCTGCCAAACATCACTGGCTGGGACTCACTGGCAGTTAGTGTGGCTCCCTTATTTGAATTTTGGACTGTGCTGCAGCCCCAGCTCTGGAGCCTCCACCAATCATAAATTACCAGGTAAGTCCAGGACCAGAGCACTGTGTCCCTCCTGGAGAGGGTCATGTTGGGAGGTATGCCCAGGTGATTAGACAAATGACCTGCATCACTCACTTTGAACATTCTGCAACTAATAAGACTAGCACACTTAGGCAGGGCTGAAACTAGGATATCTGTCACCTGGTGCAAGGCAGCAATTTTGCACCCCCTCCCTTCCCATACCTGGATTTTGACCTTGCTCCTCCATAAGGCAGTGCACTAGTCAAACATCCCTGGTATAGTGACTTACATTATTCCACACACCATAATGCCCATTACACATTATGCCACACACTGTAATGCCTATTACCAAAGTGCCACTTACATATTTGCCCGACACCATTTTATTCCCCACAGTAAGGCTTCTAATTACTTTAAAATAACCTGCTCATTGTCAGGGGTTTTATGCTTATTACCAGGGGTTCCATGCTCGTTGCCAAGGGTTACATGATCGTTGCCAGGGGGTTTCATGCTCGTTGCCTGGGCTTTCATGCTCATTGCCAGGGGGTTTCATGCTCGTTGCCAGGGGGTTTCATGCTCGTTGCTATGGGGTTTATGCTCATTGCTATGGGGTTTATGCTCATTGCCATGGGTTTATGCTCGTTGCCAGGGGGCTTCATGCTCATTGCCTGGGCTTTCATGCTCCTTGCCAGGAGGTTTCATACTCGTTGCCATGGGGTTTCATGCTCGTTGCCAGGGGGTTCCATTCTCGTTGCAGGGGGTTTCATTCTCGTTGCCAGGGGTTTCATGCTCGTTGCCAGGGGTTTCATGCTCGTTGCTATGGGGTTTATGCTTGTTGCCAGTGGGTTTCAAGGGAGAAGATGCAGCTTTCAGCATCTTCTCCCTGCACTTCCGGGAACACTGTGTGCATTGTGCTTGCCTAACAGACACTAGAGGTCCAGTAGGACCCTAGTGTCTGTCTCCTCCTTGGCAACGGCCATTTTTGGATGGCCGTTTTCAGCAGAGTCCACATGGAATCTGCTGAAAACGGCCATCCAAAAATGGCCGCCGCCAAGGAGCAGACAGACACTAGAGGTCCAGTAAGGACCTTTAGCATCTGTCTCCTCCTTGGCGGTGGCCATTTTTGTATGGCCTCTTTCAGCAGAGTCCACATGGAATCTGCTGAAAACGGCCATCCAAAAATGGCCGCCGCCAAGGAGCAGACAGACACTAGAGGTCCAGTAAGGACCTTTAGCATCTGTCTCCTCCTTGGCGGTGGCCATTTTTGGATGGCTGTTTTCTGAATCTGCAGCCCCCAAGCCACCGTGAGTCAGCCCTATTTCACCCCTGCATTCCGGCACGTGCACCTCTAGCCCCCCCCCCAGTTGCGACCCTGACTTGGGGCCTCATTTATTAATGAGTTTTATCATACGCAACAAGTGATAAAACTCATTGAGTATGATAAATGGTGCTCCAGCCAATCAGCTCCCAACTGTCATTTTACAAACAGACGACAGTTGGGAGCTGATTGGCTGGAGCACCATTATCATACACAGCGAGTTTTATCACTCGTTGTGAATGATAAAACTCGTTGATAAATGAGACCCTTGATTTGGAGTGGGTGCTGGAAGCCGGTACTAGGCAAACCTGGGAATTATGTACAGTATGGTCCCTGCAGCTGTACTACAACTAGATGTAGGGAAATATTTATTGGAGACTGGAGTTTTCCTTTAATGCTATGATTAAACAGAAATCTAAATAATGCACCATGATGACAATAGTGTTACAAAGTAGTAACTAACTTATATGTATAATGTCTACTGCTTTTTACCTTTACTGTACAGCTACAGTATGTTGTATGCCAGTCTTCATATTAGTCAGGAAGAATTGCATGTACTAGTGAATAATGGGAACATAATGTGAAATATTTTTTTTATTGATGACACTGGTTTGTGATGTCATTATTGCTGCCCAGAGGCGGAGGCAGGTTGCTAAGCCCTCTGGCCTGTTTTAACCTTAAACATTCCTGTGTCCAGATATTACAGCTTTGTCTGATTCACTTTAAAAGTTAAAATACTGACATTGCACATGCTGTGCTTTATATCCAGTGCACAAAACAATTTCTGTGTATTTATAAGCCAGATCAATGGCATGTTAATGAGTCTCATACATATGTATGATGATTTTCTAGCACTTCCGCAACGTAAGACTCCCAGCCCAAGACAAATATTTCCTTTTCCTCAAACAATAAACACGGTAATAGTCTCTGAGCAGAGAAATTGCTGTTTCTGGGCCTATGCAATATGCAATTTGTTCAGGCTTAGGACACAAAATCAAATCAAATTGGAAGCAAAATAAAAATAAATAATAAGTAAAAATATTTTATTGGATTCAGCGCACAGGCAAAGAGGAAACTGGTAGGATTACAGTTGTGCATCGTTTGGCCTGTGCCATGTGATAGATCTCCGGTGTATGGTTACTCATCAGTTGGTGCAATTAATGGTTACAGTAAGTCAAGACAGGAAGATTCCAGGGTGCAGCAAAGAGATGGCTTTGTTCTTATGCTGTTTATATGTATATGCTAATTGATCACATCAAATATAGTAATCTTATAACCACCAGTAGATTCTGTACCCAAGTGTTTACTTAGTAAAATAGGTTAAATGAAGACTAAGGTAATGAAGCTGGATATTTAAGAGGCAGTTTACATGTAGCTGTGAGCAACCATAATGTGAAAAATATTCGATATGCACAGTCTGTACCCTTCCAGATCATTATAATATCCCACAAAATGAGAAAAAAAAAAACTAATTCCTGCACATTATCAGGAGTATTATTTTTTATGTACCACATGAAGTCCGTGACCTGCGAATGGCTAACTGTATCTGCACACAAACTTCAGCTCTTCCTGCAATCAACACAATGCAATGTATGACTATAACATTAGCTGTTGCAGTGCAAATGTATTTGCTTCGCATCATTATAAAGAAAGTAAAATATTTTTGTTAAACATCTCCTAAATTTTTTAGTACTGGAATGGCTCCAAACTATGTAGAGAAGGTTATTTCTTATTATACACTTTTTATTTTTTAGCCGTACTTCCACCAATTACTGTAGAGCTCCATGGTCCAATACTACACGCCATGCATACAAAAGAAACACATGAATTCTACAAGTGCACCACCTCTTCTACACATATAGTCATTTTGGACTTGAGGAGCCTGTGCAAATTCCAATAAAAAAATTGTTTGTCTTCTTAGTTCATAAACAGTCCCTAAAAGTATATTTGTCGCCAAAAAATTATATTTCTATGCATCTAGTCATTTTTCACTTGAGGAGACTGCACAATGCACATACTGAGTGTCAAGCATCTGGTTTTTCCTTTATTGCTCTTCTCCCTGACTACATATTGAAATAATACATACCTCAGTTACTGTCTAAGCTATACAATATTGAAAACTCAATCCAAATTCATCCTGTAGTTTTTGTGTGATGCCGGAATGACCAGACAGACAAACAAAAACTGCAAAAAAAATTTTGTATCCATTGTTCAAAAGTTTCCATGCACAGACGCAACCATTGCAGCTTTATTATAAGTATAGCTATAACATTTTTCAAACTCATATCTCAAGTATGTGGGATCAGGATCAAAATTTGTAAGATGGTCCATAATTCTTATGTACTTGTAAATAGAGATAACAGCTGGCACAGTCCTTTACAAACAATTTCTGCAATGAATTATTATATTATGTACTGTACCTAATCACAGTGTATCTGTCTGTTTCTGTGGCGGTAACACACTATTCCCGTCAGGACATTATGACTTCTCCGTCTCCTGAGATGAGGCCATTTAGGCTGTTGCATTTTTGTTTCTGCACGATCCATTTAAAAAGCCACAGCAAGTAAGGAAATGAGAGGTTTATTTATAGCATTAAACAAAGGGAGAGCTTGATGCTGGCAGAAATTAGCCAAGGCTGATCAAAGGTAAATGCTGCATTTGCCAACAATTCCAAATACACGGACAGCATAATTATCATTGTGCCCATAGCATTAGAGACAACAAAACTAAGGAATAAAAATAAACTTGTGTTTATATCCACTTCCTTCTTATTCAGTGCACCAAATAGCAGGAGAACGTCAAAACTGGCCTATCGCATACATCTGACTTTATTAACCTTTGGTAGAAATGTAAAATATGACATAGGAAAATGATATGTTGGTACATGATTATAGATGGTGATATTTCATCCAGTTTTATGTTTAGAATTCTTCTTGACCTACATATGTGGTGTATACATGACTTTACCCATATTATTTAACTATAAAGAAGCTTCTTATCATTTTAAAGGAACTCTCCAATTAAATAATTTACGCCGATCATAAATATTCATATTTTATTTGTTCATGCTTCTCTGGTTTTGATCTGTAAAAGTACAGCGACCTTTTGGAAAGTGAGTATAGCTTCACTGGAAGGTAGTGGCAGATGCTTGGACATATAGGGGGCAATGAGCAATCCCACTGAAGAATATCTATTGGTCTATAATATGTATCAATGTGCAATATCTATTAATGTCATTGTTTCTGTAAATATTATCTGCATATTCTAATAAAATACCATGGTAATTGTGTAGGAGCATACTTACCAACATTTGAATGGTGCTCCCTGGGAGAAGACTCCATCAGGTGGGCAGTGATGGGGCGGGGCTGGACTATTGCTTAATTAGGCACCACCCCCTCATGAGGAAATGCCACAAATCTTGGAAATTTGCATGATGCAAATATCATTGAATTGCATAATTAAGCCCCGTCCCCTCCCGATGGACCGTGGATGCATGGTAAGATTCTCCCCATTCTACCTACTTCACTACAAAGTGGACGGGATGCAGGAGAAGTGCCTACTTTTGCGGGGGTGCAGGGAGCAGCCTGAAAAATTGGTAGCCTCCCACAGGTTCTAGGAGAGTAGGCAAATGTGTGTAGGCGTCTGTCTGATGTTTTAAAGGAACAATCATTTAAAAGGCAAAACCAACCTGGCTTTAGCTGGAAAAAGCAATCTTTTGTCTCTATATTCACATGTTATGAATCCCTGGGAAATTCACTGTAAGAATGATTTGCTATCAGAAAGGAGAAGCACAAAATTTGAGATGTGAATTTAATGATAATAGAAGCTGTGTACTTGACTAGAGAGCTGCCCTGTGGCCGAGTTGCAGCCTTGAGAGCTGATGTGTACTTGGCTGGGATGTGGCCTTGTGGCCAAGTTACAGCCTTGATGGCTGATGTGTGCTTGGCTGGAATGTGTCCTTGTGGCCAAGTTGCAGCCTTGAAGGGCTGATGTGTACTTAGCTGGGATGCAGCCTTGTGGCCAAGTTGCAGCCTTGAGGGCTGATGTGTACTTGGCTGGGATGTAGCTTTGTGGCCGAGTTTGCAGCCTTGAGGGCTGATGTGTGCTTTGCTGGGATGTGACCTTGTGATCAAGTTGCAACCTTAAAGACTGATGTGTACTTAGCTGGGATGCAGCCTTGTGGCCGAGTTGCAGCCTTGAGGACTGATATGTACTTGGCTGGGATGTGGCCTTGTGGCCAAGTTGCAGCCTTGAGGGCTGATGTGTACTTGGCTGGGATGTAGCTTTGTGGTTGAGTTTGCAGCCTTGAGGACTTATGTGCACTTAGCTGGGATGTGACCTGGTGGCCAAGTTGCAGACTTGAGGGCCGATGTGTACTTGGCTGGGATGCAGTCTGCTGACTGAGCAGTGGCCTTGAGGGCCGATGTGTACTTGGCTGGGATGCGGCCTTGTGGCCAAGTTGCATCCTTGAGGGCTGGTGTGTACTTGGCTGGGATGCGGCCTTGTGACTGAGTTACAGCATTAAGGGCTGGTGTGTACTTGGCTGGGATGTGGCTGAGACAGCTGTGATGTGATAACAAAAGTCCACTCAGATGCAGCAGTGCAGCTGAGACTGCTGTAAGGTTGGTAACTAATAGTCCACTCAGATGCAGCAGTGCGGCTGAGATAGCTGTAAGGTTGGTAACAAATAGTCCAATCAGACACAGCAGTGCTACTGAGACAGCTGTAAGGTTGATAACAAACAGTCCACTTAGATACTGCAGTGTGGCTGAGACTGCCGCAATGAATATAACCTGAAGTGCATTCAAACGCCACAGTACGGCTTAGACTGAAGAGATACACGCTGGACAGGAGGTACTGGAATACACCACAAGAGTGATCTCCACACACGGAACCGGAAGACATCCAGCATCTGAGCAGAGACTCAGCAGAGGTGAAAAAGGAGAGGGATCCAATCTGGACAGGGCAAAGATGACGGAGCAGCCAGATAGGAGGACCTCACTGAGTAGCAGCCTGGCATCCTAGTCTCTTAGCAACGGGCCTGAGAGGGCCGCCTAGAGCACTGTTGTCAAACAAGTCTTAGCGGCGGCTTGTGACATCACATAATTGAAAATGTGTGGAGAAATCACTGATTTCTCCTCCTTTTTGTTTTGACATTCAGATCCAGCAGTCCCTATTGGTTTTAATAGTACTTCACAAGAACTATCTTTATATAAAGGAGAGAAGCAAAGATTTTATGTACTGTTGAACACAATGCGATATCTGGATGGCGTTATGTCACCTCACACTGGAAACAAATGGACTGAGCATTTTCATGGGTCCCTTAGACCTGTTATGCGCATGTATGGATACACACAAGTTCATTGGGCTAAAATTATATATTGTCGTCTGTTTGATAGCAAATGCAGGCCAGCTCTCTCCGCACCAGGACATGTGCTTTTTGCATGGACTGTCCCAGCAGGTAGTTTTATATAAATACGACGGTATATACTAGGTCAGTGGTTACCAAACTGGGTGCCGTGGCACCATGGGATGCTGCAGGGCAATTGCAGGGGTGTCATGGGTTGTTGGTCCAATACCAAATAAATTTGATAATGGTCAGAAGCACAACCACCACATAACTGAACCTAAGGATGATAAGTAAGCACAATTTACTTAATTTAATATTTTTCCTGAATTTCTCTGTAAGATACTTTAGGCCTAGAAGTGCTGGAAAAAAATTCTGATACTCTAGGGCAGGGGTGGCCAACCTGTCAGAGCCCCAAAATATCTGTAGTCTAGTTAAAGAGCCAATGTAATGCGCACACCAAAGGCGTGGCCTGGCTGTCACAAGGCCCTGCTCCATGCACTCAATCGCCGTGGAGGTAACTATTGAAGTAAAAGAAAAAGCCAGAGCAATATAGAAAACATTGAAAAAGCCACGTTCACAAAAAATACACTGAAACAAGCCTGATTCACATCAAATAAACGGAAACCAGCACGACCTCAAAAAAATACACAGAAGCAAGCCAGACAGAGGCGTATCTATAATGGGTGCAGGGTGTGCGGTGCATACGGGCCCCCTGGTCCAGGGGGGCCCGCACCGTACACCCATATTATATAAAACTTACCTCTCCGAGGTCCTGCTTTGGGTCTCCCAGCGCTGCTCAAACGCCGGAAAATGGCCACCGAGGCCATTTTTCCAGCGTTTTGTGCATGCGCTGTGAGGAAATCTCTGGGAAAATGGTGCCGCAACATTTCCCCAGCGATCTGCGCATGTGCAATTGACTCCGGGCACACTCTAGTGCCCAAAGTCTATTGATTCCGCGTTAGTCGGCTGCCGGCCGACTAACGCGGAGGAGGGGGGCCGTAGCGGGGGATGCACACGGGCCCCCTCCTCTCTAAAGATGCCCCTGAAGCCAGATACACATAAAATACATGGAAACAAGCCAGATCCATATAAAATACATGGAAACAAGCCCGATCCACATAAAATACATAGAAACAAGACAGATACACATAAATTACATGGAAACAAGACAGATCCACATAAAATACATGGAAACAAGCCAGATCCACATAAAATCTCTTCCATGTGCAACTCCAGCCCCCTCCCTTGCCATTCCAGCCCACATTCCTGCCCCCTCTGCCACTGCAGCGGCCCCTCAGGTGTCACTCCAGCCAGCACCCCTTCCCCTTCTGGAGTTATGTCAACAGCCCCACTCTGCATGACAGCAGGCAGCATTCCCTCAGCTCTCGGGCAGTCCTTACCCACCGCCACACAGCTCTTGTTAAGTAAGGCAGACCCTGAGCCACCCATCTTCTGGGGTCTGCAATTCCGCAACCGCGTACTCTGATGACTTCAGGGTCTCTTCGGTGAAGGGCACCTAGCTGCTGCCGTGCTCCTTGTGGCTGCCGCTAGCTCCACCTGTCATTATGCAAATTGATGTCACGTGGCGCACGAATTGGAGGCATGCACCTCCCAGATACAAGTAAAGCCTCCTCTGAACAATAGGCGTGCATGTTAGAGGAAGCAGGCTGCAGGTGTCGGGAGCAGCACCGGGTGATGGAGTCAGGAGTCACATCACAACAAACAAAGAGCCACATTCAACTCGAGAGATGCGGGTTGGCCACCCCTGTTCTAGGGTACCGTGGTTCAAGAAAGTTTGGGAACTACTGCAACAGGTAAAAAACAACGATAATTTTTCAACAATGAACTCATGCCATTTCTTTATTTGGAAGAAGGATTTATTCAGAAATCTAGTTACCTTTGAGATGGGGACCTGTATAAAAGGGTTCACAAAACTTATGGGTAATATCCAATATTCCCATCATTTACATCATTTACAGTAGGGGGCGCATTGTGCCATGAATAAACTAATTCTGTTTCTCGGCAGCACAGTATTTATCTGTTTTTACTCAGCTGCAATGAATTAGAGCTGCTCTTCCATCTAGGCATACTTACCTACTCTCCTGGAAGTGTCAGGAGGCTCCCGAATTTTCGGGGAGCCCCCCGCACTCCCGGAAAAGAATCCGCATCTCCTGCATCCCGCCCACTCCTAATGAAGTGGGCAGGACGGGGAGATGATTACCAGGAATCACGGCATAATTGCCTTGAATCGTGGCGCCGTATGGAACCGCATCATTTAGCCCCGAATCACGCTCCCGTGATGCACGCCAGTTTTCCGTGACGTGGGAATCCGGCCCCGCCCCCCAAAGTAGCCACCTGTGTATGCTCTCCGGGCATCTCCCAGGGAGCAGATAATAAATGTAGGTAAGTATGCATCTAGGTAAAGCATTTTACTAAATGAAGGTTGTTAGAAGTAGTGCGCTCCTGTGCTGCCTCACTCCAACATCTGACAGGTAGGACTGAACCAGCGATCACTAGGACCTGCCAGAGCTCAGCTAGAGAGGTCTGACCTGTGACATACGCAGCCAGATGCGTAACTAGGGATTTTGGCCTCTAGGGCAAATTGAAAAACAGTGCCCCTCCCCTCAAAAAAAAAAATCTATAAAAGAATGATATAAATCTTATAATTTTAAACAAAACTTTTATTCTAAAAATGTTTGCAGTGTAGCTTAGGACACAGGGGGTCTGTTCAGTGGGCGCGTTATGGGAGTGCTGTGGGCATGTCAAGGAAAGCGACTGCATACACAGATGCAAGCCGCAGGCATAAGGGGCCATAGGGCCTGATTCAGAGCCGCTCATAAGCGGCCGCTCGTTCGTTCCAAGCGATGTTTGCACAACTGCGCATGCATACGGATCGTAATACGCATGCGCGAACCAGTCAGTGCGGCCAAAAATCGTTTGTTCACTAAATAGCGAATGCCTGCTATTTTGAGTGACAGAAGGAGGCGTACGTGGGTGGTAACAGGGGAAGGTGCTTGAAAACAGGAAGTGGAGATCAGAACGCAGGCGTGCTTAAAGGTCAAAACGGGCGTTTTATGGGTGTGCATAATTAATACAGCAGCGTCATTGACCACGTCACTGGGTTATTTTATAGTCAGAACTGCTCACAAGATTGTGGTAGGAAAAACCAACCACAAGAATAGCGAGCAGTTCATACGCTGGTCGATGTACTCGATTAATCTAATAAATAGCGGACATGACGTAGGATGCGAGCGGCCAGGGGGCGTAGTTTTCCAAAAAACGACCGCATGTTTTGTACGCTCGTTCAGACCTAGAGGCGTGAACAGACCGCAAAGAGCGAACGGTTCATTTGAATAGCCACCCCTTTTTTCTGAACGAGCGAGCGCAAATAGCGTCCGGCTCTGAATCAGGCCCATAGTCAGATAAAGAAACTGCACCTGTCATGGGGGGTTGGAAGTTTTGATGGTGCGACCGATGGTGGCATCTAAAAATGCACCAATTGGTATTAACGCGTGTACGGATGCTGAAAGTGTGCATCTCAGACCTTGTACATTGGGAGGCACTGATGTATACAAAGAAAGAAGTTTGTAGTAGCATTTGCATAGAGTCATAGATTAGTGACCATTAATAGACGCTGCTGCATGCGCTTCTGCATCTGACTCAGAACCTATGCCACATCGTAGTGCCCCCAAATACACATTATGCCACATAGTAGTGCCCTAATACACATTTGCCACTTTGTAGTGCCCTGGAACACAGTGTGCCACATTGTAGTGCCCAGGATACACAATATGCCACCCTGATACACATTATTCCACATTTTAGTACACACATCATGCCACATTGAAAGGCAGACTGCACTTTATCAGCGGATAAGCTTTATCAGTCCAAGTTAGAGTCCGTAACATGTGGCACACATCTCAGCCACTGACAGCGGTGTGCATTTCTGTAGGTAGCTAGGTGGACTATATGAGTTTAAAAGCATGTCCATGTATGTGCTCCAGGAATACTGAACTTCTCATACTCCCACATTTACCACTGGGGAGGTGAGCGCTGCCTGGACTGCTTCACAGATTCCTGGGGGAAGTGGCAGGAGATTCTAGATTCTCCTGTCCCATCTAAATATTGCACGGGTAAGAAAATATTGAACCAACAGGCTTAAACCTTCTCTGCATCAGTTAGGCCTGTCGTGGGTCACCCTGCCAGCATAGCACCATCCTCCCCACTCAGTAACCAGCAAGTGCTTGCACCTTGTGATGACTGATTTGATATATATATATAGGACAGCCTTAGGAGATGAGAACTGTCCGCTGGAGTAATTATGTGAGCGGAGATTCAACAGAATGGGTATGGGAGCAGGAATGAGCTGTGATGGGGAGGATGACGACAGCATAGAGGACGGGCAGAGCCAATGGAAACTGAGCTAGCCCGGTGTTTAAACTAGCAGGCTATTTATATACATGTATACTACATACTAATAATAAACACATATAAATAGTTGTACATGTGTGTGTATGTATATATATATATATATACTACACATATGTGTATATATTATAAATACACAGATAAAATATATATTATTAATTTCCTACTAACCTTTGTATCACTTATTATTATTTTCACACAGCAGTTGCAGGTAGCCAGCCAGCCAGCAGGGATGAAGCCTCACCTCATTCTGAAGGATCAGACAACCTGCCGGGCCGTCTTCACAAAGCTGCCTGTGACCGCGTTGAGCTCTGTGGTGTGCTGGTCCGTTCCGGTTAAAACAACCACTGAGCACGGTGGATGTCGAGGTGGCACATTCTTGACGTCACAGGGCACGGGGGAACCTCGGAGTCACTAGTGACTAATGTGTAGGCAGCGCAGGGATGGCTAGAGAAGCTGTCCACTGCGCTGCTATAACGTTTAAACACTACATGCCAGCAGCGGCATTTGATCCGCCATCACCTGGAGAGGCCGAGGTGGGGGAGCGGCCCGCGACTGGGAGAAAAGGGGTGGGTGGGTAGCATTCCGCAGCCGGGAGAGGGGGATTAGCAGCCTGCAGTTGGTTGGAGGACGGGCTGCCTCGAATGGCCGCTGTAGCAGGACACTTTTTTTCCTGTTTACAGCAGCTGGTGTGGGCCTATTTTTATGGGTGGGCCTGGAGCTGTAGCTCCATCCGCCCCAGTGTTAATCCGGCCCTGTCCCCAGCCATTGACCTCACTGCACCTCACTTCGAATAGATGCTGTGTGCATGCGCATGGCATCTATTCTTAATGTAGGGGGAGTCTGGGGACAGCCCAGCATCTCGGAGAGTGCTGGGCACGCCCCCACAGTGACGTGGACGGAGGGACCCGCGAGGCTCTGCCCCTTTTCATGTGCAAATATAACCATTGCGATGGTTATACTATTGCATGTTTGCGATACATCACTTGATTTAATGTCAGAAGCCTGGCAACCATTCGGTGTCATTTTTGCACTCTTATCACATCACTCATAGTCAGTGGCATAACTATAAAGGGTGCAGGGGGTGCGCTTGCTATGGGGCCCAGAAGCTTAGGGGGCCCGCCAGCCCAGCAAGCCACCCCCTGCACCCAGGGCCAGGTTAAGCATGTACTCTACTGCTGTAGACAGGAATTATTTTTCCTGCTACAGCAGCCTGACAGTGGCCCCCCTCGACTGCGGGACACGACTCCCCCCGTCTACTTCTCAGCTGCGGGGAATCAAGCACCGGCATCTGTTACTATGACCCTGACGGCATCTCTACAAGAATCTCTATCCTTCCCTGCACTGCTACGTATGTACAGTGTCTGTGCCTCCTCCGTGCTGTGTGATGTCACATAGGTACCTCCCCTTTACCGATCCGCGTTGCTCTGAGAAGCAGCCTTGTCCAAACTCCAAGACCAGTGAGCTGCGCTCCGTGAAGGCCAGGTGAGTGACTGAGCCACCAGAGAGGTGTCAGGCAAATATATATATATATATATATATATATATATATATATTAGGGATGTGCGCCGGACCATTTTTGCCGGATTTGGATTTGGATTTGGTTCTAATTCGTCGTCCGGCTTTGGATTTGGATTTGGATTTGCCAAACTGCGGTGACTGGCTTTGGATTTGGATTTGGATTTGGATTTTTTTACAAAAATTGACAAAAAAAGCTAAAATCACATAAATTGGTCTTTTTTTTCTTCCTAGAGTATTATTAACCTCAATAACATTAATTTCCAGTCAATTTAGACCATATCACAGCTTATAATATTGTTTTCAACATTATTGGCCAAAGGTTGCAGTGAGCTGACTGGTTACTAAGCGACAAAGCAGCGGCACAACGACACAGACACCACAGTATAAAGCACATCTATGACACATTGCCACACAGCAGTGGCAGAAATGAAAAGTAGTGCACCCACCCAGTGGGGTACGGCCAGCAGAGTCACAGTACTTGTTTACAAAGTGGGCTACGGCCCTAGGAGTCACAGTGCACAATCTTATTAGCATTACACCGCACATAGGGCCTGATTCACATTACACCATAAAGTAGTGTCTCTTATTTATGTTACGACACACAGTAGTGCCCCTTTTACACAATGCCCACAGTAGTGACCCTTTTACACAATGCCCACAGTAGCGGTGTCCCTTACACAATGTCCCCCAGCAGTGGTGCCCCCTATGCAGTCCCCTTAGTAGTACGGTCCACTATGCAGTGCCCCCAGTTGAATGCTCCCCAGTAGTATGCCCCCCATTAGCAGGCCCCCCCAGTAGTATGTCCCCCATTAGCAGGCCCCCCCAGTAGTATGCCCCCCATTAGCATGCCACCCAGTAGTATGCCCCCCCAGTAGTATGGCTCCCCCAGTAGTAGGCTGCCCCAGTAGCAGGCCCCCCCAGTAGTAGGCTGCTCCAGTAGTAGCCCCCCCTGTAGTATGGGCCCCCCCTGTAGTATGGCCCCCCTGTAGTAGGCCCCCCCAGTAGTATGGCCTCCCCCAGTAGCAGGCCCCTCAGTAGTATGGCCCCCCCAGTAGCAGACCCCCCCCAGTAGTATAGCCCCCCCCAGTAGCAGGCCCCTCTGTAGTATGGCCCCCCCAGTAGTATAGCCCTGCCCAGTAGCAGACCCCCCCAGTAGTGCAGACCCCCCCAGTAGTATAGCCCCCCCCCAGTAGCAGGCCCCTCTGTAGTATGGCCCCCCAATAGTGCAGATCCCCCCCAGTAGTATGGCCCCCCCAGTAGCAGACCCCCCCCCAGTAGTATAGCCCCCCCCAGTAGCAGGCCCCTCTGTAGTATGGCCCCCCCAGTAGTATTGCCTCCCCCAGTAGCAGACCCCCCCCAGTAGTGCAGACCCCCCCCCAGTAGTATAGCCCCCCCAGTAGCAGGCCCCTCTGTAGTATGGCCCCCCCAGTAGTATAGCCCCCCCCAGTAGCAGACCCCCCCAGTAGTGCAGACCCCCCCCCCAGTAGCGCCCCCGGACCTTTGACAAGTAAAAAAATAAAAAAAATAAAACTTACCTGTATCCCCGCTCCCGCGCCGTCCGCTCTGTCACACGCTGAGGAGGGAGCCGGAAGACGGAGCTCATGTGTGAGCTCCAGCCGGCTCCCTCCGTGCAGCAGCCAATGAGAGTCTGTGTGACTCTCATTGGCTGCTGTAACAAACACACAGCTGCTGCTGGCGGCTGTGTGTCTGTGTCTGTGTAGGGCAGAGCGCTATCACTGCGCTCTGCCCTACACGCGAGGAGACCTGATGTCGGATTCTCTAGTGAGAATCCGACATCAGGCGGCCGCCGTTCGGCCCCTAACGGGGATCCGAGTCAGGCGGTGAACACCCGAACAGGGTTCGGGTGGACTCGGATCCCCAATGTTCGGAGCGGTTCGGATTCCACAGAATCCGAACCGCTCATCTCTAATATATATATATATAGACAAACATCCATCAAGTAGCGGCACTCGTCGGATTTCCAAACCATAAGGAAAATGAGGACACAGCAAGTGTATTCAACGTTTCGGGTTTATTTCAACCCTTTGTCAAGAATAACAAAACATAACCTAGTCTTACCTTATATACCCCAGAAAAACATAATGAGACGCCGGGATCACCTGGACTCCATCAACAAGCACCCGTTGTACTTCCGGCGGACATCCGGAATATGTGGCCCCGGCGCCGTAAAGCACCCGCAGGGTTATCAATGTGCACCAGAGATATATGTCCCCAGTGTCGTGAAACACCCGCAGGGTCGTCTGCGTGCATCCAGAATGTCTATCCCCGGCACTGTCTATGTTGTCATGGCTACTCCACGGCGTCTCATATTCAAAAGTCCCACGTGTAAACACCTACGGTAACAGATTATACTTTTACATATTCCGGATGTCCGCCGGAAGTACAACGGGTGCTTGTTGATGGAGTCCAGGTGATCCCGGCGTCTCATTATGTTTCTCTGGGGTATATAAGGTAAGACTAGGTTATGTTTTGTTATTCTTGACAAAGGGTTGAAATAAACCCGAAACGTTGAATACACTTGCTGTGTCCTCATTTTCCTTATGGTTTGGAAATCCGACGAGTGCCGCTACTTGATGGATGTTTGTCTGAAAATTTCTATTGCTGGCACCCCGGTTGTCTTAGTTTATGGAGGGAGTGCCAACCTTATGGACTATATATATATATATATATATATATATATATATATATATATATATAGCAACAGTAGAAAAAACAGGCGGCACTCAAAGAGCTAATGAATGAACAGACACGGAACCTCCGCAAATCCCAGTCAACATTTCAATTCATTACAAAGAATTTTCATCAGGACATTCTATTTGTTGAATTGAAATGTTGACTAAGACTTGCGGAGGTTCCCTGTCTGTTCTTTCATTAACTGTTTGAGTGCCGCCTGTTTTTTCTACTATTGCTATCTATATCAAAGGAAGGTACCGACCACTGTTGAACTGCATTTAGGTAGTAGTGCCGAGTACCTGGATTGACTTATATATATATAAGCTTGGGAGGGAAGCCTGGGAGCACCACTGTCACTGGACTGAGCAGATTGCCGCGGTCACTGGACTCCTGAACAGAGCACAGCACATCGAGGTGTGGAGCGGTTCACAGCACACCAGCACTGCTGTGCAGTGCTGGTGTCCTGTGAGGTGTAGTATGCTGTGAGGTATAGTATGCTGTGTGGTGGGGCGTGCTGTGCTATGAGGTGTGCTGTGAGGTGTGGTGTGTGTACTGTGAGGGGAGGAAGTGGGGGTATAGGAATATCAGGGTAGCTTAGGATTTGGGACTGCCTAACTAAAGCCCACTGATATTTCCATACCCCCACTTTAAAATTTCCACTTCGACCACTGTATATATTAGGGGTGAGCGGGTTCGGTTTTACTCGGATTTACTCGGTTCTTATCGCCACTTTACCGCAAATTCGGATTTATTATATTGGCTATCCAAAACACATGATAGGCGATAGCCAATAAAATGTCGTTTAAAGATCCGAGTAAATCCGAGTAAAACCGAACCCGCTCACCCCTAGTATATATATATATATATATATATATATATATGTATACACACACACACATGTATACATTTATATATATATATATATATATATATTATATATATATCTGGTTGAGACCTGAGTTGGGGGGCCCCTTTAGAATTTTGCTATGGGGCCCACAAACTTCTAGTTAAGCCCCTGCTTATAGTCACCAAATTCTTGTAAAGATTGACTTAGAGAAGATCAGGGTCTTATCCAATCTCCCACATTGTGAGAATTTAAACATACCAAAAATACACTGGGGTTAGTTTAAATTAGTGGTGAGAAGTTCGGATTCTGTGGAATCCAAACCGCTCAGAACAGTGGGGATCCGAGTCCACCCAAGCCGAGGCTCGGGTGTTTCCACCGATTCGGATCCCCACTGCGAGCCCGACGTCAGCGTCCTGACGTCGGATCTCGCGAGAGTGCCGAACTCTCGCGAGAGGTGAGAGCTTGCCTCTACATAAGGCGCCGAGTCGTGGGACATTTGTCCTGCATGCTCCAGACTGCGCGCTACTCTGCAACTGGGTGGGATGGCTGAGAGGGGGCATGCTGATCACTGGCTGACTGAGCGGCTGTGTAGGGGGACACACTGCACGCTGATGCTGCGCTATACTCTGGGAAAAGTGGCTGTGTAAATGTAAAACAATAGAAAAAAAAAACTTATTTTTTGGTGCTGTACCCCACTTTGTAAGTGTGTATACAAGCACCGTGACTTTGTGGGCCATAGCCCTCTGTGTATAAAATACAAGCACCGTGACTTTGTGGGCCTTAGCCCTCTGTGTATAAAAAATACATGCACCTTGACCAATTGGGCCTTAGCCCTCTGTGTATAAAGAAATGCAAGCACCATGACTGTGGGCCTTAGCCCTCTCTGTATAAAAAATACATGCACCTTGACCAATTGGGCCTTAGCCCTCTGTGTATAAAGAAATGCAAGCACCGTGACTAATTAGTCAGTAGCCCTCTGTGTATGAAAAAAATACAAGCACCGTGACTTTGTGGGCCTTAGCCCTCTGTGTATTGCAAATACAAGCACCGTGGCTCCGTGGGCCATAGCCCTCTGTGTATAAAAAATACAAGCACTGTAACTTTGTGTGCCTTAGCCTTCTGTGTATAAAAAATACAAGCACCGTGACTCCAAGGGCCATAGCACTCTGTGTGGTTTCATCATTATGGATTATGACAACCAACCGAGTGTAGAGCAAAAGCAGCAAGAAAATGCTATCAGTGCAACTGCTGGAACCAGTCATGATGACGATACTGTCACAATTGGTGTCTGGGAATTACCTGACTCAGGTGATGAACTGGATTCAGCGGAGACCGGCTTAACTGGAATCATGGATGATGTTAATAGCTCTATTGCATAAGAATTGTGTAGCAGTGAGAACTGCCTTTGATGATAAATGACAGGAACTAGAAACGTGAAATGTTGGAGTGGGACCAGTAGGAAACTTGGAGGAACCAGACTGGGACAGGCAGGAAGGCTTGCTGAGCTGAACGGGGTATCACTTGGTAGACTTGGTGCAGCTCGGACTGGGACCGGCAGGAAGGCTTGCTGAGCTGGACGGAGTACCAATTGGTAGACTTGGTGCAGCTGGGAAGCTGTAAGGAGAATGATGGCAGCATGGGAGCTACTTGATGCAGCTGGGAAGCCATATGGAGAATGATCGTAGCACAGGAGCTACTTGATGCGTCTGGGAAGCCGTATGGAGAATGATGGTAGCGCGGGAGCTACTTGATGCAGCTGGGAAGCCATATGGAGAATGATGGTAGCATGGGAGCTACTTGGTGTGGCTGGGAAGCCATATGGAGAATGGTGGTAGCACGGGAGCTACTTGGTGCGGCTGAGAAGCCATATGAAAAATGTGTAGATAACTGGACTCCAGGTATAATGGAGGACGACTGTAACTCCGGTTAGGACCGGAGGGTAACTGAACTCCAGGTGTAATGGAGGACGACTGGATTATCACCGGATAGGACCGTATGGTAAACTGGATTCCACGTAATTGGAGGACAGCTGGTTCACTGGTGTGAACCTATAGGATTTCCAAATGCGCCAGGTATAGCTATTAGCAGGACTGCTAGATGAACTGGTCTGGGAACAAGCAGGTTTTCTGGGTATGCCAGGTATTGCTGTTAGCAGGATTTCTGGGTATGCCAGGTATCGCTGTAAGCAGGATTTCTGGATTTGCCAGGTATTGCTGATAGCAGGATTTCTGGGTATGCCAGGTATTGCTATTAACAGGATTTCTGGATATGCCAGGTATAGGTGTAAGCAGAATTTTGAATTTGCTATGTATTGCTGTTAGCAAGATGACTGGTCTGAGAACCAGCAGGTTTTCCAGATGCACCAGGGGTTGCTGCCAGCAGGAGCCTGGGATACACTAGTACACAGAGAAACAGATATAGCACAATCTGTACACCAGGGGAAAGAACAAGATGTTCAGGCCCAGAGTGCTACCCTGGGTCTGGCAGGATTTGGTGGATACGGTCAGGTGGTCTGGTAGTAGCACTCTCAGTGGTGGAGGGCACAACATGCAGAGGGAGCAATCATCTCTGCAGTACTGAGAGTCAGAACTACACCTGCGATTTCAATCAAGGCTAGCAGTGTTCACAGACAGAAGGAGGGCCCAGGTGAATAATCACTGTGGAAAGGACAGCACAGTCCAAATGCACACACAGATCCACGGAGCAACTGTCAGAGGGATGTCTCAAGGTGAAAGATAAAAACTAGCCAGGGTTGTGACAGATACTAGTCATTCACTATCATCTAAAGCCGATGCTCAAGGGCGTAGAGGCTTTAAAATATTAGGGTATCTGAAATAAAAAAATCGATATTTCACACGGGTAAACAGAAAAAGACCTCTAAAGGTTACTGCAGAAAAACAGAAAATTGGCAATATACCATTCACCACATGCAGTGGCAAGGAAAGGCTCAGGCCTTGGCGTTTATTTCTTAGTGGTGGTTCTGCACCTGTTAATAATTCATCTTCTGCCTTTCATGGTGACACTGAAAGAGCTGTTAGAAGAAGTGCAAAAAAAACTTAAAACCACTAAGGCAGTAGATCAAATTGTGCGTTCAGAAACACAAATGTCAGAAATCCCTGAGGAGAGTCTAAGTGTGTCCATGAGTGCTATGTGTGAGCCTGACCTTTCAGAGGAGCAGCCTTCCACAGTTTCTGCTCCCTCTGTATTTGTGGGAATGAGCAGAATTGCTGATGACATAGAAATTGAGGATGTCAATGTGGAATTGCAAGAGGATGGGGTATATTTCTGTAGCTGACGCTGGCACTAATGAGGATATTGAGGATGAGGATGTTCTTTGTGTAATTCAGGCACTGGTAGAAGCAGTTCTTGGCTATGATAAGAACGAGGCCGTTTTCATGCCTGGGCAAAGGACCAAGAAATCCACATCTTATGTCTGGAATTTTTTTTTCCCAAATCCAGACATCATTTGTCAAGCCATTTGTAGCCGTTGTGGAACCACAGTAAGTAGAGGTAGGGACGTAAAGCATCTAGGAACCTCCACACTATTACGTCATCTGCAGCGAGCTCATGACAAGTATTTTATAACATCAGAAACTGGTGCTAAAAAAATAACAACAAGCAGTCCAGCATCAGCTAGCTCCCTTCTCTCTACTAGATCCAAGCATCTGCAATCTCCTCCGCCAACACCCTCATCCACAATATCCTCAGTAATGATCAGAGGTAGTCCAGAATCCAATTTGCTAGGTGATCATCCCTATTTCCAGGAATCCTCACAAGAATCCGTGAGCGCTAGGCCTGCTGCTGCTGCTGCTGCTTGGGGTGGATCTTCCTCCCAGAAGTGGACCAAGAAGACTACTAGTAGTAGTTTAACAAAAAATAATTGACTGTTAAGAACCTCTTGCAAGGGGAAGCAAGTATGACAGCTCTCATCCAGTCGCACAGCGGATCACTGACGCCATGACAGCTATGCTGGTATTAGATCTGCATCCAATATCCGCAATTAATGTAGTGGGTTTTACAAAGTTAATTGAAGTCCTGTGTCCCTGGTACCAAATTCCATCTCAGTTTCATTTTACCCGAAAAGCCATTCCTCGGCTGTACCAGTACGTTAAAAAGAACCTAATTATTGCCCTACAAAATTCCATTGTAACAACTGTCCTCTTAACCACAGATATGTGGACAAGTGGTAGTGGGCAAACTAAAGATTACATGACTGTGACAGCCCAATGGGTGGGTGAATCGCCTTCATCAGCAGCAGAAGCAATATCTAACAAACAATGGCAGCTCATTCTGAGGCAGGCAACTCTGCATCACCGGATTCAATAAAAGGCATACCGCTAACAATCTCTTATAAAAACTAAGAGATGTCATAGAAACATGGCTTACCCCACTTGGACTCTCCTCAGGATTTGGGATTTCTGACAACGCCACAAATATTGTGATAGCATTACAGCTGGGTGAATTTCAACACATCCCCTGTTTTGCTCACACAATCAACCTAGTGGTGCAGGGTTTTTTAAAAAAACGACAGGGGCGTGCAGGAGATGATGTCTGTGGCCACAAAAATTTCAGGCCATTTTCGGCATTCAGCAACAGCATACAGGAGATTGCAGCACCTGCAAGAGCAGTTTCATATGCCCTGCCATCAACTGAAGCAAGAGGTGGTAACAAGGTGGAACTCCAACATTTATATGCTTCAGCGGATGTAGGAACGGCAAAAAGCCATCCATAGCTATACAACAAGCCATGACAATGTCAGAGGAGGGGGAATGTACCTTAGCCCAGCACAGTGGAGAGTACTTTCTGTCTTGTGCAAGGTGCTCAAATCATTTGAAGTAGCCACATGTAAAGTGAGTGCTGACACTGCTAGCTTGAGTTAGGTGATTCCCCTGATTAATTGGAAAATCAGCTGGAGAAATTGAAGGAGGAGATTAAACAAAGTGAATCCGCAAAGTATGCCGGACTTGTAGATCAAGTCCTTTATTTGCTTCCCCAGGATCCACGGGTGGCCATGATCTTGAAATCTGATCACTACATTTTAGCAACCGTGCTTGATCCTAGGTTTAAGTTGTATGTTGTGTCTTTCTTTCCAATTGACCCAGATCTTAAAATATGCAAAGAGCTACTGGTGAGCAAGATGGCAAGTGTCACAAGCACTACGACATCTCCTTCAATTTCTTTAGCAGCAGTCGGGAAAAAAATCGGCTTTCCCAAAAGACCCAGTGGTGATGCAGATAAGTCAACCCAACATTTTGACATCAGGTCGGGTCTAAAAGAATTGCCCATCATTAGTGACACCTCTACTGTAACTCCATCCAAAGAATGGTGGAGGATTATTTTCATGACACCGTAAAAATAGGCGTGTCACAGAGTCCCTTCGAGTACTGGAAGGAAAGAAAGGCAATTTGGAGGCCCTTGTATGAACTGGCTTTGCATTACTTAAGCTGCCCACCCTCCAGTGTGTACTCAGAGAGAGTTTCAGCACAACTGGGAACCTTGGGAGCGAATGGCGTAGGAGGCTACTTCCTCAAAATGTGGAAAAGTTGATGATCATCAAAATGAACTGGAAATTCCACAAGTAAGACCTTTCCCGGCAATTATGTGACAGTACAGAGTCTTCTGTAGTGGTGGATTCCAGCGGGGATGAATTCATTTTGTGTGAGAATGATGTACACACTGATGAGGGTGAGGATGGAAATGACAATGACACCTTGCCACTGTAGAGCTGTTGCCTTAAGCCAATTGGTAGCTTGTTTTGAGGGGACCCAAACAAAGCAAGCACTTCAGCCACAAAAGTGGCAGTCCGTGTCGCTGAAGTGGGTGGGAGGGCGCAAGGACAATTCCATCATGCACTACATTTCATTTCTGCCACTTCTGTGTGGCAATGTTTCATAGATGTGCTTTAAACTGTGGTGTCTTTGCCACTGCGCCATTGCTCTGATGCTTAGTAACCAGTCAGCTCCCTGCAAACACGCTATGACGCCTCAGGCTGCGTATTTCCCGTTGCAGTGACTAATTTATGCACACCCCTGCAATGGCGTCCAAACGCACTGACATGCCTGACCTACCCCCCATCACCACCCACAAATGGCACTTCCTGTCAATCACTCTGCGATGGGTCTGTATAGTCACTGCAATCGCAGTCCCGATTGCAGTGGCCGGTTCGCGCACTGCGATGCATATGCATGCGCAGTACACAACAATCGGCCCATTGCATGCATATTAGCAACTGAACCTGACCTCCCCCACCCCACACCCTAAACCTAATCCTCCCCCTTTAGTGCCTAACCCTCTCCCTAGTGCCTATCCCGAACCCCTAACTCTCCCCCCAACACTGCTACTTACCTTCAGCATCCCGGCGGTCGGGTTGCTGGCACCAGGATTCTGACCAGCGTCAGTAGTCTGGCGCCAGTAATGTCAATGTCGGCATCCTGACCACTGGGAATGCCGAACGCATCCCGTGAGAGGCATGTAGCAGCGTTCTCGCTAGGCTGTTTCAGCGGGGGGCACCCCACTGAAACAGCCTGCGGGTTCTGTCCTCCACCTGCGGGCCGCAGTCTCCCGCGGGTGGGGAAAACGGCAAACCAGTGGTCAAAGCCGGTGCATGGATGCCGGGTTGCATGGCCCGGCATCTTTTCACAGTGACCGCGGCGCTTGGGGGCTACCCGGCATGTCTGTAAGTGCCGGACACGCCCCCAAGAGTGAAGAAAAGGGGACGCGTCATAAAGACATGCCCCTTTTTTATTTTGCCACACACCCTTTTCGGGCATGCGCGCGCAGAAGTGCCTTTGCTCTAAGTCCTGCGTCCTGCCTGCCGGCGGGCCTAGAGTAAACACTACATGTAGGTTCTAATTTATTATTTATACAGTATATATATATATATATATATATATATATATATATACAGTCAGGTGCATAAATATTGGGACATTGACAGAATTTTCATATTTTGGCCTCTATTCACCACCACAATGGCTTTGAAATGAAACAAACAAGATGTGCTTTAACTGCAGACTTTCAGATTTAATGTGAGGGTAATCACATCCAAATCAGGTGAACGGTGTAGGAATTACAACGGTTTCTATATGTGCCTCCCACTTTTTAAGGGGCCAAAAGTAATGGGACTATCAACTCAAAAGATATTTCATGGACAGGTGTGGGCTATTCCCTCGTTATTTCATTATCAATTAAGCAGGTAAAAGTTCTGGAGTTGATTCTAGGTGTGACATTTGCATTTGGAATCAGTTGCTGTCGACTCTCAATATGAGATCCAAAGAGCTGTCACTATCAGCGAAGCAAGCCATCATTAGGCTGAAAAATCAAAACAAACCCATCAGAGAGATTGCAAAAACATTAGATGTGGCCAAATCAACTGTTTGGAACATTCTTAAAAAGAAAGAGCGCACCGGAGAGCTCAGCAACACCAAAAGACCCGGAAGACCACGCAAAACAACTATGGTGGATGACAGAAGAATAATTTCCCTGGTGAAGAAAAACCCCTTCACAACAGTTGGCCAAATCAAGAACACTCTCCAGGAGGTTGGTGTATATGTGTCAAAGTCAACAATCAAGAGAGGACTTCACAAGAGTGAATATAGAGGGTTCACCACAAGATGTAAACCATTGGTGAGCCACAAAAACAGGAAGACCAGATTGGAGTTTGCCAAACAACATCTAAAAAAGCCATTACAGTTCTGGAACAATATCCTATGGACAGATGAGACAAAGATCAACTTGTACCAGAGTGATGGGAAGAGAAGAGTATGGAGAAGGAAAGGAACTGCTCATGATCCAAAACATACACCTCATCAGTGAAACATGGTGGTGGTAGTGTCATGGCATGGGCATGTATGGCTGCCAATGGAACTGGTTCCCTTGTATTTATTGATGATATGACTGCTGACAAAAGCAGCAGAATTAATTCTGAAGTGTTTCGGGCAATATTATATGCTCATATTAAGTCAAATGCTTCAGAACTCATTGGACGGCGCTTCACAGTGCAGATGGACAATGACCCGAAGCATACTGCAAAAGCAACCAAAGAGTTTTTTAAGGCTAAAAAGTGGAATGTTATGCAATGGCCAAGTCAATCCCCTAACTTGAATCCAATTGAGCATGCATTTCACTTGATGAAGACAAAACTGAAGGGAAAATGCCCCAAGAACAAGCAGGAACTGAAGACATTTGCAGTAGAGGCCTGGCAGAGCATCACCAGGGATGAAACCCAGCGTCTGGTGATGTCTATGCGTTCCAGACTTCAGGCTGTAATTGCCTGCAAAGGATTTGCAACAAAGTATTAAAAAGTGAAAGTTAGATTTAAGATTGTTTAGTTTGTCCCATTACTTTTGGCCCCTTAGAAAGTGGGAGGCACATATAGAAACCGTTGTAATTCCTAAACCGTTCACCTGATTTCGATGTAATTACCCTCACATTAAATCTGAAAGTCTGCAGTTAAGGCACATCTTGTTTATTTCATGTTAAAGCCATTGTGGTGGTGACTAGAGGCCAATATATGAAAATTCAGTCAATGTCCCAATATTTAAGCACCCGACTGTATATATATAAATATATATATATATATATATAAATAAATTTATATATATATATATATATATCACGTATGAGGTACCTTCACCTCTTACAAATCCTGCATTTGCCCTTGATGGAGTTCTTCTTAACACCTTTGTGACTCCCAGCTTTATTGAGAATACCTCCTGTCTGTTGTATAACTTAAGATCCAGCTCCAGATCCTGTATTTATTATATGCACAGTATGCATTGAGTCTTATAAAATACTTGGCAGCAATTCTCTAAACTGAGTCAGTGCAGACATGCTGAACAGTTGCTGTAGTCTGCTTGCAGAAATAGTCTGTTACTTTGAAGATTGAAAACCCTCCGCCACCCCCTCTGCTTCGCCCTCTCTCTGCTGCCCCATCCACACACAGATATTCCGTTGCGACTCCGTTCTGGCCCACCCCCCCATTGCTCCATCCTGCCCCCCTCCCATGCTCTGATACTTACCCCGGTGGTCCTCCTCATTGTGGCACGCGCCCAGGCTTCCACTGCGTGTGCATTGAGGAAATGGGGCAGACATTAAACAATTATTATGTAGATTGGGTATACTGGGTATTACTAGGGTTTGCTTCTGACTGTTGGATAAAAAAATAATTCTGACTTCCAACTTCTGACAATGCACTACCATATTATTATGAAGAGCTAGTAATTGGACCCAGCGTCTGCCGGGTCACTTCAGCTGCCCAATCCCAGCCCTCTCCCAACCTCTTCTGTTCCACCATTGCAGTGCACTCATGCACGTCAGTGGGAGCTCAGTAAGTGTCACATGCACGCACTGAAGATCCGGTTAGGTCATCACGCAAACCTGATGACTTAATTTTTATCAGGGTCCAATTTTATAATAATAGATTATTGCATGTTCCAATTCACTGTCCGCGAGACATTAGTATGAGAACCTTTAACCTCCATATATACTGTATATATCAAATATTGCAGAAAGGGGTTGTTAGCACTCACAGTTCTGGTCACAGCTGCTAGGATCTATTTCATTCATTTCCTGGCATCTAGTGTTAAATATTAATGTTTTGTACATAAAATGCCAAAGCACTAGGCACTTCCACATATGAAGGGAAATAATCTGTTGCCAACTCTGAAATTGAAAAGAAACAACTGACAATTCCAAAACAAGCCCAGCCCATTGTTGGAAGGAGGAGATGGAACTGCCTGTCATTTTAGTCTGCTTTCATTGCTAAGACAAACATAAAATATATAAAACTGTTTAATTTGCAATAATTAATAAAACTCAACATACTGTATGACAGTATAAAACTTTCAGCACCTTACATTAAATTAAAAAAAAGAAGTTCCATATGATATACACAAATAGCTGTTTTACTAAATTTGCCTGCACCTCTATTCTTGTGCTAAACTTATCCTTCAAGCCATTGTCCATTTGCTTTTCCATTTGCATAGTGGTGTCTTCAAAAATTGTGCAACACACAGCAGGACATCAACAAAATGTTCAAACTTAAAGATGTAGCAAACAGAATCTGGCAATAGTAAGACATGATGTACAATGTGGCAGTAGCGTCACCTGGAACATCCCCTAGCGGAAGGCATCAGTGGTGGAACTAGAGAGTGGTGGGCCCAGGTGCAAGAATATGCTTTGGACCCCCTGTGCAGTGCCCCCAATAGTGCCCCTTATACAGTGCCCCCAGAAGTGGTTCCCCCCTATGCAGTGCCCCCATAAGTAGTCCCCCTATGCATTGCCTCCAGTAGTAGTCCCCCCTATGCATTGCCCCCAGTAGTAGTCCCCTCTATACAGTGCCCCAGCAGCGGCGACCCCCTCTATACAGTGCCCTCAGTAGCGACCCCCCCATACAGTGCCCCCCTTAGCGGCCCTCCCATACAGTGCCCCTAGTAGCGGCCACCCCCCTATACAGTGCCTCCAGTAGCACCCCCCCTATGCAGTGCCAGTGTCAGTACCCATGCCCCTTACAAACACACACACAAAAAAAACCCACAACTTACCTGAATCCCTGCTCATGCCGTGACCGCCACTGTCCACTCATCCCTGCCCACTCTGCACTATGGGAGAGACGTCACAACATCTCTCCCATTACCTGCTGCGGGGGGAGTCGGAAGGCGGAGCTCATGAGTGAGCTCTAGCCAGCTCCCTCCGTGGACTCAGCAGCTCAGGGGACACTGGCGGTGGGTTCAGCAGCACTGTTTGATGCAGGCAGCTATGGGCCTCTGCACCACAGCAGACCCCGGTGCAAGCCACCGGCTGCACCGCCACTAGTTCCGCCACTGGAAGGCATCATTAGGCAGCGGTATGGAATCATGAAACATCATGCAGGGTTGCGATTGTATCCCCCAGGAATAGATGCAGTTTGAATAGATAAAAGTTGGGTCTGGCGGAAGTGCCATGGGTGCATGAAATAACCCAATTCCTCCACCGCCGCAGCCCCCTTGGGTGCTTCTGTCACTGTGGGGATGGAAGGAAGAAAAGGGGTTTGGCAATATTTAGCAGTGTTGTAACGAGGAATGTGCAATTGGTGCCACTGCACAAGGAGCAAACAGAGGGGGGTAAATGGTTGCTAGCATGACAGCACCCTGCTTGGCAGCCACCTTCCTGCTCTTCCACCTGCAGCTGAAGGGTTAACATGCACTGACTCCTACATTCCTAGAAACCTGTTACAGTGTTGGATCCATGTACAACTAATGACACTCTTATTCAGTATAGTACTACATCAAGTGTAAATTACATTTCTGGTCATCAAAAGAGAACACAATTAAACAAAAAGAGTCTCAATAAAGTTGGACAATATTTTATAATAACAAGAACATATTTATATATCTAGACACAATTAAACACGTATAGACATATACAAACAACATTCATTCTGTTTGTTTCAGTGATTCTATTATTATACTGCAAATCTCAGTTATTAATAACACATGCTCTTGCAATGTTTCCAGTTTATGTGGTTACCCTAACAAAGTTACTGCTGATGTTTCACAGTGTAGAAAACAAGGAAGGGATGTCTATGCACAGAGACATGCTCATGATAAAATGCCTATGTGCACAGACACAATTAGCCTTCACATACACAGAGAAACCAGAATAGGGCTGCCTACGTGCCGAGGCCACCACCTCCTCCATTACTATACTGGGACAAACAATGAGCCTGATTTAGCAACGTACGCAATGGCGATTACGGATGCAGATCGAGCAATTGTTTGCCATTGCGCATGCATATAAGCCGCACTGCTAGTGCGCAGCGATTGCATTGCGATTACGGACGCAGCATGAGAGCTCTCTGCGTGAGAGGAGACTTGCAGTGTTTGCAAGTGGTCAGACTTGTTGTAAATGCTGCGTGACTGCCCGATGTATGTCGATGGTACCGATGTTTATGCAGAAATGCTACATTGGACGTGTATGAGAAGGCAGCAGTGGGCGTATTTACGTTGTGCTTTGGCAAGCATTAGCATGCAGATGTGTCCACGTGCATCTATCCTCCGTGTGTTACAAGTTGCGTTACACATAACAAATGAGAGCCGAGTGTCACGGTAGCGTTGAGCGTCTTTTCGTGTGACTTTTTACCTTCAAATGCATATATATGTATGCAAATGCTATATTACATTGTCAGTGGCTGTGACACTGTAACGTAGCATTTCACATGCAGATACACCCGCAGTTGCACACAGAATATAGGCATGCAGCATATCATTTTAATTAAAAGCTTGTTCGTTCTAATCACATCGTTGTGCGACTAAGATGCATTTGAAGGTAAAAAGTCACACAAAATGACACTTGAAGCTACCGAGTCACGCCACGGCATGGCGCGACTAGAAGGAGGCTAGGTGTATGAGGACACATCTGTATTTTAACAGATGCAATCCGTAGGCGATTGCAGTTGTGATTGCATTTGCGTCAGCTGGTGAATCAGGCCCAATGGGCATTTAATGTGCTGTAAGGATGTGGGTTACATTAGAATTGTGTAGGCTTAAGGAAGTAAAGTTAGTATCATTTTATATGCATTTCATTGCTGTTCTAGCATGTTTTGTAGTGACATTTCTAGCATGTTAGTGTGAGAGAATGATTTTTTTTAATTATTATTATTATTATTATTTATTTATTTATAGGGTGCCTCAAGCGTTCCATGCCACCGGACAGGGGGAATACAACTGACAATAATTGACATACAGCAAGTACGTACTAATTCAAACAAATAAACACTTTTACATAAATACATATATAGTTATATACAGTGGAACTTGGAGGAGGTGGATAAGCTCTAATGCTTTAGCCAGCTAAAATATGATACTAATGTTTGTATTCAATGTACTAGATGCATATCTATGTAAGCATGTTGTTTCCTTTTTTGTCACGGTGCAAACTTTACAAGAGGAACCCTCTGGAAATAGCTGCAAACAATGAAATGCATACAATACCGTAGCTAGTTCAATCATTTTCAATTATTTGCAGAATGTATTGACATACACACAGTACGTCAAGGTGTCCAATGAGTATATGTCTGGGACTACTCTCCCAGCCTTCTGCTAGCTGGGCTGGGTTTAAAAATCAGTTTATGTTCTGAGCTTTGAGGTTAAGCAGAACTGGAATGAGATTAATGTTTTAGTAACTAGATTTATTATCTTCATAGTTCCACTAACAAGGAATACTTTCTGGCTGCTCATCCTCTCAGTCTTTTATATATCCAGTAAGGGACACTATAAATGAATGTAAACAGAAGAATTCTATGCTCTGAATACAATGTCCAGGAACATTTTGCTGTATGACAGGTGCATCTATGTAGATCACGGAATCGGTATGTAATGCCGGCAACTGAACCGCCGCCGGTTCCAGGGGCGTCTCTAGAGAGGAGGGGGCCCGTGTCCATTCCTGGCCGCCGGCAGCCGACTGACACAGCTGGCCGGCCACTGGAGCATTAGTAGACTCTGGGCACTAGAGTGTGCCCGGAGTTTACTGCGCATGCTCAAAACGCTGGAAAAATGGCCAGGCGGACATTTTTCTCTCTTTTTCTACAGCGCTGACAGCCCGGCACGGGACCTCGAACAGGTAAGTTTTAAACAATATGGGTGTAGGGTGTGCAGTGCGGGCCTCCCCTGGACCCGGGGCCCATGTGCATCGCACATCTTGCACCCATTATAGATACACCCTTGGCCAGATCAAATACCGACAGCGGAAGGCCGACAGTTCAAAATCTGGACAGGGGAGTGGTAAGTACCCTAACCCTCCCCTCCACCTACACTATCCCTCCCTTAGTGGTGCCTAACCCTAACCTCCCCTCTTAGTGCCTAACACTAACCTCCCCCCGTTGGTGCCTAAACCTAACACCCCATTCCCGCACCCTACACCTAACCCCCCCGGGGGTGCCTAACCCCCCTTCCCCTAGCCTAACCCTCTTTTGGGAGGCGTCTAACCCTAAGTCCCCCCGGGGGTTCCTAAAGCTAACTCCCCCACGGCTAAAACCTAAGACACTCGGCTTACCTTTGTTCGGTATGCTGGGTGTTGGGATTTCGGCGTGGGGCTAATGATAAGCACCAGGATTTCGATGACTATATTTAGTGAAATGTCAGGCTTTTAGTGTCATGATTTTGGTGGCTGGGATAGCGGCCGCCGGTGTCCTGACTACTTCCCATAGATCACATGCAGTGTAGGCTCAGTAAATTGCCCATAGTGATATGGCCAACACATATCGTTCTATAATAATTTTATTGTATTTGAAATAGCCCCTCTTTGTAAAACAATAAAGAAAACATAGAAGCTGCATCCAGCATACAGAAAAAGGACGGTGTTACCATATTCTTCCATATGAAAAAGTAGCCATTTACTAACTAAAACTTGCACTACACAACATATGTATCCTTCCTTGTGCACTCCAAGTAGGAAAATTATGATAATGCAGAATTTACTATCACATTAGTCCCTCAATATCCCTTAATATTAACTGTCCATTTTTCTCCTATATAAATCTCCACTCACCATATACAGTAGTTTAACTTGTAAAAGTAGGAGAACACCAGAGCTTTCGTTATTTATGTGACTAGTATAAATTCTTCTACTATAACACAAGATGTGTATGGGACACATAGCCACCCGCTGCTGAGGGATGAAAAAGAGGGCTGAGGACATCATTTATTACCCGTGTTCTTCTTTGTACTATAATATGTGTACTTTTGTATTACTTAGCTCAGTAATTCACAGCTTTTTTATATATCATCTGTTAGTGGGCCTGATTCAGAGTTGGACACTATTCCGATGTTTACGCAGTTGAACGATTATCAGTGGTTTGCGCATGCGTCACAGCCGCATTGTACACGCACTGTGAATGAATTGAGATCTCGCTCACTGTTAGGATTCAGTTGCAATTGATGGACAGGAAAAGACTATTTTGTGAGTGGTTACGGGGAGTTCCGGCCAAAACGCGGCAGTGTTGGGGCCGTTTCCTATCCGTGTACTAGCTAGCATCTGCGATTGCGCATGCAGAGAATAAAGCTCCATTGTCTCAGTTACCAAGGCCATTCTGCGTGACCATAGACTCACCCAAGGAGTCAATGTTTTCTGGTTCTGCGTCCAATGCTGCGTTTGTGTACGCAGTTGTAGGCAGCATGCGAGGGCTCCGATGGGCATCTCTATTCAAAATCTGTTGCCTGCATATTTTAGCAATTGCTAAGCAGCACAAATCGTATATGCGTTTGCATTAGCATACAGCTCTGAATCAGGCACAATGTCTAGTAGTTGTTTTATTCCTTTAAATGTTTTTGTTAAGAATTATTTTAAAAGATTATTATAAAAGATTATCAATTCATACAATGTATTTCAGGGCTATATATTTCATATATTAATTCCTACAAACTCCAGCTTATTAAAATATAGATGACTCATAAAACAGGTATAATAGATAATATATACACCAGAAGGTCGAATGTACTTTTAAGGACTGCATCAGCCTTCATTTGAAAGTCAATGCTATAGGGAATAGGTTAGAGAATGATGCAGACGTTTCTTGAAATGGTTGATGCAGGGCCAGGGAAGAAGACACACTGGGCTTTCAATATTCATTCATAATAATAAAAAAATAAAGGTTTATTTTCTCATAAATGGTTTAGAAATGTTACTGAAATAATCATTTTAGTCAGAAATTTAGCAGTAAAAAGGTTAATGTCAATAATGACTTATTATATATGATGAATGATTTGATGAATATGTAAATATTCATCAAAATCTTGTAAATAGTCCTCATTCAGTATTAGGAACATCATCAGTTTGGGATAAAATTATATTTACTGGGACTCTGGAGCAAAGAACATTGAATGAATTCATAATAGTGGCAAAGAACATGATTGCTTCCCCCACATTTTATAATGTGATTCAAATTGTCTGAGCATTACTGATGATTAGTGGTAATATACAAATACATGCTAATATGTCCATATTATAATTAAACAGTATGAATATATGTATTTGACAGTACTCCCATATGAAGCCAGAAGAGTACACAGCTGCTCAAGAACAGAGCAAGATGAAATGTACCCATTAGACAAGAACATTGAATAATACAGAGCACAAGCATATGGGATTATGATGAGTCTGCATATGGCGTACTCTGTAACACATTTCAAAGGCTGAGAACCAGAAAGGGGTTGTATGCTACTTTACATAGTCTACTGTAGATGTCATTTATATCTGGTTAATCATTTTCATAAAATATTTTTTAAGAGCAAAAGACCCTCCGCTTCAAATATACCCTACCCCTGCATACAGCTGAACCAAACCAACCTATTAGCGTAGTTTTGGTGCAATAATAAGGTTCTGCATCTAACAGCATGTTAATTATGATACATGTTGAGGACTAATAAGAGCTTCTGAGTTATGCAGAGGTAAGAATTTAGAACCACTATAAACTATCTGTTGTGCCCTAGAGCCCACTTTTCCATTAATTCCCTAATACCATCCAAAGTGCCTTTGCCATTGACTTCCCTTCCCTCCCCACCATTCCTTCCCTGTTCACAACTTCATTACCTACGTCAAATGCAAAATCAGCACCATTCATTATGAAATCTCCTCTTGCCAGATCTAGAACCACACAGCCACGGTTTCCTTCATTCTCTTACCCACCTTCAGTTCTTTATTTCTCATTACTGAGGTTGAGGTCATTACACTCTCTCCCTCTTTCCCTATTGCCTCCCAAATGATTTGCTACTTTTCCCCTTACCCCCCATGCTTGCTTGCACCTATCTCCCTTTTTCAACCTGTCCCTTCTGGCTGTTCCTTCACTTTTTACACTACCTCTCTCTCTCTGTGATTAGCAATCCATTTTATTTCTCCTCTTTAATTCCAAGCTACCTGAGTGGCTTGTGTGCAACCACCTAACCCATGGCTCTAACTAGCAGTGTCCTCTCCCGGGGTGAAACTGTCATTTTACCATAGCTCTACTTTCTAAAGCTGGTGGCTCACTCCCTCAGCATGACGTCATGTGTTCAATGGTTGGGCCCGGGCCACAGCGGCATCGCTCCCTGTTCCTGTGTTCACCTAAGCCACTTTCTCTTTTTTAGTACTCTACTGCTTTCCGTACAGACGACCACCCTTTACCACCTACGCTTCACTCGCTTGGTCTTTGCAGTACTCTGCTCATCTGGATCTTTTCTTGCCATCCTAAGAATGCCTTCAATGTCTTTACTTCTGGCATATCCTCTTCTCCATTCCCTTTATCTGTTGGGGACTCGCAGGGCTCTGTTAATTGCTCTCTGCTTTTATCTCTTTATAACTTTACTTTCAGTGAAGTAATACTCCTTCAGTCTCTAATCACCACCTTTATTCCGATGAAATCTAAATTTACCTCTCCGTCCATGATCTCTCTTCTCTATTCTTCTATGTGTCCAGTTGTCTTCCTGCCATTTCTACTTCAATGTCCCAATACTGCTTAAAGGTTAATGTGCTCAAAACCGTGCCCATCATATTCTCTCCTCCAAGTGTCACTACCAGCAGCGGCTCCTGTCCTTTTACCTGGGGGGGCTGCCGCTGCTTCTGGTCCCGGCGCCTGCACAATGAATGTCAGGCACTGGGACTTCTGCATGTGCAGTGGTAGCGCCGCGCATGTGCATAACACTAGACCAGCCCTGTAGGGCGAAAGGCAGAGCAGCGGCCTCCACTGGAAGCCGCTCTCTGCTTATGGCAGCCCAGCCTGCAGCCCCAGGGGGAGGAGACACCTCCTCCTGGGGCTGCCTGTCCTGTGCGTGACTGGCAGATGGCGCTTCCAGTAGGAAGCCACCTCCAGTCACAGTGTAGCCAGTGCAGTCACGAACTGCACTGGCTCACTGAAGTGGAGGATTTTATGGGGGTGGGGCTGCAGCCCCTAGGTAAAATCCGCCACTGGTCACTACCCTCTCTGGTCTCATTCACATTCCACATCATGGGTGGCCATAGGTAGTTTGTACACATTGATGGTCATCCCTGCTGGAGAGCACGGCAGGCCATGGGCCAAGCAGGTGCAGGGGCGAGTCTTAGTGGAGCAATGAGGTGCATGGCTTAGTGACACAGGACAAGGCTAATCATCTGGGGCAGGGGGGAGGAGTCCTATCTCCACTTTTTTTTACCACTGTAGAACTACAGGTCTCAGCATGGTAGCACCTTTATTATATTTAAGATTAGAATGTGCAGCCCAGCCCGCCCCCCCCACACCCCTTTTTTGTGTATATATCTTTGGATAGCACTCCTTCCACCTGCACCAGGTGATTTTAATTGGTATGGGTCCTTTTTTATTGCAGTGCACACATTTAAATGGGCTCTATTAAAGGTAAGTCCTAGATAAATGTATATAATATGTCAGTATTAGGGATGTTAAGGACCCACCTTAGGAGGTACACCGTGACGTGGTGACTAAGAACCTTACTTAACAAACCATGTTAATTGTTGGAGTTTATTATAATAAATGGGCAGCCCTGCCCCCCTAGGTACCATGTATAGACTACATAAGCAGGATGTTACCCCCACTACGGCTGATTGGCATTATACAATCCAAGTTCACTATTTTCTTGCTACAGAACTATTTGCATAAAAGGATAATAAACACATTATAGATCTAGCGTGCAATGGAAGTTTTGTGTGAAACTGTTTACCTGATCTACAGTGTTCTGCCAAGGAGAATGAAACATACTAATTAATTACATAAACAAACAAAAACCTCTCATCAGTTAATCAGAAACACAAAGAGAAAAAAATATTAGTATAAATGTATGGCTTTGAAAGCTCTCCATCCAAGACATAATCATTAGTACAATATGCAAGAACAGATGTTCCTGTATTAAATACAGTATGTGTGGAAGCCAGTTTTGCATGGATCAAAGAAATGACGTTTAAATTGATGATGTGTGGATAACCATGGAAATGTATAGCTTGGAAACATTTTAAGACTATTGCCAAATTGTTTTAACATGGCCACATCCATTTAAAGGGATATATTGGTTTGTACTGTAGGTAAGAGCATACAGCGCTGGCCAATGAGCAGTGTAGCTACAGTATGAGTCTGGGAGAGCTAGCTAGCCGGCCTGCACTGAGGACAGATTTGGACTTCCAGTACCACTAATAAATAATTAGTAGTACACATCAAAAAATAGAAAAAAGATATACATTGAAAAGATAAATGTAAACCTCTATAGACAAAATATTTTTAAAACAATTTTCAGTTGTTATCACCTTATGGAGACGAAGATAACAGAACAGGAATTGCGGTGGTACACATTACAATTCTTGTTAAATAGGATTCCCTATGCAAAGGTCACTTTACAGCCAGCAGAAGGGTTAACACTGGTGATAGCTCTCTTATTGTCAGGAGTAACTCGGTTAGGCAAAAAAAAAAAGCCCCTTTTTGCCCTTTAATAAATAGGCCCCATAGTGCCTTCCAAATAGTCTAAGAGAAATCCCTGATAATCAGTGTCTCAAACCCCCATTAGCATGTGAATTAATTGTTCTGCATACAGCATCAGAAAACAGGAAGAAGGAAAGGAATGAAGGGAGAAAATGGATGTTGAGAAGAAGGTGTTGCACAAGAGGAGAGAGGCCCTCATTCAGAGGCGGTCGCAAGATGCAATCACTCTCTCTGAATGAGGACGGGCGCTTCTTTTTTCTAGTGCGGCCTCCTGGTCGCTAGCTAAGCTGTGGGTTACCACCCACAGCTTAGCGACCGACCAGTGTGATGGTCGCGATGGTCAAGACCATCGCGACCATCGTGGCTTGCGACGAGAGGCTAAGGTTGGGTCTCGGCAGCCGCAAGCCCCAGGGAGCTTCCTGCTCTGATCGAACAGGAAACTCCCCACTGACATCACTGCTGATGTCAGTGCGGCCGCCCACAAAACGGCAAGCGATCCGTTAGGAACGCCTCCGTTTGTGTAGTCGCCCCGCCTATAAAACGGGGCGAGCTGTCGATCAACATCGACAGCCATCCCTTTTCTAGTGAGCTCCGGAGCGAGAGAGTTTCTCTCTCGCTCCGGGGCTTGCGCATGCACAGTGCGGCAGCTGCGCATGCGCAGGACCAAAACATCGAGTCGGTTGCGAGCGCTCAGCGCTTGCGACCAACTACGAATGAGGTCCAGAGTGTGGTGAAGGCACACAGGAAAAATATGTGGAAACAATGAGATGGTGACATGTACAAAGGGGCAGATGTTTAAAGAGGCAGATACACACACACACACACACGGGGAGACAGAGTTACAGACAGACAAGTACAAAGGCCATAGTTACCTACTCTCCCGGAGCGTCCGGGATACTCCTGATTGTTCAGGGAGTCCCCTGGACCACAGAAAGAATGGGTGATCCACCTGTAATCATGCCCATTTCCTAGAGAAGTGAGCAGTTTGGGATATATAATGCCGTGATTTGCGGGTCATAGGATAGGGGGCAGGCCAACGTGATGTGATTTTATCAGAGGGGCAGGGGCCTAATGAACAGAGGAACCTGTCCCTGTACACATTACCAACAGCAGCATGTGCCTACTGGGTTTCTTCTGGAAGGGAGACAAAAAAAGTAGGCAACTTTGACAGAGAGGGTAATAACAAAAAGATACACCGAGGGTTGTTGGAAAGATAAGAAAGCACAAACATAAACACAGGGTGAGTAACATGGGGGAACACGGGTGGCAGTTGGGCTGCCGACGGTCCAAATGTCGACCGTCGGCATCCCGACTGTCTAATCCCAGCAGGGGTCTAATGATAGGCATCGAGATCCTGACGCCTGTCATTTTACCTACGCCGGGAGCATACCGGTCAAAGGTAAGCCGGGCGGCGGGCGCGGACAGCCGTGGGGGGGCAGGGTTAGGTTAGGGGCTCCCGGGGGGGAATTAGGGTTAGGCACCCCCCCGGGAGGGTTAGGGTTAGGCTAGGGGAAGGGGGGGGTTAGGGTTAGGCACCCACAGAGAGAGGTTAGGGTTAGGCACCCCCCCAGGAGACTTATGTTTAGGCTGTGGGGAAGGGGGGGGTTAGGTTTAGGCACTTGGGGGGGTTAGGGGGGGTTAGTAAATAGTAGAAATACTTACGTGTCGGGATCTTCACTGCCGGTCTTCTGCATGTCCGGCGGTATTCCATACCGATCCCGGCAACAATGGAATAATGGCTGGACAGATGCATGAAGATAAAGTCATGGCATGTGGATATCTGTGTGTAGTCTCTATCTGGTGTAGTGGAGAGTGTCAGTCTGTGGTGGAGTTCAGTGTGCGCAGTATCGGGAAGGCAACAGACAGGTGCACCCCAGCCTTTAACCTTGTAGAGCACCTAAATATAAAATAAATAGCCCCCCCCCCAAAAAAAGCTTTTTTTTTCATGGGTTTCTTTACATATTTATTGGGATTAGAAAAAAACATAGGGGTCACACATATAAATACACCATAAAATAAGGATTTGTTTAGAAATATACAGAAATATTGCTAAGCAGCTGGTCATCCCCCCTCCTTCCACAAGTTTTACCATGCAGAAAAATACTTGCTGATTTTGCATGTAGCATCAGGGGTCAGAGGAGTGTGTGCTGAGCCCTGATTGGAGGGAATTATTACCTCTGTAGTCTAAGTAATGTGGTTATAGAACTGCACAAATTTGGGATTTTCAGCTGAACAATTATTTTTAATAGGACTGCACAAATTGTGCATACTACTGTATCTTATCTCCTGCATTGCTGCACATACACATGTAGTAGCTGAGCATGCAAAATAAGCTGAACTTTAGAGCCATGAAATGCCATCATGCCGACTACATCCCATATCAAGACTTCAACAGCAATTTAATGTATATGTAAGACAAACATTACCAGTTCCTTAAGTATGTAGCCGAAATATGGGAATCGCTAAGTAATACCAGTGTCTGTTTAGTCGCCGGATCAAATACCAACAGCAGCAGGCAGGCGGGTCGAAATCCCAACATCTGAAGGTAAGTATCATTTACGATAAATCGTATGCAGCCAATACACACACGATACATCTGCTGGAATGTCAATAGGGGAGGGCTTATATAGGGGGTATAAAAGGCAGCGTCCATTTTAGATCTGTGCACACTCTGCTCAGTGACTAGTGAGGCTTGGTTTTATACCCGGCTGAATGCTGTACTTTGCTAGTGTTTTCTTTGAGTTAAGGCTTGCCTTTACAAAGTGTGATCATTCTGCTTTCTGATGGATTCCTATCGCCATAAGCTTCTGCTAGCCTATGGCTTTCTGAGGCTGAAACGTGTAGGACCTGAGGAGAGGAGGAGGATGTGGTCCTGCTGGACCAAGGAGTGGCTGACGAGGAGGGAAAGCCACTCACATATGCCCCTGCTGATGGAGATTAGGGAGAACAACCCGGACAATTACCGCAACTACCTGCAGGTGGATGACGCCACATTCCAGGAGTTGCTGTGTCTGGTGACCCCCTATATCTAGAGGCAGAATACCAATATGAGGAATGCAATTCCGGTTGAGGAGAGGCTCATTGCGACACTGAGGTACCTGACTATAGGAAGGTCTTTTGAAGACCTGAAGTTTGGGACCCTCATTTCCCCCAGATGTTGGGGAGCATCATCCCGGACACATGTGATGCCATTGTCAATGTCCTGAAGTTCCACTACTTCAAAGTAAGTAAAGCATTACACATTTTTTTCTTGTGAAATAAATCTTTTTTTTTTTTTTTTAAACACACTGGGGTTTAGTAAAACAACCAACATGGCTGTATATATCTATAATGTTTGTGGGTACATAAATTCCAAACCAACATGGCTGATTTATTGTGTTTAACAAACCACCATGGTATATTTACTATATAAAAATTGGCATATCCACAAGTAAAACTGGCTAATAGTTAAAATGCTAAAACGAAACGTCTTCTTAGCACTGTATCAAAAGTGCTACAGTATCTCCTCCAGTTTTATGTCTCCCAATAGTTATTCAGCTGCATAGTATACGGCGTGTCAGATGACAGATTGAACAGGCCATGAAGCACATGGCACAAGTCCAGATTGAGGCCATGGCATGCAACAATCTGTCCTTGTGCCATGCACTTCAGGCATCATCAACGCCGTATACATGGGAGACATAAAACTGGATACTAGTTGGACATAATGCACATTTCATAATTAAAAAATTGAGGGGGGTCCTCATCCTCTTCCAATAAGGCACTATACACAACTTCAGAGGATGTGGAGGGGTTGCTTGTTTGAGGAGTAGGATAACTGGGATGGGGTGACGGGTTTTGCCCCATTATTGGTGTGGCCTGGTAGGATGTTGATGGGCCATAGTTAAATGGCTGCAGCTTTGTCTGGGGGACAGGGTCATCCGTGAGCCTAGTAGCGGTTGCCAGCTTTTTCATTCTCCCCAGATAACTGTATCGTACATCAGGCATTAGGCAAGTATTTGCTGGTTTTCATCCATTTCCCTGAGCGTGCTAGCTATGTGCGTGGCAAGGTGGTCAAACATGTTTCCGGATGCCCAGGACTCTTGCTGCTTCTCCTTAACATATACAGTATGGAGATTTTGGATTTTGGCCTTCACCCATACTGGAGTAGCTTCTTCATGAAAGGGCTTACTAAACTCCACAAGCTCCAGGATTGCAGCGGATCTCTTATATTTACTCCGGTAGTCGAGACTTTTCACTCGCCACAAACACTCATGAGCGTGGAATAGCTCAATAAACCCCGACACAAACTGTCTTTCTCTGACACTTTTCATTCCTGTTGGGAAAAGATATTGAAAAAATTTTAAAGTTGTAATGTTTTCAATTTGTAAATAATACATTTTTAAACGTTAGAGTTTGACTAAATACATGCAGTTTATTTTTTTTGGGGGGGGTAATATTTTACAGAAACGGGGAAAACAAGCTTGCAAGCCCAGGAGGTACAATGCGTATATACTATATTTAACACATTGGTGGGCTTTGACGTTGGTGGTCTAGGTTAATTGGTGGTGCAGGGGTATGCATTGGTGGTGCAGGGTTTAATACACATTAGTGGGGCAGGTGTATGCATTGGTGGTGCAGGCTTTAATACACATTGGTGGGACAGGGGTATGCATTGGTGGTGCAGGGTTTAATACACATTGGTGGGGCAGAGGTATGCATTGGTGGTGCAGGTGTTAATACACATTGGTGGGGCAGGGGTATGTATTGGTGGTGCAGGGGTTAATACACATTGGTGGGGCAGGGCTATGCATTGGTGGTGCAGGGGTTAATTCACATTGGTGGTGCAGGGGCTAATACACATTGGTGGTGCAGGGGTTAATACACATTGGTGGGGCAGGGCTATGCATTGGTGGTGCAGGGGTTAATACACTTTGGTGGGGCAAGGGTATTCATTGGTGGTGCAGGGTTTAATACACATTGGTGGTGTAGGGATGTATATTCTCACTTGACAATATCACAAACAACAACTGACACACGATGCTGCTTCCTGCTGCCTTGCCAACCGTCGTCTGTCACAAAATGGAGGAGGGGAGTGTCCAGGGACATCGTACATCGTGACCGGCGTTGAAGAAGATTCCCAGACCTGAGGACGCTGAGAATGCAGGCGGCGGTGCGGCCATCGGGTGTGTATATTACACACACCCACAGTAAATACAGTGCGAGTGACCACCAGGCATGGCTTTTCCCATGGGACCACATCTCCTTAATTTTTCGGATGTGTGCACAGTACCACTGGGGGCGCCAGAAACAAATTTCTGCTTACCTCAACAATTCGGCTCAGGCCGGCCCTGATCGGATCGTATTGCTGCAAAAGTGCATACGATGTGTGTCAAATCATATACGATAGGTCGCAATCTTTCTGCAAAACCACCTGATCTACGGTGCCGATACACGATGCCGGGAACGCGCATCGGCATCGTAATCGTGTATGAAAACACTACTTTTTACACGATCGGTCATTACGATCAGTCGAAAACGTCTATATCGTGTGAAAAATCGCCTCGTGTGTCAGGGTCTCAAGGGGGAGTGGATATGAAAACTCTGTTTAAAAATCTAAATGAAATTCCAGCCTATTTGTCTTATTGTCTCTATTTAGTATCCTAGCAGTAGTTATCTAATATACTAGTTTTTAGTTATTTATTGAGGTGATACCACTCACTCTATTACCTACTACATACATAGAGAGACAAAGAACAAGTAAAGTGTTTGATGTGGTGCACTCTTATAAATCATAAATCACACATATGATAAAACATTTTTATTGATATTTATTTTAAATAATATGTTCAGGGTTTTCAAAATTAAAGTGAAATATTTAAATCTATGAGAGAAGAATAGAATAAATGTGCAACAAGAAAAATGTTTATTAAAAAGTTTATTATGCCGCTGGTCTGGTATATAATCTTGGTTTGTATGGGTTTGACATAAATTTAGTGCCTATTTGCCATTTATACGACAGTCTATATTTTTATCATCATATATTCGCCTAGAAAGAATTCTCTGAGAGGATAACTTTCTTATTCCCCTTGCTGAATTAATCTTGCTACTGTAAACTAAGCCCTATAATATATGTGACTAGGCAGGATAATTATTTTATTTTACTGCTGAAAATCACCATTACCTAGGTGAATATATGACGATAAAATTATAGTGTCATGTAAAGGACAAATAGAACCTTTTATGTCAAACCCATAACAAACCAAGCTTATATACACATATACCAGAGTAGCGGTATAATAGATTTTTTAATGCACATTTTTTATTTCATTTTATTTTTTCACATTTATTCTATTAGTCTGTCATAGATTTTAAAAATTTCGCCTTCATTTTGGAAACCCTGAACATATTTTTTTTATTGGTATTCCTTTAAAATAATATTTGTTTTCTTTTTTATTTTACTTAATACCTATAAAGTATGCGTGATTTGTGATGTAAGAAAGTGTAGAAATTGCTCAACTTTGTATATTAGCCAACATAGTGGACCACGGTTTTGAGTACTAGTTACTAAATACTGCTTAACTTTGTATACTAATCATCAGATAGGGCTCAAGTTTGTATACCAGACACAGGCTAAAGGCGCACATCCACTTTGCGATTTCTATGAGCGATTGAATGATAATATCGTGATAGTTCAAGCGCTCATGAATCGTGCATGAATCGTGCACATTAATATCGGAAACGACCAGCTACACGCGTATGTTGCCCCAGCTGCCACTGTGTACCATGATAGCTGGTTGCAGGTCTTTTCATTACTGCAGAACTTTTGGCTGTTTCATTTCTGCCTTACAAAGGTTTCACATTCTATTTTAAAAGCTTTGTATAAGTGTAAACGCCCAAAACCTCAATCTGCTGTCTATGCATCTACGGGAGTTTTTGAGAGAGATAAAACACCGCAATCTGTGAAAACTTTTCTGTCAGACTGTAATATCTGGGTGTAACACAGTCTATAACATCCCACAGAGAGGCACACTAACGGTTTATGTTCAGGTTACAATTGCTGGCTCTATTACTCTAATACGGGAACAGATCTTCTTCCAGTGATCTCATAAGACAAAGTGATAAAAAGAATTCCATACAATTACAAGAAAGTTTATAGGAAGAGATATGTCTTCTTTATTTGGCAGACCACATAAGGTCATCTCATGCCATTTGATTACTTCCTTGCACTCCTGCCTCCAAGATTTTGCCTGCGCTGCTCCCACCTTTGGGACTATCTCCATCTTCCCTTCAGACTATCCACCACTCTACAATCCTTCAAACGGGGTCTCAAGACCCACTACTTCATCAAAACCTTCCAGCTCTCATCTTCACTTGCTGCTACATACTCCTTCCTCCCTGTCTACCCCATCTTTGTCACACCTGTTTGTCTGCCCCTCCCCTTTAGAATGTAAGCTCTTGCGAGCAGGGCCCTCTACCCTATTGTGCTTCTCCGTTCTCTACTTTCATCTACTTCTTACTCCTCACTAGGGCACCTAACACTTGGTTGCTTTGCTCTGTTGCTTATCTGAGTGTTATGGTCGCAAATGTAGCAATGTATATTATTCATGTCCTGTATTGTATTGTACTGTAAGTCACTGGTCAACCTATTTGTTTATGTACTTTGTAAGGCGCGGCAGATCACCTGTGGCGCCATATAAATAAATTATAATAATAATAATTTATGAAGCACACAATGGCAGAAAAACATTGCAAAATCATCTTTGGAGACATTGTGCCTGATTCAGAGCCGTTTGCTAGATGCGATCACTCGCTCCCAGCGTAGGCAAATCCAGTGCACGCTCTGCAAGGCAGGCGATCGCACAGCAAGGCATTAGCTCACCCACTATGTCTTGGCGTGCGATCACTTTGTGTATGCAGATGCCCACCAGCCATTCATAAGACTCCCACTTGCGCACGTCATCTCCTGGAAGTGCATGAAAACATTGGTACATTGAGCACCATCAGATGCGATTGCAGCGCTTGAGGTTGACTATACCTTGCCGCAAGCACTGCGAGCACTTCAGTGTACAGTTCAACCAGGTGACGTGTACTATGACACTGCCTTTTAATTATGCACGCCTCTGAAACAGCGTTAAGATTCTCAAGCACGCCTGCCTTCGCACCTCCTCTCCCCCGTTTATAATGTCCTGCCCCCGTTACCACCCACAAACTGCTTGACCTGTCACTCATTCAGCTGGGCTGTCTATGCTGGGCGAGCGAGTACTTCCCGATCGCTCGCACTAGTTCATGCACGCGCACTGCGATACATACGCATGTGCACATTGCAAAACATTGCTCGCTACGAGCGATCGCTTGCTAGCGAACGGGTCTGAATCAGGCCCCTTGTGTCACAAGCCGCAGCCATGTCCTGTTGGATGGCGGATCTATCAGGCTGGTTGCTGGGAGACAGAGACGCCATACTGTCAGCTCATGAAGTCCTCTCTTTAGGCGGTACATCATCCCTGCTGGAACGGGATTGGTGCCGCCTCGTTTTTCTGCCCTGCTGATGCGTTGCTCGGATGCCGGTGATAGCGTTCCACGTGTCTCCGGTTCTGATGTCTGCATCATGTTGTTCGAGTGTCCTGGACCTCAGCCTGCCTGTCTCCAGTATCTCTGCAGCTTGTGTCATCTTGCCGGCACAAGTCACACTCCAACGTCATCTGTTGCTTGTGTCAAATCGGCGGCACAGGCCTCTCCCTAGTGTATCTTGCCGCTTGTGTCATCTCAGCGGCACAGGCTGTTACCCAGCATCTCCAGTGTACACTACCAAGTACACTGCCACTTGTGTCATCTTGGCGGCACAAGTCGCACTCCAGCGTCATCTGTCGCTTGTGTCATCTCGGCAGCACAAGTCGCACTCCTGCGTCATCTGCTTCATAGCCCTTACTGTATCTGCTTCCAGACTTCAAGGCTGCTACACGGCCCAGTGGCTGCATCTTTTACCAGCTCTCAAGGCTGCTACACAGCCCAGAGGCTGCATCTGCTACCAGCCCTCAACACTGCTGCACAGCACAGAGGCTGCATCAATTATCTTTCTGCAAGGGGTACCCCAACCATAATGTTTGCATAATCCTTGGCTCTATTGCTACTCAGAGTTGATTCCGCTTAGATCTCGTGACACATTGGCCTGATTCTAAATAGGACGCTATTCCAATATTCACGCAAACAGCCGATGTTTGTCTGCACATGCAATTCATACTTGCCGAAGAGGAGATTTTGTTGACCTCTTTTGGGGATGGGGACGGACTATATACATCATTAGGCCCTGTCCCACCAAAGGAAATATCAGAGATTCGCGGGTCTGTGAATATGGGGCGGGGTTAAATTACTCCATTCGCATCATTTTAGCCGAACCCCCTACTCGCAGACCCAAAAATTCCCCGTAAAATCTCTTCATCCTGCCCACTTCATTAGGAAGTGGGTGAGATGCGGGATATATGCCTACTCTTCCGGGGGTGCGGGGGGGTTACCCAAAAAATCGGGAGCCTCCTGCAACTTTCGGGAGAGTAGGCATATATGATGCAACTCAGTCGCACTACAATGCTTCCTGATTTTTTTTATACAGAGTCATAAAACAAATATAGATGTAAGGTAGCAGAAATGTGGGGGGGCGGTAATAGTGTGGCTAAAAATTTGGACAGAGGTGTTGTGTCTTATGGCAGTGTTGCTGTTGTGTCGCTGATAGCAGTTGCCAAGTTCTATGTCAGTGTCTATGGACGTTGACAGTGGGCATCTCAGTGCTTGCACAATCGAACACACAGATGTACACCAGGGAAGGGCTTTGTAGCTGCATTATCCTAAAGATGCAGACAAGACTGCTGCAGAGGATGCAGCCACATCTGCGTGCGACTCAGAATCAGGCCCATTATATTCCATGATTTATACAGGTGTGTATATATTTCTGCCAAAATGGCTTTACTTTGCACCATCTGATGGGTGGAAAGGGTCAGAGCATGCATAGAGCATGAGCATGGGAGGGCTTTGTTTTGCACAGTAGTGCAAACATGACTTAGGCCCTCATTCAGAGCCGTACGCTCTGAGCAGAGCGCACGCTCTGAATGAGGGCCGTCCTCCATAACTATGGAGCGTCCTCCTGGACGCTCGTATAGCTGTGGGTCACCACCCACAGCCTATACGAGCGTGCAGTTTGATGGCCGCGATGGTCTTGACCATCGCGACCATCGAAACTGCGAGCCGGAGCCTGCGGTTGAGGTTTTCAACCGCAAGGCCCGGAGTGATTTTGGCTCTATCAGAGCCAAAATCACTAGTGATGTCAGTGGGCCGGCTTCTGACGGTAGGCGTTCCCTTAGGAACGCCCCCGTCAGGGAGGCACGCCCCCGGCACGCCCACCAAAGGGGGCGTGCTGTCAATCAACATCGACAGCACCCCCCCTTTGATCAGACACAACGAGCGAAGGAAAGTCCTTCGCTCGTCGTGTCTGGCGCATGCGCACGACGGAGCTCCCTCCGTCGTGCGCATGCTCAGTGCAGAACATCGACCCACTTGCGAGCGGACAGCCACTCGCGAGTGGGTCTGAATCAGGCCCTTAGTTTGTGCATCAAGATTATTGCAGTGAGAAAGGGCAGTAACTAGGGGTGTGCAAGCGGTGTCGCCGCATAAAACACTGGGCTCTAAGGGCGATACTGTCGCTGCAGTATAGCTCCTGCATGTGCTTTGTGGGTGTGGCCTGTGCCATGTGGGCGTGCACATCTGCTGCATTGTCAGACCCAAAATCTCCCCAACTTCTTACACTTTTTTTTAATAATTGCATTATTTGTAGGGGAAATTGAAATACAATTTTAATACTTATGAAGGTGTGGCTAGCTGGGTAGCTGGATGTCATTATACTGTCATGATGATGGACTTATGTTTATGTGGAGGCCTGAAGCTGTAGTCCCATCTGCACCATTGTTAATTTGGCTCTATGTGTGAGAATCATGTACTAGAAAGCACAAGAGATGGGAGTCTAGGTCAAGGTAATCTATTGTGTGTCAATATAGTTGGAATAGCCATAGAGCCCTTACTTAGTTGTCATGTAAGTGGTATGGTCTGTCTCCATGTAGGCAATAAACCAAAAATAATGTAACACTGAGGAACAGGAACATGGGACAAGCCTGTTTCCAGAATGTAGCAATGATGCTGACTGCTTATCGTCTGATATAGGATAAGTGAATGCAGTAGAATGCTCCCATATCCCACATCCCCTCCATCAACTGGAAGTAATAGAGTCAAACATTCTTTCAGGAGGGGGAGTAGATGGGGTTCCAGGTCTCATTTTCACTCCTCCTTGTTTCTGTTTTGAGGACCTAGAATCAAGTCAAGGAAAATTCCTTACAGGGACGACGCTCATGCCTTTTCTAATGTGAGATGCATAGTTGGTCTAATTGTGTTGGTTTCCTAAGAACCTGTTCCACCAGAAGAGTCCACAGCAGCAGAACATATTTGTAAACTTTGTGGGCAAGGTTTAGGCATTTGTCAAGAGAGTAGAAAAGGAAATCCAGGAGTGATTCCATCTGTAGGTGAAATCCACCTGTGAAGTTACAAATAAATCACAGCCCTGCTCTAGTCCAGCGTTGGGAATAAAAATTTGAGAAGCATGAAGTAAAGCCTGGATTGTCCCACAGTGGAAATATTGGTGTTATAGCAATTGTGATCTTCCTTCTCTTTACACATGTCCCAGATTTCTGCCAAGAGGAGCAGAGTAGAGGGTGAATCAAATCAGATTTGATTTGTTATGTGTGTTGAATCCTCATATATTAGTAATAAATGTAAGATTAAGGTAGCTGGCATCCAAGTCAAGCCAGGACAGTCCAGAGAAGCTTTTCTGTATATTTACTGAGAAAAGAGTTGTATTCCAGTTGAACTTTTTTAACCCTAGTAAACAAGCTGATGTAATGTATTTTATAACAGCCATGAGTGTGTGAATGCATGTAACATTGATGTTAGAACTCAAGGCCATGAAATATTCTTACTATAAAAAAAATATAAAAATCCATGATGCCTGTTGTTGAGTAAAATATGTTTCATATATGTCTCACCATGAAAAATGTTTGGGTCACAATGTGTTGCTAGCAATGTTCTATATTCTCCTATATTTCATGACAATTTGACATGGTGAGGTGCAGGACTGGCTCTAGGGGTGTTCGACCTGAGTGGTCGAACAGGTGCGCCACCCATAGAGGGCATACCCTTCCCCAGCATCCCGATTTCATCCCGAAGTAGCCCGCGGGTGGTCAAATCGGGATTCTGGGGAAGGAGGCGCCCTCTATCAGCCTTGCGGCGGTGCAGGGACTCCGGAGACTGATAGGATGCTGTGCGCATGCTCGCGGCATCCATTCAGTGCCGTGAGAGGGCTGGGGGAAGCCCAGCTAGTGAGGCTCCCACCAGCCTGACGTTATTTGGAGGCGTGCCATGTGGGCACGCCCCTCAGATAACGTCACATAAGGGTGTGTGGCCTATGTTAATTAGGCCATGCCCCCATTGTGATAAGGACCGCAGAGCGCTCGGCCAGCACAGGACGCTATTAGCTCTGGAGCTGGCCCCGGTGAGGTGGCAGATATAGGGCCTGATTCAGCATAGGACAGAATTGCAAAGGTGCACGCAAGCAACTTTGCAATTCCATCCTTGCAATTATGGTAATGCAGCAGGAGGCGTCATGCCTCCCACATGCATTACTTATCCGAGCCGTGTCCAAGGACGCAGCATTGGATAATCTGCAATAACATTGGCTGGCTAAGTGACCCATGTACATGGAGTCATGCAAGCCGGCCGCTGCAGATACCACAAGGAGGCCAGGAAGGAAATCTTTGCCAACCGAAGTAGATCCTGGCCTCTTCCCTCCCCCCAACGGGGATGACACACCTCCATTTCAGGAAATGGAGGTCGTCGCTGCCCCCTCCCTCCCACTAATGGCAACAGACTATCAATCACTGACAGTCTACTGCCGGACTGTGTGCGAACATACGCAGTACAGGTCCAGCACCTGCGCAGATTCCCAACCAACAGGAATCTGCATTCAGCAGTGCACGCTGAATAAGGCCCATAGTATAAATTAGCTGATGAGCAATAGGTGGATTACTAACATGCATTTAATCTCTACAGACCCTATACTAGTATACAAACAGAACAGACAAGATAACAGTATACAAACTAGATAACAGTTAGGGTTAAGCTGGGTACACACTGGGCGACATATATCGGCCTTTCAATCAAACGGCCATTATATCGCGAGCGCATCAGACAGTGTATACCCCCATATGTCAGTGAATGATGTCGTTCACAGACATATCGTATCTGCTCTGCAGCACAGCAGATGGGTGATATATCAGCCGAACGCCCGTACACTTGCTATAACAAATGAGCTGTATTTGAACCAATGGTGCTACACTCTGAAGCTGCAAAGATGCTCTCAATAAGTCACCAATCTTAAATAAATACATACAACGAAAAAAGATTGAACAATCTCACTTGCGCTCCAGATTTTTTCAACTTCCATTAAAGATGGTGATAATTGTTCCTCAAACCATAGGACAATTCACATAAAATAAACAGAAAAAAATATATTTTTTACAATATTATATGGTTATTTCACAAAAAAGATGTTCCAATGGTGATGTAGGAGAGAGAATCGGTGCATATAGGTCCTCTCCAAGGATATGTGCTTCACCAAATTTCAATAGATAATATTTCCAAAAAGGTCCAGAAGACACCCCAAACTCGTGGAAAGGTAAGGTATATAATAGATTCTCACATGAATGCTTACTTCAGAAAAGATGGTGCAAAGCACATAAAGGTTTCTTTGATCCCAATAATTAACCAATGTGCAGGTAAAAATGGATATATTCCAATGAACTCCAATGTTATATAACATCAAAGAAGAAAAAAATATATAAAGGTTGTGGTCTGAATATAACGACAAATGTTTATTAAAAACTAGAACCAACTAAAAACACAGGTGAAAGCTAGCCATACCGTATAATTGAAATGGAAAAATACTGAAGATGGAACTCAGGTATATTCAGTATAGCAAAAAATATGGATAGGCTTCCTGAGACCATAACATGACACTCTTTTCTACGCGTATCGACGCACTGCGGCATCTTTTTCAAGTAGAGTGTAGGTGTGAACAACTAAAAATAAATAAAAATAATAATAATGCATTGAGATATAATTCACATGTCCATACACTATGATACAAATGCATCAGACTTAAAAAGCATAATACATAATGGTAATAGGAAGATATTTATAGCTTACCACTCCCTATAGCTTCACTCCTTAATTGCTATGTTTGCATTGTGGGGCAATCCTAAGTAATGGAGGAAACCACCACAGTTAAATAGGGTGTGGTTGTCTTAGCAACAGTAATAATATGACCATATATGGGCTTATGGTAACCCCATATCCTCCTATTTGACCAGGAAATTAAAGTATTCAGACGACGAGGACTGAAAACTCCCGCCTTCAACATGCCCAAAGTCGTGTGCAGCTAGGAATCCCCTCCGCCTGAAAACCACGTGACCCAGCATAAAATCATAAAAACTTCCTGCCGGTGACTGACACCTCAACTGGGCAAGCAAATTCAAATGCAACATACATCGAGCGGTCGATCGGTATGTCTGTATAGCTTACCTGATCGGCCACCGTGTTGTTGGATCCATCGGCACAGTGTGTACCCAGCTTTTAGGTTTGGGTTATATATACCATTATATTTCATTATATACACCAGTTATGTAATTCTGTTAGTTGTATACAGTACACCAGTTAGCTAATTCAGGTGATATATTGAATGTATTTTCAGAGACCAGTGGGTGAATTAACCTTTGCAGGATCTTTAACAGAAAAATATTTTAATGTTTTCACTTTGCACAGAAAAGGAAATTGCTGATGCACTATGCGATCATTACTTTTCAAATTTAAATATATTTTGTAATTAAATATAATTTCAGAGGTAGTTGGCATATCAGTGGCCAATGATATGGGCCTGCCCACCAGTGTCCAGGTCACTTCATCGAGCAGGTCCCTAACACCCTGGGGTTCACATCTGGGGCACAGGGCACCCCAAAACCAGCCCAGACAAGGACCCACCCCCCAGGGCATCACACATAAGAAAGGTGACAGTGAAGTGTTATAAAGTACCATGGGTGTGAAGGTAGCTAATGAGTGTTAAAATAGTAACAAAGGTAAAGAATATGTGAAATAATACATGAATAATAAACAAACATAAAAAGTGATATAAAAAGTGAGTATGTGTAATAAGTGGTGATGCCCTGAAGAAGCCTAGCCAGAGCAGCTCAGGGGGCCCCACGCCCTAAGGATATTGAATTAGAACCTCTATACACTCCTGCCTATACCTTCTAATATCCTGCCTATACCTTCTAATATCCTGCCTATAAATCTCTAAGGATGACGCTATTTTGCGTACGCGTGTCATATAGTAAATAAAGACTCCAGACCTTTTACCTGTGGTTCCAAAGCACAAAGTGATATTTCAAGTAAAAGTACAGTCAGTTACACGCTATTATCTAAGTACAATTTAGCGCAAAGAATTATACAGACCCAAGTACAGTTATACATACGCAGCGCTCTGGGCCAGATGTAGGCTTCAGCAAGAAACCCCCGTCTATCCGCATTCAGCAAGAAGACTCAGACTGGGGTCACAACACACATGTTTATACTCTCACAGAAACAGACAACACAATAGAGAGGCTTGTCGCTGATGCCATTGGTTCCCAGGAGGATGCATCTGTTGCAGAGCATTTAACAGGTTGATTCAAATAGACACAGTCCAGCCTCTAACAACTGGTTGTCTCTGATTTCCTGTTCATGCACATCCTAACAGTTGGTCATATAATGTACATTTCGGTGCTTTAAGTCTCTGCGGTCCATAAGTTGAGAATGCATGTTGCGATCTTCACACTGACGATATCAAAATGCTGTTGAAAGAGTGCAGATCAGTATAAAATCAAACATGACTTACTTATCATGTATTAAACCTTAGCTACCAAATAACCTTTATTTCTCAGCAATTATAATAAATTAACAAACTTGAATCTTATACTTTAAAGCTTGTGAGACCTTTTATGTGAATATGTACTGTGTAAGTATTTGGGGTTTGATATAAAGATGTTAGTTAACTTGGGGGAAATACATGCGCATGAGGCTAATAAACAGCATTTTCATACAGGATCTTATGCATTCGCTAATATGCGACTAGTTAACAGTGCAATTGTGCGTATTAATGTGTGTATGAGAAATGGTGAAAGATGCAATCGCATGATGCTAATAGTAACATCGCCATATGTACTTAAGTGTGAGTTTAGCTAAAATGGAGCTGGGCGGCCATTCGCCAAATGGTGTTTTGCGATCTGATTTACAAGGTGGCGTCTTGCGGCCAGTCGCAAGATGGCGTCGTTACGACCTAATTTTAAGCTGGTCTTGTCTCAGCCAATTATCCAGCTTCGACAGTCCACCCTTTGATAGCGAACAACATGCTATCACAATCTGATTTTAAAAATTAATTTAGGCTTACATTTATATATTATTTAGTTTCATTATGGGATGGCCCAAGGTGGTTCTTAATCCATCAATAATGTGTCTCTGAGTGGGGACATACAGTAAAACTACTATTATACGCACACCGTGGATCTTGGAAGATCATGTGAAAGGTGTGGGGATACACCAGTCCTATAAAGGCAGTCTTGAAGGGGAATTTGAGACTTTACATTATCTGAGGTGTTTTAAAAATAACATTTCAATAATACATTCTATGCATGTCTAAATATAATGCATTAAATGATGGTATTTCCTAGTTCATGGTTGTAATGCAGTTCTATATTTACCTCAGTATTCATATTGCCATTACTGACCACCATCATAATTTCATTCTTTCGTTTTACTCTATTTTTACATTTTCCACACTTCAACACAATAGGAACACACCGGACACATAGGCCAATTATTATGAAGACAATCAGTATAAGGATCAAGAATTTGCCTATGCTGGCGATCACTTCCTGGACCCATTCCCTTAGGCCTGAGAACCATTTCACTGGGTTCAACCATGAGACCCATCCTTCTATCTTCTCCCCTACTTCAGCCACTGAAGCATTATGGTTCTTACAAAACTCCCATTTTAGCTGCAGAATTTCATCCATCTTCTGGTCTATCACCTCCTTGGGGTCGTTGGTATCATTGGTGACATAGGTGCAACATTTTACTCCAAATTGGGTGGCCAATGTTACGCAGTACCCTCCAGTAACAGCAGTTAAATAATTTAACACTAGTCTGTGTTGCACCAGTTCTTTCTTGTATGCTTGCAATTCTCTCCCTGTATACCGGAATGTGTCATCTTACATCTCGGTGATATTATCTATCAATTTAGCAAGTTCCTGAATATATCTAAAATTTAATGTACCCCGAGCGATCCTGGGTGGATCCAGTGCGACTAAAACTTGGAAGCCAGTTGTCTCACTAATTAACTGAGTGGCTTTATGCCCGTCACCAGGTATCATATTTTGTTTGCCTCTGTGTTCATACTGCGTGTGAAGATATGGTGATGGTGTGTTTTTATGGATACCGAGCATTTCAACATGTGTGAGGGTCATAACTTCTGGGACTACTCTTCCCATGTAACACAAACCTTCGGAACTCGGGGAGAGCCACTTATACGCCTTTTTTCCATATATAAAATATACATTATCGGGGAGAACATAAGGGATGGTATGCATCATTATCATTAAACACATTTCCCTTGCAAACAATCCTATCTCAGGCTCTTCCATCTGTTATATGCAGGTTTCTGGTTGTATTATTTTAGCACAATAACCATCTGGTACCTTACCAATAATTTCTTTGGTGGAACTCAATGTATACCGATACCTAAAATGTTTCCCACTAGATTTAATTGAGCGTAACAGATCATGGTTTATGGACTCATTATCAGCTCTCTGTGAGAAGGTCATCGTCTGATTATTCCCCGTCACTTCCCAACTCCCGGGTTTATTGGGGTTGGTTATTTTTAAACACAAAAATGATCTATCTACTTGAAATTGATAGAGTTTAAAATGAGGTAGTTTGGATGAGAGGAATTTTCCATCCAATGTTTTCCCTTTTTGCAATTCTAAAATTTCCGTGATATTCAGTGAAAATGGCACTACATTATGCTGTCCCTGTGGCACATGTGAACACACCCAGCAATCAGTTTGGTTTAACACTTTGCCTACCATGCTATGATAATCCTCTAAAGGATACCCACCCCAATACGGGTTATATTTAGGCTGGCACCGTTGCATACAGTTCTCATCAACTAGGGACCCACAAAGCTCACAAATACAGGAATCTTCAGACGATAAACCTCCACACCATCCCCGAGTATCCGGAATAACAGCTCTCTTAACAATAACAGTACTAAGATTGGTCAGACACTCCCCTGATTGGCATAGCACTCCTCCTGATTCCACTCCATCAGCACTGCCATCAGCTCCCATCTCCTCAATTGGTCCCCCATCACAGAAATCGGATATCCCAGAACCAACCAGAATGGTGAACACTCTAAAAGAGAATATGAAAATGAACACAGCAGGCCCGTCCATTGCCACAACAAGACCTGCAAATTTCTTTTAGTTCAGGTATCTCACTACGACCTTTTCAATCCTCCCGGAACAAGTTCGCGATCGACAGGTCCACGATATCAGCCTTGTCTCCAACTTGTTTCTCCACCGGTTGATTGACCTTTTTGCAGTGAGTGGAATGGAACCAGGTATCTCTCTCAGCCACCTTCAAAGATGTAGTACTTGTCAGCAGCACCTGGTACGGACCTTCCCACCAATCAGTCAAACAACCTGAACGCAAGAAATTTCTGATCATAACATATTCTCCTGGTTCAACATCATGACAGTTAGTTTCAGGCATATCAATGGACAACAATTTCAGTTTCTGCTGTTGCTGTTTTAACTGCTTACTTATTGATATAAGATACCTTACAGTTACCTCGTTGTTACCTTTCAAGTCTTCCTGTGGAATTATAATCAAATGAGGTTGTCTACCGAACAGTATTTCAAAGGGAGACAGATTTAGAGGGGGTCTGGGAGTGGTCCTTATACTATGTAGAACCAATGGTAACGCTTCTGGCCATCCTAGTCCAGTCTCTGCCATGATTTTACTTAACTTATTTTTAATAGTCCCGTTCATCCTCTCTACCTTTGCGCTGGCTTGCGGTCGGTAGGGGGTGTGAAGTCGGCTATTAATACCCATCAGCTTACACATATTTTAAAAACATCACCTGTGAAATGAGTACCCCTGTCACTCTCGATGATTTTAGGGATACCGTACCTGCATACAAATTCCTGAACTATTTTCTTGGCAGTAAACGCAGCAGTATTAGTGGCCGCTGGGTAGGCCTCAACCCAGTTGGAAAATACGTCAGTGCACACTAACACATACTTAAGGTTCCTGCAGGGTGGTAATTGGATGAAATCAATTTGTATTACCTGGAAAGGTCCATCAGTCGGTGGAATGTGGGATGATTCAGTAGGGATCGCTTTCCCTATGTTCTTCCTCAAGCAGGTCAGACAGGAAATTGCTCTCTTTTCTGCTTGGAAAGAAAAACCTGGTGCGCACCAGTATGCCCTCACCAAATTACACATACCTTGTTTTCCCAGATGAGTCAGACCATGGGCTGCCTCAGCCAGGCTGGGGTAATATGCTTTGGGGGCTACTGGCTTACCTTGTCCGTCCCTCCAGAGCCCGGACGACTCTTGCCCACATCCCTTGGATTTCCAGATGGACTTTTCCTGAGTTGAAATTTTGCATCTCAATTATTTTCAGCATGTCAATTGTTTGTAAAGACATAATTTGTTCAGTTGGAGAAAACATTTTTAACCCTGCTGCCCATTTTGCAGCTTCATCGGCTCTGTTGTTGCCCAGTGACATCGGATCATCCTCACATGTATGGGCTTTAAACTTAAATACTACCACCGCTTTGGGCAGTTGGATTGCTTCTAAAAGATGTTTTATGTGTCGGGAATGTGCAACTGGTGTGCCTGCTGCTGTCATAAAATTTCTCAGACACCATAGAGCCCCAAAATCGTGCACCACCCCGAATGCGTACCTCGAGTCAGTGTAAATGTTAGCAGACTTGCCTGCTGCCAGTTCACACGGTCTAGTTAGTGCTACTAACTCTGCCACCTGGGTTGAGTAAGGAGGACCAAGAGGTTCAGCTTCTATGATGTCTGTGTCATTTACAACAGCATAACCTGTACATAACTCACCTGTGTCTGTTTGTCTATGACAACTCCCATCCGTGTAAAAAGTCACATCTACATTCTCTAAAGGTGTGTCACGTATGTCAGGTCTAGCAGTAAAGGTCTGATTCAGATATTCCATACAATCGTGTGCATAATTATGTCGGCTGAACTCACGTCCCACCAGCAACTCGTCTCCTTCCACCCTTTGTACATCATGTTGTACATATGGTAAATATGTTGCTGGGTCAGCGTGCTGCGTGATGTTTGCAGGTGCGATTAGAGCTAGTTCCCATTTGGTAAACCTAGCTGAAGAGACATGTCTGGTTTGAGCAGAGTTCAGCAGAGCAGATACAGTGTGGGGAGTATAGACAATCATATCATGACCCAATACTACGTCCTCACTTTTACTCACCAATAGAACGGTAGCTGCTACACTTCTCAAACAGGTGGGGAGTGATCTTGCCACAGTGTCCAATTGGGCACTGTAGTATGCTATGGGCCTACTGTCATCACCATGTTTTTGTGTGAGGACACCTGCAGCACAACCTTTGGCTTCCGTACAATACAAATCAAAAGGTTTTTCATAATCAGGTATTCCCAATGCAGTTGCTTTTGTCAGACTACCTTAAGATTAAGGAAAGCCTGCTCTGATTCCTCTGTGTGTATGACACGATCGGGCTTTGAGGAAGAGACTAATTCCTGCAAAGGCAAGGCCAAAATAGAAAAACCTGGGATCCACATTCTACAGTATCCACACATTCACAAGAAGGTACAAATTTGCTGTTGATTCTGCGGCAGTGTCATGTTCTGTATGGCCTGCATTCTATCATTTGTGAGATGTCGTAACCCCTGGGTTAGGCAGTGTCCCAAATATTTTACTCTGGATTGTCCTTAGCAACCTTGTGTCCTGTATGAGAGAGATGAAGCAACAAAAGTTTCGTATCATTCAAACATGACATAAATGAATCAGAACATAGCAATAAATCATTCACATATTGAATTAGAACAGATCCATTGGCAGGTTGAAAAGATTGTAAACAGTCGTGCAATGCCTGGGAGAAGATACTGGGGCTGTCTATGAAACCTTGGGGCAACCATGTCCATGTATATTGTACACCTCTGTATGTAAATGCGAATAAATACTGACAGTCAGGGTGGAGAGGCACAGAGAGAAAAGCAGAACAGAGGTCAATGAGAGTGACATGGGTTGTGTTTGGAGGGATCTGCATAAGAATGACAGCTGGATTTGGCACTATGGGGAATTGGCTCTCTACTACTTTATTAACACCTCTAAGGTCTTGTACCAGCCTATAACTCCTCCCACCACTCTTCTTCACTGGGAAAATGGGACTGTTGGCTACACTAGCTGTACGAATTAAAATTCTCTGTTGTAATAATCGCTCAATTATTGGAAAAAACCCTAATTCTACCTCCTGTTTTAGTGGGTACTGGGGAATTTTTGGAGCTTGCCTACCGCCTTTTAAATTTACCATTACGGGGCTTACATTTGCCATTAATCCAGAGTCCTGTTCATCCTTAGTCCAAAGGGAATCTGGAATTTTGGACAACATTTGATCTACCTGAGATGGATTTTCATTTAAACTGGTAGAGTGATACATTATCCTTTGGGGAGTGTCCAACATATCCCGCACCTCGTGCGCAACTCTCTCTGGGATATCTAGAAATACACCATCAGGGGTGCAATATATGACACATGCCATCTTACATAACAAATCTTTACCCAGCAGGTTAGTAGAAGCCGCAGCAGCCAGAAGGAAAGAATGCCTGGTATGCAGCGGCCCAATAGTAACCTCTGTGGACTTTGTTAAAGGATAATGTTGCACTTTACCTGTTACACCCATTGTTGGTACTGTCTCATTGGTCACCTGTAAATTAACGGGAGATTTTATCACTGACCTGGTCGCCCCTGTGTCTACAAGAAAAGAATATTTAGTACCAGCTACATCAACCATCATGACCGGTTCTTCCCTAGTACTTCCCGTTAACCTGACTATCTGTAGACTACAGGTATGACCTGATCCCTAGCGTTGGCTTCCATTCTCCAATAAAGCATTAATGGCTACTATTGGAGCTGGTGCCTGTTGGACATTTGCTGGTCTCTGTGCATATCCCTTATGGGGATATGCAGGTTTTCCCTGATTTGGGGGTCCTACCCTTTTTGCTCTGCAGTTTCTACTTACATGTCCTGGCTGGTTACAATTAAAACATGTTCGTGGATCGGATGAAGACACGGGTTGTTGTGAGGTTTGAGCAGGGGGAAAAGGTGATGGATATGGGTAGGGATATGGAGGATAAGGGTATTGTGGGGGGTATGATGTTTGTGAGTAGTATGGGACCTGTGGATGTGTAGGATTAGTAGAATAGAGCTGTGTTTGCTGTTGTGTGGGATTAGTGAGGGCATATAACTGTTCAGGTGTAAGTGTGTAGATGCAAGTGTGTCTGCTGGCTGTGATGTTACCGTCATTCCTTCCAGAGCCTGGATACTGACAGCCATTAGTTTTTCGCTCTGGGTCTCTCTCTTCTTTGAGATGTTCTTATCATGTTCTATGGCAGATTCTATGAGGGTATCTATTGTGACTCCCCTCCAGCCAGGTTGTGAGGTCTGAACCCGAGTCTTTAAGTTTTCTTTAAGACCGTCCATGAGTACCGTGACTATCATTCCCCTGTGGTGAGTGCTGTCTTTAATATCTTCTATCCCAGTGTACTGGGTGATAGCCTGCAGAGCCCAGTCGCAATAATCTTCTGCAGATTCACTCTCCTTTTGCTTTATAGTGAAAATTTTGCATGGTAGACAGGCCCTTAACACCACACGCCAATCTTTATTAGTTGGCTTATGAGAACTACCCAAATTCCTCAAAAATCTTTGACATTTGGCTAGTTCCTTTTGGGGATCGGGGAAATCATTTATGATGGAATTCAGTTCTGCTCTTGTCCAAGGACAATGCATTACCACTTCCCTCGTGGGCACTACACCGTTCGCATCTGCATTTCCATTCGGAACAGTTATTGTCCGAATGGGATGCAGACTGGTAGCGCTGCTACCTTTGACCTTGTTACCTGGCTGGGGGTTTAATCTGCTGCTGGCTATGTATGGTATTAACGACTTCCTCTACGGGTGCAGAGGGGGCTAGCACTTCCCTTACTGTTACCGATGGAGATGGCGTCACCACTCGTGATTGTTGTGGTGCAGCATCTATCATCTGCACAGCATGGGAAATGGCAGACATTACAATAGGCTCATCATCCACATCATGAACATTTTCTTTATGGTTGCTTAAGAGAGGGTACAAATTGCTTGTTACATTTTTATGGGTATTTTTGATAACTGTACTTGCACCTCCATCCACATAAGGTGGAGGTGGTGCGCATGAACTGCTGGCAATACTTTCCACAATGCTACCTTGCCGCACGTGCGCGCCATATTGCGGCTCGCCTGCATTGCAATTTAGCATCGCGGATGTATTCTCTGGCAATGCGCTCGAAACGCTAGTTTGCGTCGCTTGCGCATTTTTAAGCCACGCATCCCCTTCATGCTGCCACAACTTTGAACATTCATAATATTTGACCTTTTTCTCTCGGGAGCGCATCAGATTGATGTGATCCCAGACATTATCTAATACATCTTTTTCAAAACTACCAATTCTGGGAAACGGTCTAACACTCTTCATCGTCATTTTAAACCATACATCACAATACCTTATTGCATAAGTACCGTACTTAGTATGCATAATACGACGGGCCGATCCAAGTGGCGCTTCCATTAGCAGCATATCATTGTCTAACATCTCTATTGTTTGCATGGCTCCCATTCTGAGACAACTCCTACGTTTTTCAATAAAGATTTAAACTGGTGAAAGACAGTCAAGATACTTTCACTTACCTGTGGACGATTTAAACGGCAGCGCCCACACACCTGTGAAGATTTCAAGAAGGCTACTCCACACACCCGGATAAGATTTAAGAAGGCAACTTCCACACCTATGGAAGTTTAAGTCGGCTACTTCCACGCACCTCTCTACAACAAAGACAACATGTACACCTGCTACTGTGTATAGAACGGTAAGCTGCTTACCGAGCGGCTAGCACTTAGCCCTTAAAGGTCATACGGTACCTCTAACTTTAGGGAACAAGTTACCCCTACCAACAAGTACTCACTGTTACACACTTTTTTCCTGCGCAGAAAAATACACGTTAACCCAGATATTGACAACAATTGAAAAGAATGTAAACGGCTTTGTTTAAATACGTGGCAGCACTACCGGAAATACGTATACACTATTGTGCGACCAGTCGCATACACAATAATGCGACTACCACACACCTGTATGACAACCTTTAGCTGCGTACACAAAAGTGCGTCTTGACTGTGTGCAAAACTGCGACTCAGCCGCGTGCTCAATACTGCGGCACCCCTCTAAACATAAGGTTCTATCAACAAAGGAAACAAACTTTTTCCTCTCTTGTCCCTGGATTCTAGTCAGCGTCCCTGGCTCACACGAAAACGGGTAGCGATTTCTCAGCACCGAGCGGTTGCAGGTAAACCCTGCATGTGGCCACTCCACCCTTTGGTGAGATATCGATAACCGTATGTACCGTGTGAGTAGGTAAGTGACTTCACTATGAGCCCCCAACTAAGGATATTGAATTAGAACCTCTATACACTCCTGCCTATACCTTCTAATATCCTGCCTATACCTTCTAATATCCTGCCTATAAACCTCTAAGGATGAGCTATTTTGCGTACGCAGTCATATAGTAAATAAAGACTCCAGACCTTTTACCTGTGGTTCCAAAGCACAAAGTGATATTTCAAGTAAAAGTACAGTCAGTTACACGCTATGATCTAAGTACAATTTAGCGCAAAGAATTATACAGACCCCAGTACAGTTATACATACGCAGCGCTCTGGGCCAGATACAGGCTTCAGCAAGAAACCCACGTCTATCAGCGTTCAGCAAGAAGACTCAGACTGGGGTCACAACACACACGTTTATACTCTCACAGAAACAGACAACACAATAAAGAGGCTTCTCGCTGATGCCATTGGTTCCCAGGAGGATGCATCTGTTGCAGAGCATTTAACAGATTGATTCAAATAGACACAGTCCAGCCTCTAACAACTGGTTGTCTCTGGTTTCCTGTTCATGCACATCCTAACAGTTGGTCATATAATGTACATTTCGGTGCTTTAAGTCTCTGCGGTCCATAAGTTGAGAATGCATGTTGCGATCTTCACACTGACGATATCAAAATGCTGTTGAAAGAGTGCAGATCAGTATAATATCAAAAATGACTTACTTATCATGTATTAAACCTTAGCTACCAAATAACCTTTATTTCTCAGCAATTATAATAAATTAACAAACTTGAATCTTATACTTTAAAGCTTATAAGACCTTTTATGTGAATATGTACTGTGTAAGTATTTGGGGTTTGATATAAAGACGCTAGTTAACTTGGGGCAGATGCGTGCGCATGAGGCTAATAAACAGCATTTTCATACAGGATCTTATGCATTCGCTAATATGCGACTAGTTAACAGCGCAATTGTGCATATTAATGTGTGTATGAGAAATGGTGAAAGATGCAATCGCATTATGGTAATAGTAACATCGCCATATGTACTTAAGTGTGAGTTTAGCTAAAATGGCGCTGGGCGGCCATTTGCAAAATGGCATTTTGCGATCTGATTTACAAGATGGTGTCTTGCGGCCAATCACAAGATGGTGTCGTTACGACCTAATTTTAAGCTGGTCTTGTCTCAGCCAATTATCCAGCTTCGACAGCCCAAACGTTCACCCCGAATAAACTGACTCTACATTTCACTTTGCAAGAAAAACTGTATGAGTGAGTTATCAATGAGCATAGAGAGCTCCATCCTGCTAGAAAAATAACAACTATTACAAAACACAGTTCGACAGTCTGTTTCTGATAAGCCTCCACCTCTCTCAGCAGGCAGAATCCTCCTCACCAAGAGGTGAACTAGAGTGCAAAACATTAAAATGTACTATAAGAGATCTATCATTTGTATCAGGATAGCAGTGAAGGACATATATGCAAAACACGTTTAACATTTCATGTAGGTGAAAATATTACAAATATGTAGTTTGGAAATCAGTCCTGGGAAAGTGGACTAAAAATTCTAAGTATTTAGCCCCAGGAGTTTATTCATAAGATGTTTTGAAAACTGCTAGGAGAATTCATCCTACTTTTAGCTAAGTTGCATCTTTTAGGATATATTAATGTGATTACTGCTATGGACTGTTGGACTGTATTTTCCTGCATGCAAACTGTTGCCTGATACACCCGCTCATTGTGGTTGCGACCTTGACCTAACAGCAGCAATAAACTCAAAGCCTGTATGGTATGCCAGCTCTGGGAAATTGATGTAGATAATTACATTGCCAGGATCAATGGTAAAAAAAAACTAAATCTGATGTCACTGGCTCCTGATGAATAGATAGGTTGCACTTGTTGGTAATGGAGTGTGCTCCTGCACTATCTCCATGATAAGGCATCAGGTCCTTTACCAACATAGCCGCCGACAGTGCTACTATGCATGATCGGTGCCATCTTTCCACTGTGTTTGAGTGCCATGGTACTCAGCTCTATCGCTACATATACATGACCAGACTGTCCACTGTAACAAGCTTCACCTTCCCTTGTTACTGTGAGTTTGGCTGTACATCTGCACACTACAATAAACCTGAAATCTGGTTAAGTCTCACTGTGTGACCCACTTCATATTCTATTTCTTCTGGTTTCTCCTATTCTCCAACTTGTGTATACCTCAAATAGTACACACAGATCAACAGCATTGTATTGCACACACACACTCGATCCATATAGAAATATCTACATATAGCTATAATTCTTTGTTAGCTGAAAATAAATATTTCCTATTTTTTAATTAAAGAAATCACAGGAGAGAAACAAAAAAAAATACAAAAGGAGTCAATTTAAGCAAAATGTTACAATGCCATTTATTATAATATTAACACACATTGATCCTCACAGGTTATCCAAAAAAACACACCTTTATTTTATTATTTATTACCAGTTTCTTATATAGCGCAGCATGTTCTGCGCTTTACAAATGGAAACAACGTTAATAGAACAAAACTTGTTGTAACAGACAGACAAAGGTAAGAGGGCCCTGCTCCTTTGCCCCCACATGATAAAAAAGCACCACACTTTAACCCCAACAGGACCTAAAATTATCTGATGTAAAAGTGGGTGAAAACCTGGGATCCAGTGATAATCAAGCAGTATGGTTCAGAATAAAGACAGATACTGACTCACTCCATACAAAAACAAAGGTGTTAGATTTTAGGAAGGCTGATTTTGCAGGGATGGGAAGATGTATAAGTGAATCTTTGGCAGAGTGGAGGAACTTGAAAGGAGTGCAGGTCATGTGGGAAATTTAAAAAGTGCAATATTAAAGGTAACAGACCTTTGTATCAAAAGGGTTAGGAAAACCACAAGGAAAAGAAGCCAGTGTGGTTTGGGAAAGAGGTAGCAAGTATTGTGAATGCAAAATAGATGGCCTTTAGGAAATACAAACAGACGCAAAATAATGAAGACAAAGAGGTGTATCTTGTACAACAGAAGGAGGCTAAGAAAGTAATCAGATGTGCAAAAGCTGAGGAGAAAATGGCACAGTCAGTGGGTAAAGGGGGCAAAACTTTTTTTAAGTATATAAACAAAAGGAGAAAAACAAAAGGTGGAATAAAAAGACTAAAGACAGAAAGAGGGAGTCTTGTTGAGGGAGACAATGTAATAGCTGATCATCTTAATAAATATTTTTGTTCAGTATTCACTACAGAGAGAAAGGGCAAGGGGCCACAGCTAAGTTGCAGGTGTAATCAGAAAAATGAGGTAGGAACAAGCACATTTACAGAGGAGAAGATCCTAACAGAACTCTCAAAACTTAAAGTGGATAAATCAATGGGGCCTGATGGGATACAGCTAAGGATACTAAATGAGCTTAAAGGGGTGCTGGTAACACCATTAACAGAATTATTCAACCAGTCACTAGCTACTGGACTAATTCCTTAGGACTGGAAAAGAGCGAACGTTTTCCCACTGCACAAAAGTGGAAGCAAGGAAGAGGCAAGCAACTACCGACCAGTGAGCCTTACATCAGTAGTAGGGAAATTGATGGAAACACTCTTAAAAGAAAGAGTCGTAGATTATCTCAAATCCAGCAATTTGCAGGTTCCCAAACAGCATGGATTTACTGGGGGGAGATCATGTCAAACAAATCTTATTGACTTTTTTGACTGGGTGACTAAGGAAATAGATAAAGGGGGGGCCATAGATATAGCTTATCTAGACTTTAGTAAGGCTTCTGACACTGTTCCACATCGCAGACTGTTAAATAAACTGGAAAGCATGGGATTGGATACAAAGATAGTTGAATAGATAAGCTCATGGCTGCAGAACAGGAAACAGAGAGTTGTAGTAAAACGGATTGCAGTCTAAATCAGGAATCAGTAGTAGAAAGAAAGAAGTGATAATACCACTTTATAGGTCATTGGTACGTCCTCATCTGGAATACTGTGTTCAGTTCTGCAGGCCATATCTCCAGAAGGATATTACATTAGAGACTTTACAAAGAAGGGCAACTAAAAAGGTGCAAGGTGTACACCACAAAACATACCAGGAAAGACTAAAAGATCTTAATATGTATAGTTTGTATAGTTTGGAGCAGATAAGGGAAAGGGGGGACATGATAGAAACGTTCACATATATAAAGGGTTTTAACAAGGTAAAGGAAGGAGACATTCTTCAAAGAAAAAGAAGTATTAGAACAAGGAAATTTGTGGAAAAATTACTTCACAGAAAGGGTAGTGGACAAGTGGAATAACCTCCCATCAGAGGTGGTAGAGGCATTTAAACATGCATGGGTTAGACATAAGGCTATCCTTCAGAAGAAGTAAGGATCAATAAGGGTTGAGGAAACAGTATGTTTCAAAATGGGGCAGACTAGATGGGCCAAGTGGTTCTTATCGGCCATCAAATTCTATGCTTCTATGTTAAAAAAAGCACACATTGGCCCCCACAGGGTAAAAACACCCACATTATCCTCAAAGGTACAAAAAATAAAAATAAAAAATAAAAAAACATACACATTGGCCTCCACATGATAAAATACAAACCCACACATTGTCCACGTGGGGCAGGACAAAAAAAAATCGAACACACACACAATGGCCCCCACAGGAAAAACAAATAAAGCGCACATTGATTAACTGAATACTCCAACTGGAAAAATAAATAAAACGCACATTGATGGAATGAATGTCCCCACAGAATCAAGAAATAAAACACATGAAAAAAAAAAAGAAAAATTAAAACACACAATAATGCAATAAATACCCCCACAGGAAAAAGAAATCAAACACACACTGATGCAATTGAGGAATATTAAATAAATAAAACACACTATTGATGCAATGAATGCCCCCACAGGAAAACACATATTAATGCAATGAATGCCGCCACAAGAAATAAAAATAAAAAACACATTGTCCTCTAATTGTATGTAATCCTTGCGGTTCGTGGAGCATATTTTAATCTGAATGTTTTCTCTATAATAGTCAAATCTATATTTCGCCTTACACACCATTACATTAAATCACACATTCACATTCTACATCAGTGGACCTTTAATATATACCACACCAGAATTTACTTCATAATAATTGTTGATAGATAGCAAGTGTATTTTTGAGCACAGTCCCCATCACCGACTCTGAAGTCACAGAGCTGCTCAGCCAGCCCCCCTTCAGCCACCGTTTTTTCCCCCCTCCCCCACCGGGCTGGTTATTTCTGGCTGCGCTTCCAGGATTTGTGTTCCACTGTGGAACACAGACCAGAAACTGTCATCTGCTTCAGCTAGCAGGCACTTCCTGGTGCCATTAGCCGGGAGATGGACCGCCTAGGGGTGTGATATGATTTACCCCGGCAGTTGTAATCCCAACACTAGCATGCCGAAGATTGAGGATACCGATGGAGGTAAGTAAGCTATCTAAAAATTGGGACGTTTGGGAGGTATGAGCACTCTTTTCCTGTAACTTAATACACTTCCTTTGGCACATATTGCCTATACTTCATCATACAATCTTGGGCACACAGCCACTCATGTAGCCATTAGTGTGCTGGAGAGCAGTGCCCATTTTCTCGTAACACACATTTTCTTTATTCTTCTCCCCACTGTTTCTTCCATGGCGGGAGGAGAGTTATGACATCATCATAGTGTTGCGCACACTTAGCCGGTCTCAGGGTGAGTGCTAAACTCCTCGGGGAGTCAGAGAGATTACCAGCACTCCAAGGAGTTGACATTCAGGAAGAGGTGGCAAGTATTGCCTGATTCAGAGTTAGGAGCAAATCATAAAAAGGAGCAAGAAGGAGTAATTTGCTACTGGAATAAACCATGTTGCAATGCAATGGGTTTAAATATATTTATATATTTCTTGGAGTGAAAATACAGACTGCATTTGCATGCAGCAAATAAATACTGGGCAGCTTTATTTTTACAATGAATTTTGATTTAAGCTAGGACACACCCGTTCCAAAATCTCTGCGCATTTTATCTATGCAACACCAGCAGTGCAACATGATTTTCCCAAGGTGCAAATTGCCCCTTTTTTATTTGCTTCTAACTAAATCAGGCCCTATGTGAGCATGACTCACAGTTCCCTAGGCTAATAGATGGGGGCACATAACGCACCTATGATAAAGGGACCTCACTGTACCGTTAGGTGTCTCTAGGCTCTGTAGCAGCTGCATCTGCACATAGCTGAAGTTAGGTTGGGGAGACACTGATGGGTTTAACTTTCTGTCGGGTACATACATAGCAGTTATGAATACAAAGTCGAACCTTTCTGATTCTGTTAAGATATATACATTGTTTAATCTTACATGATGCTTTCAATAGTATATGAACTTGTATTTTAGCTAAGTGCTCCTTTAAACTATAGATATGACTTTTTATACATTTAAGTGAAAAAACTGCTTCCTATTGTTTGCTTGTTTGCAGTACAGTATCTATATTGACTCAGGCTGCTCTACACCACCTCTGACCGCGGGAAGACATACTGTACAGCATCCAGATAGCCTGAGTAGCCACATAGATTACTTGTAAATGTAATGGAAAAACCAAATGGAATTCTTAGTAATCTATCGGTAATGTTTGCTTTTCCTATTCTAATGCGCACTATATTATAGAAATCCTGATGCTACTTTGTTAGATAGTGAATGAGCATTATACTTCACAAACATCTCTGCTGGGGATTTATTAGCTCTCAAGCTTTATCCAGTGGTATTGGCCTGCATTATCCACAGTGTAATCTCAATACCCCTTTTATACCGACCTAAAAATCCCGGGTTGATGCAGGATTTTTGTTGGTGTAAATGGATCCGCCCACGTCCAGGGTCGTTCCGCCCTGCAGTATAAACGGCGCGATCCGAGTCTACAGGTTGTGCTTAAAAAAAGACAGAAGTTAGTTTGTTGGTATTTCTCTCTCTCCACCTTATCTCTCTCTGAGACTTGATACGCCCCCTCCCAATCTCAATTTACCCCTCATTTTTGGGCAAAATGTAACCCTACTACTCTAGTGGTTGATCCTCTTGCTGCTGTTGGCAATATATTTTTACAATTCTGTACCTTGTGCACAATTCTGCAGCCCATTCTATGTGTGGGCTTGGGAACAAAGCTGACAAAACATTGCTGATACAGCTACTGTAATACATTTTTGTGAGTAGTCATTAGTATTATGCCTGCCTGGCAGGCTGACTGTTTTACTCAGGATGCAGGGGCCAATAATTCAAAGGGACAGTGCAGGCTTTTTTGGTCTCATGGGCCCCCAGCACCCATCGCAAAATACATAAGGTTTGGAGTCAGGCTGATCATACATTGTTATTAACACGGCACTTACAAAAATTCCCTGATAGAACAAAATTAGGTATAACCATACTTGTCCTCTCTCCTGGAATTTGGGGGGAGTTCTCCCGGTTTCTGAAAGGGTGGGCATTACTCTTGCAGCCCGCCGCTTCTCTAGTGAGGTTATTGTGGCCCTGTCCCCACTGTGATAGGATGATACAATTTATATCGCTATGCTGTAGCCCATCCCATCTGGACCATTCCATCACATGATCTCCGGTTAAAAAATAAAGACCTATTTGCAGCACCGTTTGCGTGCTGAGAAGGGAGGCGCTGTGGGCCTTCACCCAGGCGCAAATCCAAGGGGAGGGAGCCCGATCAGTGTGATCACAGGCAGAGGTAAGAAGACTGCTGCTGCTGCTCTTCCTGGTCCCAAAGCAGCCCACAATACAGCTATGTGTGCTGGGCTGCTGACAGGTAAGAGGGAGGGGGGACAGCCTCCAACAAGCACTGGCCAGGGTACCCACTACCTCCCTCTTGGCGCCCCTGCCCTTATGAATAGCTGAAACCTTTCTTTGGAAAAAAATATCACTTTTGCACTAGACTTTCTAACACTACATAAAACATAAATTGCTGCTACTGGAACCACATTTCCTATAAACACTTAGCCAGTAGCCAGTGGTGTAACTATAGAGGGTGCAAGGGGTGCACTTGCTATGGGGCCTGGCGGCTTAGGGGGCCCCGCAGCCCAGCAAGAAAACCCCTGCACCATGCCGAGTTTTTTTTTACTTTGAAAACTCTTGACAGGGCAGTGGCTGGGCGAGTGCTCGGGGCACGGATGGTTTTACAGATACGCTGGGTACGCAGCTGAGTAGGGAGCCACATAGAGGGTTCCCTGACCCGGCTGCAGCCAGCTAAATGTAAATTGAAGCTCAGGTGGGAGGACGGCAGTCAGACTGTCACTGTGTCACTGTGACACAGGCACACAGCTGCCTCTTTTGCAGTTTGTAGTGGGTGGGGCGACGTGACATCATGACATGACTTTGAACTCACAGTGCACATAGCATAAAAGGCTGGCTGGGGCTGGCAGCCGCTGGCTGAACCCTGAGGCGGGAATTGGAGTGCCGGGCCAGACCTGAGAAGACTGCTAGCCACGGCAGAGGCATGTCCACCACTGTCTTTGCTTATGAATTAGCCAGTCTTTTTTCAGCTTGTTTTATTATATTTTAGGTGTCAGATTTAATGTGGATTAAGGGCCTGATTCAGACCCGCTCGCTAGATGCGGCTGCTCGCTCCTAGCGTATGCAAATTCAGCTAAGTGACATCAAGGCAGGCGATCGCACAGCAAGGCATAAGCACGCCCACTATGTCTTGGTGTGCGATCACTTTGTGTTTACAGACGCCCACCAGCCTGTCTTTAGCCGCCCACTAGCGAACGTCATCTCCACGAAGTATATCCAACTATCGGTACATCTGGTTCCATCGGATCTGACCGCAGCGCTTGCAGTTGACTGTACCCTAATGCAAGCACTGCGAGCACTTCAGTGTATAATTCAACCAGGTGACGTGTACTATGACGCTGACTGTTAATTATGCACACCTCTGAAACGGCATTGAAACACTCAGGCACGCCTACATTCACAACTCCACTCCACCGTTACTACTGCCCTGCCCCTGTTACCACCCACAAACGGCCTCTCCTGTCACTCATTCCACTGGGCTGCCTTTGCTGGGCGAGCGAGCACTTCCCCGATCGTTCAGACTAGTTCCCACACGTGCACTGCAATGCATACGTATGCGCAGTTGCATAACATCGGCCGCGTACGAGCGAGTGACCACTTGCGAGAGGGTCTGAATCAGGCCCTAAGTTTGGTGCACGGGGGCGGCAATATTTACGCACCACTGTTAATTCACATTATCGTGACCCTTTCGAACCATTAGGTGGAATTAAACACCTCATCTCAGAGCGTTTGGATTCCCAATTCCACCGTAGCCCCCCTGCACCAAACTTAGGCCCTGATTCAGAGCCGCTCGCTGCCGCTGCCCGCACGCTGGGATTGTGGGTGTTTTTTTTTTGTTCTCTGGCCACTCGCAAAGCTGTGGGAGACCACCCACAGCATGTGCGAGCGGCCAGATGACCATCGCGATAATCGCGACCATGGACCTTGCAACGAGATCCTACAGTAGGGTCTAGGCTGCCGCAAAGCTGAGTGTACTTCCTGCTCTAATAGAGCAGGAAATGCACTACTGACATCACTAGTTATGTCAGTAAGACCTCCCTACAAATGCCAGGCGTTCCTAAGGGAACGCCTGCGTTTGTCCAGCCACACCCCCTACCCGCCCACAAAACGGGGCAAGCTGTCACTCACCATCGACAGCCTCCCCGTCTTGTTGCGAGCCCCATAGCGACTGAACTTCAGTCGCTCGGCGGGGCTCACGCACGCCGGATGTGGCGCATGCACAGTGCCTAAACATCGGGCCACTTGCGAGCGGTTCTGAATCAGGGCCTTAATCCACATTAAATCCCAGTTACTAAATTTCCACTGCTACAAATTCTCAATATCTCATTATACATATATATATATATATATATATATACATATATATATATATATATATATATATATATATATATACACATACACCTGAGTTGGGGGGTGGTCTTAAAAGGTTTGCTATGGGGCCCACAAAATTCTAGTTACACCCCTTCCAGTAGTCTGGCTGTCTCTGAATATTGGTGCTTTCGATTTTTCGAAGATTGTACACACCAGATAGCAGGGGACGGCAATATTTTGCAGAAATAAACAAAACAAGAATGAATGGTCCAACGGGCGCTGTCCTTATCTCTAGGTTCCAGATGGAATCTTCCTCTCAATAAAAAGAAAGAAGAGAAACAAAACCACAGTCTATGTGTACATCCAATCTGTAGTAGGTATAACCAAGAAGGACTCGTGAATGACTCACCTGTCCTAGGTGAGATGTATTCATCAAAAGGTATCTTTAAATTTCTTCCTTAGTCCTAATTTAAGGATGTTACATACAGGTATCCCCCCTGAGAACATGAACTCACCTGAATTCAGGTTTGGAAGTTCCACAAAAGGTATCTTTATATTAGGGGTGTGCACCGGCCACTTTTCGTGTTTTGTGTTTTGGTTTTGGATCTGGATCTTTCTTCGTGTTTTGGATCTGGATTGGTTTTGCCAAAACCACCCTTCCGTGTTTTGGGTTCTGGGTTTTGTGTTTTGGATCTGTATTTTTTTTTAAAAAAGCATAAAAACAGCTAAAATCACAGAATTTGTAGGTTTTTCTGCTCCTATGCTATTATTAACCTCAATAACCTTAATTTCCACTCATTTCCAGTCTATTCTGAACACCTCACACCTCACAATAGTGTTTTTATGTCCAAAACGTTGCACCGAGGTAGCTGGATGACTATGCTAAGCGACACGAGTGGGCGGCACAAACACGTGACCCATCTAGGCGTGAAACTGCAGTGGCAGACAGGATGGCAGTTTGAAAAACTAGGCCCCAAACTGTACATAATGCAAAGAAAAAAAAGAGGTGCAAGATGGAATTGTCCTTGGGCCCTCCCACCCACCCTTATGTTGTATAAACAGGACATGCACACTTTAACAAACCAATCATTTCAGCGCCAGGGTCTGCCACACAACTGTGGCTGAAATGATTGGTTCGTTTGGGCCCCCACAAAACAAGCTGGCAATTAATGTGTCCCTGCACAAACTGGCTCTATGGAGGCAAGATGTCATCCTCATCCTCCTCATCCACCGATTCCTCACCCTCTTCAGTGTGTACATCCTCATCCTCACAAAGTATTAACTCGTCCCCACTTGAATCCACCACCACAGGTCCCTCTGTACCTTCTGGAGGCTGGTCTCCCTGGAAGAGCTGATAATTCATTTTGATGAACATCATCTTCTCCACATTCTGTGGAAGCAACCTCCTACGCCTTTCGCTGACAAGGTTCCCGGCTGCACTAAACACTCTTTCGGAGTACACACTGGAGGGGGGGCAACTCAGGTAAAATAGAGCCAGTTTGTACAGGGGCCTCCAAATTGCCTCTTTTTCCTGCCAGTACAGGTATGGACTGTCTGCCATGCCTACTTGGATGCTGTCACCGATGTAATCCTCCACCATTCTGTCAATGGTGACAGTATCATATGCAGTGACAGTAGACATGTCAGAAATTGTTGCCAGGTCCTTCAGTCCGGACCAGATGTCCAAACTTGGTCCTGCCTGTCCTGCATCACCGCCAGCGGGTTGCTTAGGATACCTAAGTTTTTTCCTGGCAGCCCCAGTTGCAGGAGAAAATGAAGAAGGAGCTGTTGACGTGTCACGTTCCGCTTCAGCTGACAGTGTGTTCACCAGCAGGTCTTTGCACCTCTGCAGGCTTGTGTCGGCCGGAAAGAGAGACACCACATAGGCTTTAAACCTAGGATCGAGCACGGTGGCCAAAATGTAGTGGTCTGATTTCAACAGATTGACCACCCTGGAATCCTGGCAAAGCGAATGAAGGGCTTCATCCACAAGTCCCACATGCCGAGCGGAATCGCTCCGTCTTAGCTCCTCCTTCACTTTCTCCAGCTGCTTCTGCAAAAGCCTGATGAGGGGAATGACCTGACTCAAGCTGGCAGTGTCTGAACTGACTTCACGTGTGGCAAGTTCGAAGGGCTGGAGAACCTTGCACAACACGGAAATCATTCTCCACTGCGCTTGAGTCAGGTGCATACCCCCTCCTTTGCCTATGTCATAGGTGGATGTATAGGCTTGTATGGCCTTTTGCTGCTCCTCCATCCTCTGAAGCATATAGAGGGTTGAGTTCCACCGTGTCACAACCTCTTGCTTCAGGTGATGGCGGGGCAGGTTCAAGAGTGTTTGCTGGCGCTCCAGTCTTCGGCACGCAGTCGCTGAATGGCGAAAGTGGCCAGAAATTTTTCGGGCCACCCAAAGCGTCTCCTGCACGCCCCTGTCGCTTTTCAGAAAATTCTGCACCACCAAGTTTATTGTGTGAGCAAAACATGGGACGTGCTGGAATTTGCCCAGATGTAATGCCCGCACAATATTGGTGGCGTTGTCAGATATCACAAATCCCCAGGAGAGTCTAAGTGGGGTAAGCCACTGGGCGATGATTTCCCTCAGTTTCTCTAAGAGGTTGTCGGCGGTGTGCCTCTTACTGAAACCGGTGATACACAGCGTAGCCTGCCTTGTAACGAGCTGGCGTTTCTGAGATGCTGCTACTGGTGACGCTGCTGCTGTTGCTGCGTAAGGTGATACATCTACCCAGTGGGCTGTCACAGTCATATAGTCCTTAGTCTGCCCTGTTCCACTTGTCCACATGTCCGTGGTTAAGTGGACATTGTGTACAACGGCATTTTTCAGGACACTGAGGACACTTTTTCTGACGTTTCTGTACAGTCTCGGTATCGCCTGCCTAGTGAAGTGGAATCTAGACGGTATTTGGAACCGGGGACACACTACCTCCATCAATTGTCTAAATCCCACTGCACTAATGGCGGATACCGGACGCACGTCTAACACCAACATAGCAGTCAAGGCCTCAGTTATACGTTTTGCTTCAGGATGACTGCTGTCGTACTTCATCCTCCTCGCTAAGGACTGTTGGAGGGTCAATTGTTTAGTAAAAGTAGTGGTGTTCCTACTTCCTCTCTGGGATGATGAACGACTCCCAGCAGCAGCAACAGCAGCAGCGGCAGCAGTAGGCGTAGCAATGCAGGATCCTCCAGAGGAATCCCGGATAGGAGAGTCAGTCATGCCAGTGACATGGCCTGCAGGACTACTTCCGATCCTGACTAAGGAGGAAATTGACGAGGAGGGAGTTGACGGTGTGGTTTGCAGGCGCTTGGATACAACAGGACAACGGGATTTAGGTGTCCCTGGACTGCTTACGGTCTTAGCCAAAGTTTCTGAACTTGACAGTAACTTTTTATGAACGCGCTGCAGGTGCCGTATAAGGGAGGATGTTCCTAGGTGGTTGACGTCCCTACCCCTACTTATTTCACCTTTACATATGGTACATATGGCAAGACAGTTGTTGTCCGGATTTGGATAGAAATATTGCCAGACCAAAGAGGTGGAATGTTTGGTCTTCTGCCCAGGCATGACCGTGATGGGCTTTTTCATCCCACGGACAACAACTGTCTCCCCCGGAGCCTGATTTAAACAAACCACATCACCATCAGAATCCTCCTCGCCAACTTCCTCCTCAGCGCCAGCTACACCAGTATCCTCATCCTGTTGTACTTCAACAGTGACATCTTCAATTTGCATATCAGCAAGTGGACTGTGGGTGCTCCTTTCAGCACTTGCAGGGGGCATGCAAATGGTGGAAAGAGCCACCTCTTCCCGTCCAGTGCTGGGAAGGTCAGGCATCGCAACCACCACCACACTTGGACTCTCCTTGGGGATTTGTGATATCTTCTTAGAAAGCACAGTTCTTCGCTGTGCTTTTGCCAGCTTAACTCTTTTGATTTTTTTAGTGGGAGGAGGGCTTCCATCGTCATGTGAAGCTGAACCACTAGTCATGAACATACTAGGGATCGACCTTAGCCGTTCCTTGCCACTCCGTGTCGTAAATGGCATATTGGCAAGTTTACGTTTCTCTTCAGCTGATTTAAATGTCTTTTTCAAGGTCATTTTCCTGAACTTTGCCATTTGGGATTGTATGTGCCCTCTACTATGACATTGGGCATCGGCCTTGGCAGACGACGTTGATGGCATGTTATCGTCTATGTCATGACTAGTGGCAGCAGCTTCAGCACTAGGAGGAAGTGGTTCTTGATCTTTCTCTATTTTATTTTTATCGGAGAAAGTTTGGTCCTCCATTTATGTTATATCGATTTGATATATACGTGCGGCTAAACACAGAAAATAATTTTTTTTTTGGTTTGGACTGGAGTGTACTTTGTGGGTTACAGCACCCTTTAACGGTCAAGCCAGCCGGCCCTTTACTTATGACACAGGCGCACTCTTGGCACTACTTTGTTGATGCACGTGCGGCTACTGCGCACACAATTCACAAACACAGAAAATAATTTTTTTTTGGTTTGGCCTGGAGTGTACTTTCGGGGGTTACAGCACCCTTTAACGGTCAAGCCAGCCGGCCCTTTACTTATGACACAGGCGCACGCTTGGCACTACTTTGTTGATGCACGTGCGGCTACTGCGCACACAATTCACAAACACAGAAAATAATTTTTTTTTTGGTTTGGACTGGAGTGTACTTGGGGGTTACAGCACCCTTTAACGGTCAAGCCAGCCGGCCCTTTACTTATGACACAGGCGCACGCTTGGCACTACTTTGTTGATGCACGTGCGACTACTGCGCACACAATTCACAAACACAGAAAATAATATTTTTTTTGGTTTGGACTGGAGTGTACTTTCGGGGGTTACAGCACCCTTAACGGTCAAGCCAGCCGGCCCTTTACTTATGACACAGGCGCACGCTTGGCACTACTTTGTTGATGCACGTGCGGCTACTGCGCACACAATTCACAAACACAGAAAATATTTTTTTTTTGGTTTGGACTGGAGTGTACTTTCGGGGGTTACAGCACCCTTAACGGTCAAGCCAGCCGGCCCTTTACTTATGACACAGGCGCACGCTTGGCACTACTTTGTTGATGCACGTGTGGCTACTGCGCACACAATTCACAAACACAGAAAATAATTTTTTTTTTGGTTTGGACTGGAGTGTACTTTCGGGGGTTACAGCACCCTTAACGGTCAAGCCAGCCGGCCCTTTACTTATGACACAGGCGCACTCTTGGCACTACTTTGTTGATGCACGTGCGGCTACTGCGCACACAATTCACAAACACAGAAAATAATTTTTTTTTGGTTAGGACTGGAGTGTACTTTCGGGGGTTACAGCACCCTTTAACGGTCAAGCCAGCCGGCCCTTTACTTATGACACAGGCGCACGCTTGGCACTACTTTGTTGATGCACGTGCGGCTACTGCGCACACAATTCACAAACACAGAAAATAATTTTTTTTTTGGTTTGGACTGGAGTGTACTTTCGGGGGTTACAGCACCCTTAACGGTCAAGCCAGCCGGCCCTTTACTTATGACACAGGCGCACGCTTGGCACTACTTTGTTGATGCACGTGCGGCTACTGCGCACACAATTCACAAACACAGAAAATAATTTTTTTTTGGTTAGGACTGGAGTGTACTTTCGGGGGTTACAGCACCCTTTAACGGTCAAGCCAGCCGGCCCTTTACTTATGACACAGGCGCACGCTTGGCACTACTTTGTTGATGCACGTGCGGCTACTGCGCACACAATTCACAAACACAGAAAATAATATTTTTTTTGGTTTGGACTGGAGTGTACTTTCGGGGGTTACAGCACCCTTAACGGTCAAGCCAGCCGGCCCTTTACTTATGACACAGGCGCACGCTTGGCACTACTTTGTTGATGCACGTGCGGCTACTGCGCACACAATTCACAAACACAGAAAATAATTTTTTTTTTGGTTTGGACTGGAGTGTACTTTCGGGGGTTACAGCACCCTTAACGGTCAAGCCAGCCGGCCCTTTACTTATGACACAGGCGCACGCTTGGCACTACTTTGTTGATGCACGTGCGACTACTGCGCACACAATTCACAAACACAGAAAATAATATTTTTTTTGGTTTGGACTGGAGTGTACTTTCGGGGGTTACAGCACCCTTAACGGTCAAGCCAGCCGGCCCTTTACTTATGACACAGGCGCACGCTTGGCACTACTTTGTTGATGCACGTGCGGCTACTGCGCACACAATTCACAAACACAGAAAATAATTTTTTTTTTGGTTTGGACTGGAGTGTACTTTCGGGGGTTACAGCACCCTTAACGGTCAAGCCAGCCGGCCCTTTACTTATGACACAGGCGCACGCTTGGCACTACTTTGTTGATGCACGTGCGGCTACTGCGCACACAATTCACAAACACAGAAAATAATTTTTTTTTTGGTTTGGACTGGAGTGTACTTTCGGGGGTTACAGCACCCTTAACGGTCAAGCCAGCCGGCCCTTTACTTATGACACAGACGCACGCTTGGCACTACTTTGTTGATGCACGTGCGGCTACTGCGCACACAATTCACAAACACAGAAAATATATTATTTTTTTAGCACTTGGGGGGAGCACCCCTGATGGACAGAGCACCCCCTGGACAACACTACAGCACTCCTTTAGGACTGGGACACTGCACAGGACTTTGGAGTGGACACAGCCCCTATGGAGAACTGACTGCACAACACAGTCCAGCCAGCCCCTATGGACTTTGAAGTAGTGGACACAGCCCCTATTAACAACAGCAGCACAGCACAACACAGCCAGCCCCTATGGACTTTGAAGTAGTGGACAACAGCAGCACTACACTACACTACACTACACAGCCCTAACTCCCACCCTCCCTCTTCACTGTCCACAGCCGAGTGAGAAAATGGCGCCGACGTGTGTACCTTATATAGGATCCAAAACCCGCGAGACTCGGAAGGCGGGAAGATGACGTTTTGCCTCGATTTCAGATCCGAGTCAGGCGGGAAAAGTCGAGCCTGACTCGGATCGGACTCGGATCGGGGGGGCTCGGGGGGGTTCGGATTTCAGAAATCCGAACCCGCTCACCCCTACTTTATATATATCCAATGTAATTTTCTCAAGGGCTTTACCCCTCCAAAGATCAGGTCTGCAATGCCATACAGTGAAACATCTAGGTCCTCACTTACAGCGTCGCTCCATAAAATGTAGGTGTTCAGGTATTTTTATTTAAAAAATATTTTTTAATTCTCTAAACACAGCAGCATACAAAACAACATAAAAATAGTCCAATCCATGCAGTATAGGCCTTCCAAAAGATATAGTTTACATCAGAAATAATCTTTATGTAAATAAATATATGGCCCACCGAATGAAGAATCCCTCACCACCAACGCGTTTCGAACCCCTCAGGTTCTTCCTCAAGGTGTCTATTTTGGTGTCTATATTTTGCAGAGCAAACATAAAAACATGCACTTTCAGTAACAAAAAAAATAACTATTTACTGTAACTTTTGTCCATTTATAATAAGTGACTCCTCAACAATTACATTGCTTATTAAAAATATTTAATCTATCCAGCGTATTCTCAGAGTATAGATATGTTTTTACTATATAGTATTATTCCCACCTTTAGTGCTGCCAAATTTATAATTTTCCATTGTCTTTCAATGTATAATAGTGACATTTATTTCCAAGTATCTTGTTTCAAGAAAAACAATATGTAATTGTCCTAGATGGTAAGAATGTAATTTTAGCTGCTTTGCGCAGCATAAGATCAGTCAGATCTCTATTCTTCAGCAGTCACTTCTCTTCTGCCATACTCTCAAAAGATTAATCACTTAAAACAATTCTTTAAAAAAAGCACATGATGCCATTTTACGTGATTATTCACCCAAAGGAAAAAAGTCACTTTCCTATGTTCTTTATTTCAATATGCATGTCCTCCCAGGATTGTCCCAGTAATCGCTATGGAGAATTTCATTGCAATTGTTTGTTTCGCAAAGCACGAGGAAACAATGAGTTAAACAAAGAGCGTTGTTATGTGATTAATCTCTAATGATTGACCATATAAAATAACTGGCTCTTTAAATCATATGCTGGGCCAGAAATGACACAAGTTTATCTCAACTGCACAGCTGGCGATGAACTTTCAAAGCAAAAGCTAAGCCTTAGAAAATCTCATCTTACAGCAGCTGTGCCATTATTTATGCATGTTTAACTTCTCACAAGATTTCAGTTGCAAAATTATATAATATTCCTTTTTAATCAAATAAAATAAGTAAATGACTGTATTGTGATCATGTCTGTTTGCGAGACAGTGGCGTAAGTTCATCCCAGTCTAGTTTGGCGGTCCCCCCCCCCATCTCCCCAAGAAGAAAAGGGTAAATAAATATGGTGAATATCAATCTATACACGCGCACGCACACAAACACACTAAAATAGAATGTTTCTATTGGGCCTATTTGCAGGCAGCCAGAACACGGCAGGGAGGGTTCTGAAAAGATCACCCTGCTGCACACGCTAATGGAGCGTACACACGGTCAGATTTGTCAGACTTGTCAGATTTGTCAGATGAACGATTGAACGATTAAACGATCTGAACGATTTGAACGATTTGACCAAAGTTTTGAACGATTTGAACGATTTGAACGATTGAACGATTTTTGACTGCATTAAAATTAATGGAATCGTCCAAGTCTGACTGCAAACCCATCAGATGTCAGATATCGTTATCTGACAAACGGGAACGCGCATCGTTGATCGTCCATCGTTCAGGCATGTCAGATATGAACGATTTTCCTTCAGATATGAACGACTGAACGATTTTTAAATCGTTATCGTCCATATCTGAAGAAAAAATCTGATCGTGTGTATGCACCATAAAGTGTAAGCTATCAGGGGCTGCACGCCATCTCAGGATGGAATACAGGGGGTCATTCAGACCCGCTCGAGAGCGCAGGACGCTCGCAAGCGGGTCGATGGTGCCGAATTGCACATGCGCATGACTGAGGGAGCTCCGTCGTGCACATGCGCGAGCCCCGAATAACGACGGCCAAGCCGTCGTTATGGGTCTCGCACCAAAGGGGGCGTGCTGTCGATGGTGAGTGACAGCACTCCCCCTTTGGTGGGCGTGCCGGGGGCGTGGCTGCCAGACAGAGGCGTTCCCATGGGAACGCCTACCGTCTGAGTCCGGCCCCCCTGACATCAGTAGTGATGTCAGTGGGAGTGATTTTGGCTCTGATAGAGCCAAAATCATTCCAGGGTTTGCGGTCACCGAGACCCTACCGCAGGGTCTCGTCGCAAGCCCGATGGTCGCGATGGTCTTGACCATCACGACCATCATCATGGACGCTCGCTATAGCTGTGGGTGGTAACCCACAGCTATGCGAGCGTCCATGAGGCCGCTCCAAGTTGACGGAGGAGGGTCCTGATTCAGAGCGAGCGCTCTGGTCAGAGCGTCCGGCTCTGAATCAGGCCCACAGTAACACAGTCAATTTCAAAAAAAATATGATTTTTGGAAATTGATGAATGGAGCTGTCCTTATAAAATAACATTTGTTTGTAAATTTCATAAAAATAAGTTATTTATAGGATGATGAATGGACTCCTAATAGATTTACCAAGCCACATGGTAGTGACTGTGATACGCAGTCTCACGCTGAATGGAGTTCATCCCACTATATTCAGTGTGGTAACTTTCCTTTTAGCAACAGATTATTGCCGAGTCTTCTGATACATCACTTTCCAAGTGTCAAGTCTCCAAGCTTTCTCTGTTACCTCTGCTCTTTTTCTTTCTACCCCATCTGCTATAACAAGCCTTCCTCTCCTAGCTAGCTTTCCCCCAGGTCTTTCTTCTCTTCTTTCACTTATTTCTATATTGTCTTCACCTATACCTGTCTTCCCCTGTCACCAGCTTTGCTTTCTCTATCCTTCTTATGCTATTTAGGTTTTCTACTTTTTTTTTTAATTACTCCAAACCTATTTATCTTCCCTTTCCCCTTCTTTACTTCATGCTGCCATGGTTGCTGTCATGGTTCCTCTCTCTTCACCATTATTCCCTCCTCCTTCTTTGTCTCACTCCTGTGAGTGAACGACACATCTGCCTGTTATGAGGAAAGGAATTTTTCCACATGTGTATTTTTATGAGCAATTAAATGTAATGCTCCAGAATGCTAGCCCGTGTACATAGCATTCTGGGGTGTCAATTAGATGCCAGTTTTGGCTTTCCAAGCAGAGGGCTCATTACAAAGCTCTCTGCAATGCTATTCAATCACTTTTAAAGAAAAAGAGGGTTAGTACAAGAGTTAGGGCCCTACATAAGGGAGATTCTGGCCTGTGCATGTTTAATTCAATCTGGGGCTGATTCTGAGGTGGGAACAAGCAAAAAAATATCAAGTTTCTTTGCACCTTGGTACAACCATGCTGCACTGCAGGTGGGGCAGAGATAAAATGTGCAGAGAGATTTAGAGGTAAATTTACTAAGAATCGAGTTTGGTCAAGAATAAACTCGAGCAGGTTCGCACAAATACGCACAAGTTCTCCCAGACCAAACATGCAAATTTACTAAGATTTGAGTTTGGCTAAATCGTGTTTGCGATGGTAAAAGCATACGAGTTTTGTCTCAAACACATGTGAGACATTATATGAAAATGTCTATGTAGGTTCACAACACGAGATACGATAAATACGCATGAGCATGGAAGTGTTTTTTTAAATCATGTATGAGAATGCATGCCTCATCCTAGAAATGTGTTCTGATTGGTTGAAGCAGTCACATGTCATGTACACACTGCCCAAGCATATAAAAAAAGCCATAAACAGCATAACCTTTGAGGGTTTTGTTGGTTGGAGTTTGCAGAGGGACAATGAGGAGTGTGTTTAGTGTAGGATAGTTTTTGGCTAGTGGTATCGATAGTTGCTTGGTGTGTGGCAGTCCTTTTGGGGATGTAGTCTGCATCCCGGCGTGCGGGATGCCGACGGTCTGAATACTGGCGCCGACAGGTCAGGATCCCAGCACCAGTATCCTGCCCGCCGCTATCCTGAAGGTAAGTTAGGGGGAGTTTAGGGTTAGGTAGCGGGGTTAGGGTTAGGCATTAGGTGGAGGGTTAGGGTTAGGCAGCGGGTAGGGAGTGCTAGGATTAGGGCGCGGGGAGGGGACAGTTAGGTTTAGGCACTAGGGCGGGAGGTTACGTTTAGGCATCGGGGAGGGGGTGTTAGATTTAGGGTGCGAGGAGGGGGATGTTAGGTATAGGCACTAAGGGGGGGTTAGGGTTAGGCACTGGGGAGGGTGGGTTAGGGTAGGGATTAGAAAAATACTTACGTTACTTCTTATGGGAGTCGGGATTCTGGCTGTCGGGATGCAGCTGTCGGTATTCTGACCAGCGGCATCCCGACAGCCAGTATTTCATACCCAGCCCGTTTTGTACTTATTTTTTTGTCTTGTTATTTATCTGTTTGCTTAATTTTTCTGTCTTGATTGTGTTTTATTCTTTTGTCCTGTCAGTGGTTTTTGTGTATGTGGGTTTGTGTTATTTTGTCTTTTTTGTGTGTGTTTTGTATTTGTGTTTGGAGGGGAACAGAAATATGTCCCGGGCAGAGGAGAGGCAGGGAGAGAGTGAGGTGAAGGAGGTTGCTGCTCAAGAGGCTTATTGAGCAGTACAGGCAGCAGTGATGACGCCCAGGCAGAGGGGCAAGACAAAGGCGGGGCGCAATGTAAAGTTCTCTGTGGAGGAGAACATAGCCCTTGTGCAGGAGGTCATGAATTCCCGCCACCTGCACATCTGTAGAATGAGCATGGTGCCTAATGTTGACTGGGATATCCCGAGAACTCTACCATTTACAGGCTGAAAATTACCAGTAGCCAGAAAGTGCAACACAGCCAGAAGCTTATGCAGGTCTGATACAGAGTGGGAACGTGCTGTGTCAGGGTCTAGGTGCAGTTTGACTGGGCCATGCAGATGAAAATTGTTGATGTGGTTTACATCTGTATGACCTCGCCACCGTCCAATGCGTTCAAGTTCAAACGTCTCCAAAAAAAATGTGGCCTGTGCAACCTTTGAGGTACCTGCATTACCTCCTGAGCCTGTTCACTTTCCTGCTCCTGGGTCCTTCCAGCCTGGTGTTAGAGTGTCTGATATTCCAGCCATGAGAAATGTATAGCAGTACTAGTATATTCAGCCATGATTGCCTCACACAAATCAATGCAGCTGATTTAGCCCTTTTTATAGGCATCATCATTGTGTTCCCACTAATTACAGGTTGAAACACCTGTGAATACATGCAAACACATAGGTCAGAAGGTAGTCTATTTGAAAAGTGTATTTTGGTGCGAACCTGAAAACACAATTCTTGGTAAATTAACTAATTCTATTGTATCGTATGGAAAGTGCTTGTGAGTTGGTTCGATGGTGTATTTCAACATATTTTTGTAATCACACGTGTTTGCCTGTTCGTTTTCCTGCTTGTTCGCCCAAATTTGCCTTTAGTAAATTTGAGAGTCAGAAAAACAGACAAAACAAGCACGAGAATGCAATCCATTAGCCGATTTAACAGAGTGATTGAACGATAACGACATCGTTATCATTCCATCGCTCGTTAATCGGGCACATATCGGGCTTGAAAATGTCGGAAACGACCAGCGATGCGCGCTCCCGCTGGTCGTTCCGACATCAATCATCGTCCGAATATGCTGGTCAATCTGCCAATAACGACAGATTAAACATGTTCGGGGATGACGGAGGGTGCCTACACTAAACGACTAATCGTTCAGTGTAGGCACTGCAGGGGATGAGGAACAACAGTACGATTACGATGTTGTAATCATACTGTCTTCCCTGGGTCCAGTAGTGGATACACAACTTTAGTAAATTTATGCCTTAGATTTGAGAAGGGCATGTCCAAATTCAAAACTAAATTGTAGTATAAAAATATTTGTGGGTTACAGGCAAAAGCAGCCAGTATTTACCCTGCATGCAAAATAAATAAACATATTTGCACCTCTTGTATTGCAGCATGGTTTGTTCTAAATACAAAAGTACTGTTTTTTTTTTTTACTTTGCTCCCAAATAAGAATCAGCCCCTGTGGGGGGAATTCAAGTAGAAGTGATGTTCTCGCCCCCACAAGTAAGTGTGGGTAAATGCAGCACTTATGGTAATGCTGGTTTCACTAATTTTCGTTCGCAGCCATATGGATCGCGAGCAGGGGCGTGTCAAGAGAGGAGGGGGCCCAAGAGCAGTCTTTGTCTGGGGCCCTCTGCTCTCTCTCTGGCGGCCGGCAGTGCAGTGAGTGCAGCAGTAGACTCTGGGCACTAGTCTGTGCGCATGTGCAGATCAACGAGAAAAAGGCACGAAAGCCGTTTTCCCAGCGATTTCCCTACTGCACATACGCAAAACGCCCAAAAAATGGCTGTGGTGGCCATTTTCCAGATTATTTTTACAGTGCTGATAACAGCCAATATGGGACTTCGGAGAGGAAAGTATTAAAAATATGGGTGCCGGGTGTGTGATGTGGGCCCCCTGGACCCAGGGACCCGTGTTGCAAGCACACCCTGCACCCATTATAGATATGCCCCTGATCGTGAGCAAGAATGTGGTATTCGCTGTGGGGCTAAGTTCTGATGCCAATTGTCTGCGCTTAAACTCTGTCGCAACGGCAACTCGCTTGTGGGGGCTAGTCAATTGAATTCCCCCCTATGTGTTTCTTGGCAATGAATACATTTTATTAACTCTATTTCATGGTGGTACTGTGAATCCAGCACGTTGCAATTAAATAGCCATGTCTATTCCTGATATTTATTATTGCTGGTCACTTTGGGGATGATTCTGCTGATGTTCATGGAAACTAGCACTTTGTTTGCGACTGTACATGCGTCTAAATAAGGGGTGAGCGGGTTCGGATTTCTGAAATCCGAACCCCCCCGAGCACCCCCGATCCGAGGCCGATCCGAGTCAGGCTCGACTTTTCCCGCCTGACTCGGATCTGAAATCGAGGCAAAACGTCATCATCCCGCCTTCCGGGTCTCGCGGGTTTTGGATGCTATATAAGGTACCCGCGTCAGCGCCATTTTCTCACTCGGCTGTGGACAGTGAAGAGGGAGGGTGGGAGTTAGGGCTGGCTGGGCTGTGTAGTGTAGTGTAGTGTAGTGCAGAGTAGTGTTGTGCTGTGCTGTGCTGCGCTGTGCTGCTGTTGTCCATAGGGGCTGTGTCCACTACTTCAATGTCCATAGGGGCTGGATGTGTTGTGCTGTGCTGCTGTTGTTAATAGGGGCTGTGTGGACTGTGTTGTGCAGTCAGTTGTCCATAGGGGCTGTGTCCACTCCAAAGTCCTGTGCAGTGTCCCAGTCCTAAAGGGGTGCTGTAGTGTTGTCCAGGGGGTGCTCTATCCGTCAGGGGTGCTCCCCCCAAGTGCTAAAAAAAAAATATTTTTTCTGTGTTTGTGAATTGTGTGCGCAGTAGCCGCACGTAGATCAACAAAGTAGTGCCAAGCGTGCACCTGTGTCATATGTAAAGGGCCGGCTGGCTTGACCGTTAAAGGGTGCTGTAACCCCCAAAGTACACTCTAAACCAAATAAAAAAATATTTTCTGTGTTTGTGAATTGTGTGCGCAGTAGCCGCACGTGCATCAACAAAGTAGTGCCAAGCGTGCGCCTGTGTCATAAGTAAAGGGCCGGCTGGCTTGACCGTTAAAGGGTGCTGTAACCCCCAAAGTACACTCCAAACCAAATAAAAAAATATTTTCTGTGTTTGTGAATTGTGTGCGAAGTAGCCGCACGTGCATCAACAAAGCAGTGCCAAGCGTGCGCCTGTGTCATAAGTAAAGGGCCGGCTGGCTTGACCGTTAAAGGGTGCTGTAACCCCCAAAGTACACTCCAAACCAAATAAAAAATATTTTCTGTGTTTGTGAATTGTGTGCGCAGTAGCCGCACGTGCATCAACAAAGTAGTGCCAAGCGTGCGCCTGTGTCATAAGTAAAGGGCCGGCTGGCTTGACCGTTAAAGGGTGCTGTAACCCCCAAAGTACACTCCAAACCAAATAAAAAAATATTTTCTGTGTTTGTGAATTGTGTGCACAGTAGCCACAAGTGCATCAACAAAAGAGCAGCGCCAAGCGTGCGCCTGTGTCCCATAAGTAAAGAGCCGGCTGGCTCATTTCTTAAAGGGTGGTGTAACCCACAAAGTGCACTACACTCCAGCAAAAATAAAAAAATATTTTTTGGATATATAATGGAGGACCAAACTTTCTCCGATAAAAATAAAATAGAGAAAGATCAAGAACCACTTCCTCCTAGTGCTGAAGCTGCTGCCACTAGTCATGACATAGACGATAACATGCCATCAACGTCGTCTGCCAAGGCCGATGCCCAATGTCATAGTAGAGGGCACATACAATCCCAAATGGCAAAGTTCAGGAAAATGACCTTGAAAAAAACATTTAAATCATCTGAAGAGAAACGTAAACTTGCCAATATGCCATTTACGACACGGAGTGGTTAGGAATGGCTAAGGTCTTTCCCTATGTTCATGACTAGTGGTTCAGCTTCACATGACGATGGAACCCTCCTCCCACTAAAAAAATCAAAAGAGTTAAGCTGGCAAAAGCACAGCGAAGAACTGTGCATTCTAAGAAGATATCACAAATCCCCAAGGAGAGTCCAAGTGTGGTGGTGGTTGCGATGCCTGACCTTCCCAGCACTGGACGGGAAGAAGTGGCTCTTTCCACCATTTGCACGCCCCCTGCAAGTGCTGAAAGGAGCACCCACAGTCCACTTGCTGATATGCAAATTGAAGATGTCACTGTTGAAGTACAACAGAATGAGGATACTGGTGTAGCTGGCGCTGAGGAGGAAGTTGGCGAGGAGGATTCTGATGGTGATGTGGTTTGTTTAAATCAGGCTCCGGGGGAGACAGTTGTTGTCCGTGGGATGAAAAAGCCCATCACGGTCATGCCTGGGCAGAAGACCAGATGAAGTACGACAGCAGTCATCCTGAAGCAAAACGTATAACTGAGGCCTTGACTGCTATGTTTTTTGTTAGACGTGCGTCCGGTATCCGCCATTAGTGCAGTGGGATTTAGACAATTGATGGAGATAGTGTGTCCCCGGTTCCAAATCCCGTCTAGATTCCACTTCACTAGGAAGGCGATACCGAGACTGTACAGAAACGGCAGAAAAGTGTCCTCGGTGTCCTGAAAAATGCCGTTGTACCCAATGTCCACTTAACCACGGACATGTGGACAAGTGGAACAGGGCAGACTAAGGACTATATGACTGTGACAGCCCACTGGCTAGATGTATCACCTTACGCAGCAACAGCAGCAGCGTCACCAGTCGCAGCATCTCAGAAACGCCAGCTCGTTCCAAGGCAGGCTACGCTGTGTATCACCGGTTTCAGTAAAAGGCACACCGCCGACAACCTCTTAGAGAAACTGAGGGAAATCATCGCCCAGTGGCTTACCCCACTTAGACTCTCCTGGGGATTTGTGATATCTGACAACGCCACCAATATTGTGCGGGCATTACATCTGGGCAAATTCCAGCACGTCCCATGTTTTGCTCACACAATAAACTTGGTGGTGCAGAATTTTCTGAAAAGCGACAGGGGCGTGCAGGAGACACTTTGGGTGGCCCAAAAAATTTCTGGCCACTTTCTCCATTCAGCGACTGCGTGCCGAAGACTGGAGCGCCAGCAAACACTCTTGAACCTCCCCCACCATCACCTGAAGCAAGAGGTTGTGACGCGGTGGAACTCAACCCTCTATATGCTTCAGAGGATGGAGGAGCAGCAAAAGGCCATACAAGACTATACATCCACCTATGACATAGGCAAAGGAGGGGGTATGCACCTGACTCAAGCGCAGTGGAGAATGATTTCCGTGTTGCGCAAGGTTCTCCAGCCCTTCGAACTTGCCACACGTGAAGTCAGTTCAGACACTGCCAGCTTGAGTCAGGTCATTCCCCTCATCAGGCTTTTGCAGAAGCAGCTGGAGAAAGTGAAGGAGGAGCTAAGACGGAGCGATTCCGCTCGGCATGTGGGACTTGTGGATGAAGCCCTTCATTCGCTTTGCCAGAATTCCAGGGTGGTCAATCTGTTGAAATCAGACCACTACATTTTGGCCACCGTGCTCGATCCTAGGTTTAAAGCATATGTGGTGTCTCTCTTTCCGGCCGACACAAGCCTGCAGAGGTGCAAAGACCTGCTGGTGAACACACTGTCAGCTGAAGCGGAACGTGACACGTCAACAGCTCCTTCTTCATTTTCTCCCCCAACTGGGGCTGCCAGGAAAAAACTTAGCTATCCTAAGCAACCCGCTGGCGGTGATGCAGGGCAGGCAGGACCAAGTTTGGACATCTGGTCCGGACTGAAGGACCTGGCAACAATTTCTGACATGTCTACTGTCACTACATATGATACTGTCACCATTGACAGAATGGTGGAGGATTACATCGGTGACAGCATCCAAGTAGGCATGTCAGACAGTCCATACCTGTACTGGCAGGAAAAAGAGGCAATTTGGAGGCCCCTGTACAAACTGGCTCTATTTTACCTGAGTTGCCCCCCCTCCAGTGCGTACTCCGAAAGTGTTTAGTGCAGCCGGGAACCTTGTCAGCGAAAGGCGTAGAAGGTTGCTTCCACAAAATGTGGAGAAGATGATGTTCATCAAAATGAATTATCAACTCTTCCAGGGAGACCAGCCTCCAGAACGTACAGAGGGACCTGTGGTGGTGGATTCCAGTCAGGACGAGTTAATACTCTGTGAGGATGAGGATGTACACAACACTGAAGAGGGTGAGGAATCGGTGGATGAGGAGGATGAGGACGACATCTTGCCTCCGTAGAGCCAGTTTGTGCAGGGACAGATTAATTGCCAGCTTGTTTTGTGGGGACCCAAACGAACCAATCATTTCAGCCACAGTCGTGTGGCAGACCCTGGCGCTGAAATGATTGCTTTGTTAAAGTGTGCATGTCCTGTTTATACAACATAAGGGTGGGTGGGAGGGCCCAAGGACAATTCCATCTTGCACCTCTTTTTTTTCTTTGCATTATGTACAGTTTGGGGCCTAGTTTTTCAAACTGCCATCCTGTCTGCCACTGCAGTGTCACTCCTAGATGGGTCATGTGTTTCTGCCGCCCACTCGTGTCGCTTAGCATAGTCATCCAGCTACCTCGGTGCAACCTTTTGGACATAAAAACACTATTGTGAGGTGTGAGGTGTTCAGAATAGACTGGAAATTAGTGCAAATTAAGGTTATTGAGGTTAATAATAGCATAGGAGCAGAAAAACCAACACATTCTGTGATTTTAGCTGTTTTTATGCTTTTTTTAAAAAAAAATACAGATCCAAAACACAAAACCCAGAACCCAAAACACGGAAGGGTGGTTTTGGCAAAACCAATCCAGATCCAAAACACGAAGAAAGTTCCAGATCCAAAACCAAAACACAAAACACGAAAAGGGGCCGGTGCACAACCCTACTCTAAATATGTAAAAAGTCTCAGGCACATGTGGCCCACGTTATCTGAGAACAGATTTGCCGTACCGGTTGAGCCGCACTGACTCTGGAGTGTATTGGGCGTTCCTGGGCAGTGACTGGGAGGGGGCTAAACAGATATTACATCTGAAGGACATGTTATTTAAGTGTCACAGGCGTGTCGCAGAGGTGGTTGCAAACTCATAAGCATAATCCCGTACACTGGAGGCCATACTCTGACGGACATTCTGAACCTAGCATGGGGCTGGGGAAAAACCAATGGTGCAATGGTGCTACTGATGGTTGTGACTGCAACCACCTAAAGTGGGAGTTCCAGCATTGTGCATTCAGACGCATGCTTGTATATCAGGGAAAGGGCTTTTACTACACATTAGCATGAAGTTGCAGACGCGACTATGGCAAGAGACGCAAATGCGGTCGCAGCAGTGTGTGATACAGAATCAGCCATTTTGTGTGCAATGGTTGCTAATTCATCACTATCCACAACATTATTGTTTCATTTTCATCTATGATCAACTATTGATTCCAATCATGAATAACTATCTGATCAGCACCATCATAATCATCAGCTGCTTGTTCATAATGATTAAAAATATAGATGAATGCATATATGATTGTTGGGTTGTTGCTCTGATCACCTGTATTATCCTGCTGTATACAGTACAGCTTAACAGTATAGAGGTATAATGTGTAACCGTATTGGGGTAAAAGTGGCATAAATTGTAGAATTAGAATTTGTGTTATGGTCGCTAATGTAGGGTCCTGTATTGCATTGTTCTGTAAGTTGCTTGTCAACAATTTGTTTATGTACTTTGTAAGGCGCTGACAAACACTTGTGGCGCCATATAAATATATGATAATAATAATAGTAGCGGTGGCTGGTGGAATTATTAAAAACATCAACTGACGATGACTGAGGGCTTTATTCAGAGGCGGCCGTATGGTCTACGACCGCACGGCCGCCTCGATGTTTGACTAGTGCGCATGCGCACGAGGGAGCTGGCTCCTTCGTGCGCATGCGTGAGACCCGCTACGACCGACAACGCCGGTCGTAGCGGGTCTCTTTCCAAAGGGGGCGAGCTGTCGATGTTGATTGACAGCTCGTCCCGTTTGGTAGGTGGGCCGGGGGGGTGGCAGCCCAAACGGAGGTGTTCCCATGGGAATGCCTGCCATTTGGGGGAGTCCCCACTGACATCACTAGTGATGTCAGTGGAGAGCTTCCGGCTCTGACAGAGCCAGAAGCTCTCCGGGGCTTAAGACAAGTGAGACCCTACCCTAGGGTCTCATCGTAAGCCCCGATGGTCACCCTAGCGGTCGTTAGAGCTGTGGGTGTTAACCCACAGCCTAACGACCGAAACAGAGGTGGCCGGTCAGGATGCAAGCGGCCGCCCAGTTTCTGAGCGACCGCTTGCATCTTCCGACCGCCTCTGAATGAGGGCCAGAGAGCTTAGAGTTTGAATGGCAGCATTTTTGTCAAACAAGTACAACGAACTACAACGCTAATGCTGGGCATTCACTATACAATTATCTGTCATATATATCTGTCCAATCTGGCTGGTTGGAATGAAGGTCTGGTAATGTATGGGAGCAAATGACATTCAACCATATGATCTAAAACACTTCAAATTGGTTAAATTCTTTTGATTTAACCAATTTGTCTGAGACCTACCATTTTTGTCTGTTTTCCCGTGTTTGTCAGCAATGCGAGATTGCTGTTTGCTCCCATACATTACCAGATTTTCATTACAACCAGTCAGATTGGACAGATATATGACAGATAATTGTATAGTGTATGCCCAGCATATGTGTGCATTCGACATTTATACTCTCTTGTTTGAACTGCTATTTTGATTGACAGGCTTTCCATTTTTATTTCTTGGATCAGGACTGGTGTTCCAATCTTTGTTCCGGGCAACTTTGACCGACCCTTACATTAAGCACTAGGCCATTGGCATATTTTCCATATCACTCTAAAAAAATGTCCAAACCAATAATTTTCAATCTCATGACTTGAAAGCTGTCTTGGTGCTTTTTTGTAAGGGTATTGTTGATTGAGAATTGTCAACAATTGGGGATCTATCTGGTACCAAATTATCAGCTTTGCTTAGTGAAAAAATTACAATTTCCCTCATAATGATGAATGATAAGATATTGAGGAGGCATTGGCATTCTGTATTTTATTTACATGTATGTGCATGATGTGTGTGTATTGCATCTATTGTATGACTTTTTTCTCCTCTACCTATCATCATCACCACCACCACTTTACACAACCTCACTAGCACGTTCTGAAAATAAGTTGTCCAATGTTAATGCATATTGTGAGGCATTGCTAGCAGTATCTACAGAGATTGCTTTGTCTTGTGTACAGCTGTTTGCCACCCATTACATTTTTTTCTATTCTAAATAAATCGGATGAGACAGATCAGTTGTACATTTATTTATTTTATTAGCACTGGTGCTACCATTGCCTCTTTTCTTATCCTTGTTTGACTATATTTTGATTTCTTATTTGGTAGTATATTTTCATACCTCCCAACGGTCCAGCTTTCGGCAGGACAGTCCTACTTTTCAGGGACTGTCCCACAGTCCCACACGAGTGCAGCGGTGTCTCGCAGGGTGGGGGGGGGGGGGGAATTGAGGGAGAGCACTCTCATCTCTGCTCTGTGAATAGATGTCGTGCACATAGAGAGCCTGTGGACAGCCCGCCATCTTTGACACGCCCCCAGAGTGATGAAAAAGAGTGAGGCCATGCCCATTTTTGGGCACGAGAATGTTGGGTATGTATTTTCATAATCTGCACTCCAGTGAGTATTGGATAAGAGTCATGTGGGGTACACAATCCAACCAACCTGCCGACCAACTGATTTGGTAAGTATGTGCCTGTGCATGCATCGTCTCTGTAGGTGGTACCTGTGGCCAGAATATGGGTTTGGTCGGTCATCGTACACACAGGCAAATGTGAACAATGTATCTAAAAGAAAGAAAAGTACAACTGATATGACTCACCCAAATTATTTAGAATAGAAACTTTGAGGAGCAGGGTGTGACGGAGGTGGTTGGGGCTGAAGGTGTGATGATGGGAATCGATATGATTCACCGCCGGCCGCATGGCAGCCCGACAGAGGAGGATATCCCGATCGTCTCCAGGTAAGTATAAACTAGGGGTGTGCACCGGCCACTTTTCGTGTTTTGTGTTTTGGTTTTGGATCTGGATATTTCTTCGTGTTTTGGATCTGGATTGGTTTTGCCAAAACCACCCTTCCGTGTTTTGGGTTCTGGGTTTTGTGTTTTGGATCTGTATTTTTTTTTAAAAAAAAGCATAAAAACAGCTAAAATCACAGAATTTGTAGGTTTTTCTGCTCCTATGCTATTATTAACCTCAAAAACCTTAATTTCCACTCATTTCCAGTCTATTCTGAACACCTCACACCTCACAATAGTGTTTTTATGTCCAAAAGGTTGCACCGAGGTAGCTGGATGACTATGCTAAGCGACACGAGTGGGCGGCACAAACATGTGACCCATCTAGGAGTGGCACTGCAGTGGCAGACAGGATGGCAGTTTGAAAAACTAGGCCGCAAACAGTACATAATGCAAAGACAAAAAAGAGGTGCAAGATGGAATTGTCCTTGGGCCCTCCCACCCACCCTTATGTTGTATAAACAGGACATTCACTTTAACAAACCAATCATTTCAGCGCCAGGGTCTGCCACACGACTGTGGCTGAAATGATTGGTTCGTTTGGGCCCCCACAAAACAAGCTGGCAATTAATGTGTCCCTGCACAAACTGGCTCTACGGAGGCAAGATGTCGTCCTCATCCTCCTCATCCACCGATTCCTCACCCTCTTCAGTGTTGTGTACATCCTCATCCTCACAGAGTATTTATTCGTCCACGCTGGAATCCACCACCACAGGTCCCTCTGTACGTTCTGGAGGCTGGTCTCCCTGGAAGAGTTGATAATTAATTTTTATGAACATCATCTTCTCCACATTTTGTGGAAGCAACCACCTACGCCTTCCGCTGACAAGGTTCCCGGCTGCACTAAACACTCTTTCGGTGTACACACTGGAGGGGGGGCAACTCAGGTAAAATAGAGCCAGTTTGTACAGGGGCCTCCAAATTGCCTCTTTTTCCTGCCAGTACATGTACGGACTGTCTGACATGCCTACTTGGATGCTGTCACCGATGTAATCCTTTAACAGACAGAGGCACGCTTGTCGCTGCTGCTTTGAGGATGCAGGTGCGGTTACAGCCCACACATTTCACAAAGACAGAAAAAAAAAGAATTTATTATTTTTTGTGGAGCGCACTTTGAGGGTTACACCACCCTTAGACAGACAGACGCACGCTTGTCACTGCTGCTTTGAAGATGCAGGTGCGGCTACAGCCCACACATTTCACAAAGACAGAAAAAAAAAGAATTTTTTATTTTTTGCGGAGAGCACTTTGAGGGTTACACCACCCTTTAACAGACAGACGCATGCTTGTCGCTGCTGCTTTGAGGATGCAGGTGCGGCTACAGCTCACACATTTCACAAAGACAGAAAAAAAATATATATATTTTTTGTGGAGCGCACTTTGAGGGTTACACCACCCTTTAACAGACAGACGCACGCTTGTCGCTGCTGCTTTGAGGATGCAGGTGCGGCTACTGCGCATACATTTCACACACAAACACAGAAAAGAAGAAGATTATTTTATTTTGGTTGGAGCACACTTTGGGGGTTATACCACCCTTTAACAGACAGACGCACGCTTGTCGCTGCTGCTTTGAGGATGCAGGTGCAGCTAAAGCCCACACATTTCACAAAGACAGAAAAAAAAGAAGAATTTTTTATTTTTTGTGGAGCGCACTTTGAGGATTATACCACCCTTTAACAGACAGACGCACGCTTGTTGCTGCTGCTTTGAGGATGCAGGTGTGGCTGCAGCCCACACATTTCACAAAGACAGAAAAATATATATATATTTTTTGTGGAGCACACTTTGAGGGTTACACCACCCTTTAACAGACAGACGCACGCTTGTCGCTGCTGCTTTGAGGATGCAGGTGCGGCTACAGCCCACACAATTCACAAAGACAGAAAAAAAAATTTTTTTTTATTGTTTGTGGAGCGCACGTTGAGGGTTACACCACCCTTTAACAGACAGACGCACGCTTGTCGCTGCTGCTTTGAGGATGCAGGTGCGGCTACAGCCCACACAATTCACAAAGACAGAAAAACAAAGAATTTTTTTATTGTTTGTGGAGCGCACTTTGAGGGTTACACCTCCCTTTAACAGACAGACGCACGCTTGTCGCTGCTGTTTTGAGGATGCAGGTGGAATCTAGACGGGTTTTGGAACCGAGGACACACTACCTCCATCAATTGTCTAAATCCCACTGCACTAATGGCGGATACCGGACGCACGTCTAACACCAACATAGCAGTCAAGGCCTCAGTTATACGTTTTGCTTCAGGATGACTGCTGTCGTACTTCATCCTCATCGCTAGGGACTGTTGGAGGGTCAATTGTTTAGTACAAGCAGTGGTGTTCCTACTTCCTCTCTGGGATGATGAACAACTCCCAGCAGCAGCAACAGCACTAGGAGGAAGTGGTTCTTGATCTCTCCCTATTTTATTTTTATCGGAGAAAGTTTGGTCCTCCATTTATGTTATATTGATATATACGTGCGGCTAAGGCGCACACAAACACAGAAAATAATTTTTTATTTTTGTTGGAGACTAGTGCACTTTGTGGGTTACACCACCCTTTAAGAAATGAGCCAGCCGGCCCTTTACCTATTGGAACATGGCCACACGTTTGGCGCTGCTCCTTTGTTGATGCACGTGCAGCCACAGTGCACACAATTCACAAACACAGAAAATATATTATTATTTTTTGCACTTGGGGGGAGCGCCCCTGATGGGCAGAGCACCCCCTGGACAACACTACAGCACCCCTTTAGGACTGGGACACTGCACAGGACTTTGGAGTGGACACAGCCCCTATGAACAACTGACTGCACAACGCAGTCCAGCCTGCCCCTATGGACTTTGGAGGAGTGGACACAGCCCCTATGGACAACAGCAGCACAGCACAACACAGCCAGCCCCTATGGACTTTGGAGGAGTGGACATAGCCCCTATGGACAACAGCAGCACAGCACAACACAGCCAGCCCCTATGGACTTTGGAGGAGTGGACACAGCCCCTATGGACAACAGCAGCACAGCGCAGCACAGCACAACACTACACTGCACTACACTACACTACACAGCCCAGCCAGCCCTAACTCCCACCCTCCCTCTTCACTGTCCACAGCCGAATGAGAAAATGGCACCGACGTGGGTACCTTATATAGAATCCAAAACCCGCGAGACCCGGAAGGCGGGATGATGACGTTTTGCCTCGATTTCAGATCCGAGTCAGGCGGGAAAAGTCGAGCCTGACTCGGATCGGGGGGACTCGGGGGGGTTCGGATTTCAGAAATCCGAACCCGCTCACCCCTAATATATATTTATATATATATATATAAACTAGAGTTAGCCTACAGCTTCGCTCGCATGTATGTCTGTTATTGCTCAGCACAGCAGAACTAATTTTACAAAAACAGTAGTGGCATCTAATATTGTGATGTATATTTTATATTGTAGACATTGATCACAAAATGTTTTTATAAACAATATTTGCAGTTTTTCCTTCAGAGATTAACACAAAAAGATGCTTGGAGCTACTAACTCGTGAGCAAGCCACTTAATCTACAGTAACACTGCAAGGTTGCAAGTAACATGAGCAGCGACTCTATGATATGTAGTATTTGTCTCAGTGCATCATCTACAAGATTGACATGTACACTGCAACTTCAGTCAAGATAAGATGCCTGATTAGTGCTTAATATACAGTATAGTTGGATTTTTCTGCGAAATAGATCTTGAGATATATGCATCTATGTATTTATATGCATACATATATAACTGTTTGCATTCAGGGTGTGCAATACATGTATATACTGTAATATATATATATAATATATATATATATATATATATATATATATATATACAGTATATATATCTACTATATAAAAGCAAAAATGTGTCCTTCTGTCTTTCTATACAAATCCACAGATTACAAGCCACGATCGTGAATTTTACATACGAGCGTATTAAAATACGGCGAAGGCAGCAAAAAAAATTTCATATCGAAATTAATTACTGTTCATTTTGAATTAATGAAAAAAACACAATTTTTGCATAGCATTCGCCCTCTACAGGTCAGGTACGGAATTACAAAAGGATTTAGCTTATCTACTATTTTTTCTTTTCTATCTTCTCTACTATATCAAAGCAAAAATTTGTCCTTCTGTCTTTCTATACAAATCCACAGTTTACAAGTGGAGATCGTGACATTTTACATACGAGCGTATTAAAACACAGCGCAGGCAACTACAAAATTTAAATCGAAATTAATTACTGTTAATTTTTAATTAAATTTAAAACCACAATTTTGGCTGGACGCTCATTGTGGGGCCTCACGGCATATAGGTAGGGCCTCGGAGCAAGCGTTTTGTATTATCACGTTTTGTCATGATCTTAATGTTTATTATCGAAGAGAGCTTTAGTAGGCTTTCCCAGCATTCTCAGCTCTCTGACTATACCAAATTACGCAACAACATTTCTTTCTTCCAACTGTGTCAAAATGATGACTTTGCAAGAACCCTGCTGTACTGTGAGCTGCCAAAATATTACACATGGAATGCTTCATCCAAAGTTTTTCTGCGCAGAAAACAGGGAGTCGCTGTAGATGGTCATCCTGGTATCAGAGCAACAGAAGCTCTTGGCTGTGTTTAAATCCGATACATTTTGAGTGCTTCTATCTCTGAAGTTTGCTTTACACCGTTACAGGTCCTACTTCCTTCAAAGATCTTAGGACTGTTGATGGGGAAGTTTGTCACACTTTTCGTGAGACCTGCCTAAGGACAGGTTTGTTGGAGGATGATCTGTAAACAAACATTCTTAAAATCCCGGGCAACGCAGGCTACTCCAGCTAGTATATATATATATATATTTCATACACAGTCCCTAAAAATTATATTTGTCCCAAAACAATTATATTTATGCACATATAGTAATTTTTGGCTTGAAGAGCCAGCACACCGCACGCACAGAGGGCCTGATTCGAACTTGGGAATAGAGTGAGATATCTCTCTCAACTGTGAACCTGAACAAACCATGTTGCAATGCAAGGGGTGTAAATAAATTTTTTTACATGTAGGGTAAATACTGGCAGCTTTTGCATGTAGCCCACAAATACTGCACAGCTTTATTATTACTCTACAATTTAGATGTCCGTTTGGAAACCTCCCTCCCAAATCTAAATCTCTCTGCACATTTTAAATCTGCCCCACCTGCAGTGCAGCACGGTGTCACCAAGATGATCAGTTGAGAGAGAGATCTCACTCTGGCCAGTGCCAGATTAATGTCCACATGGGCCTAGAGCTGAAATTTATGAAGGGCCTATTGCGTGCCGCTGTAGGGGGTGTGACAGTCGCTGCAGTGGTGTAACTAGTGATGTGGGGGCATGACTTGTGTGGTGTGGGTGTGGTCTGCACAGGGGGTTGTCTGTGTCATGGGTGTGACTATAGTGGAGCAATTGCAAGAAAAAGTTACTTTCTGTGTGAAATGGTATGAACTCTGGGCCTGATTCAGACCCGCTCGCGAGCGCTGAGCACTCGCAAGCGGGTCGATGGTGCCCTAGTGCGCATGTGCACAATGGAGGGAGCTCCGTCGTGCGCATGCGCGAGACCCGAATAGCGACGACCAAGCCATCGCTATGGGTCTCGCACCAAAGGGGGCGTGCTGTCGATGTTGATTGACAGCACGCTCCCTTTGGTGGGTGTGCCAGGGGCGTTGCTGTCCAGACGGAGGCGTTCCCATGGGAACGCCTACCGTCTGGGGCCGGCTCCACTGACATCACTAGTGATGTCAGTGGGAGTGCTTTTGGCTCTGATAGAGCCAAAAGCACTCCTGGGCTTGCGGCAGCGAGACCCTACCGCAGGGTCTCGTCGCAAGCCCGATGGTCTTGACCATCGCGACCATCTTTTTGGCCGCTCACATAAGCTGTGGGTGGTCACCCACAGCTATGCGAGAGGCCAGGAGGCCGCTCCAATAATAGGTAGGACGGCCCTGATTCAGAGCGAGCGCTCTTGTCAGAGCATCTGGCTCTGAATCAGGCCCTCTATTCTCTGTCTTTCATTAAGTGTTAAGGTTCGATTTTTTGGATGACTGAACGATAACGATTTAGTTATCCTTCAGTCGTCCAAAAAAACGACCAGTTTCAGCCCCAAAACGATGAACGGCAACTACCAATGCGCGCTCCCATTTGTAGCTGGTAGTTGCAGTACATCGACCGAACCTCCTGTCCAAGCTGACGATATTGCCAGGTAGAATATGTTCAGGGATGAGGGAGGGAATCCGGCACCGAACGAAATCGTACTTGATTTTGTTCAGTGTTTGTGCTCAGTGTCGATAACGACACCGAGCACACCCCTGCCGGGGACACACAGGACGATTACGTTCGGGGTGAAAATCGTCCCGTGTGTACGCACATTTAGAATAGTTGCAATTGAAAAAGAAAAAAAATCTAAATTGTTCACTGATCATTGTCATATTTCTATAAGTATTCATCCCACATCCTTAGTCACTACCGTAAATTAATAAATGAAATGCCTTCTTTATCTGTTCCTTTTTAAAAAAATAAATATCTGCAATGATAATACTAGACTAGGGCAGTAAGGGCTACCTTACTGCTCTGCAGCTGTACATGCATGAGTTGGGTTGGGCTTTACAATTTGTTAATTAAAAAAAAAAAAAAGTTTAAAATAAAAAAATATTTAAAATGTAAAAAAAAAAAAACCACATAAAAAATATATATTTTTGTTTTATTTTTTATTTAAATGTAATCTGTTATTGCCATCCTGAGATAGTGCTAATAGAACAGGTAGGGCGGGGTGTACTAATGGGGAAAATGTGGTAAAACCCTGAAAATTAAGTTTTTTGGGGTTTTACCGCATTCCCTATATGTACAAAGCTCGGTGGGTAATGCCATCTTCAGGTGGCGTTACCCAATAGAAGCCTATGGGCTTCTTATCGGTACTAGGGGTGAGCGGGTTCGGATTTCTGAAATCCGAACCCCCCCGAGCCCCCCCGATCCGAGTCCGATCCGAGTCAGGCTCGACTTTTCCCGCCTGACTCGGATTCTGAAATCGAGGCAAAACGTCATCTTCCCGCCTTCCGAGTCTCGCGGGTTTTGGATCCTATATAAGGTACCCACGTCGGCGCCATTTTCTCACTGGGCTGTGGACAGTGAAGAGGGAGGGTGGGAGTTAGGGCTGTGTAGTGTAGTGTAGTGTAGTGCTGCTGTTGTCCACTACTTCAAAGTCCATAGGGGCTGGCTGTGTTGTGCTGTGCTGCTGTTGTTAATACGGGCTTTGTCCACTACTTCAAAGTCCATAGGGGCTGGCTGGACTGTGTTGTGCAGTCAGTTCTCCATAGGGGCTGTGTCCACTCCAAAGTCCTGTGCAGTGTCCCAGTCCTAAAGAGGTGCTGTAGTGTTGTCCAGGGGGTGCTCTGTCCATCAGGGGTGCTCCCCCCAAGTGCTAAAAATATAATATATTTTCTGTGTTTGTGAATTGTGTGCGCAGTAGCCGCACGTGCATCAACAAAGTAGTGCCAAGCGTGCGCCTGTGTCATAAGTAAAGGGCCGGCTGGCTTGACCGTTAAAGGGTGCTGTAACCCCCGAAAGTACACTCCAGTCCAAACCAAAAAAAAATTATTTTCTGTGTTTGTGAATTGTGTGCGCAGTAGCCGCACGTGCATCAACAAAGTAGTGCCAAGCGTGCGCCTGTGTCATAAGTAAAGGGCCGGCTGGCTTGACCGTTAAGGGTGCTGTAACCCCCGAAAGTACACTCCAGTCGAAACCCAAAAAAAAATTATTTTCTGTGTTTGTGAATTGTGTGCGCAGTAGCCGCACGTGCATCAACAAAGTAGTGCCAAGCGTGCGCCTGTGTCATAAGTAAAGGGCCGGCTGGCTTGACCGTTAAGGGTGCTGTAACCCCCGAAAGTACACTCCAGTCCAAACCAAAAAAAAAATTATTTTCTGTGTTTGTGAATTGTGTGCGCAGTAGCCGCACGTGCATCAACAAAGTAGTGCCAAGCGTGCGCCTGTGTCATAAGTAAAGGGCCGGCTGGCTTGACCGTTAAGGGTGCTGTAACCCCCGAAAGTACACTCCAGTCCAAACCAAAAAAAAAATTATTTTCTGTGTTTGTGAATTGTGTGTGCAGTAGCCGCACGTGCATCAACAAAGTAGTGCCAAGCGTGCGCCTGTGTCATAAGTAAAGGGCCGGCCGGCCGGCTGGCTTGACCGTTAAGGGTGCTGTAACCCCCGAAAGTACACTCCAGTCCAAACCAAAAAAAAAATTATTTTCTGTGTTTGTGAATTGTGTGCGCAGTAGCCGCACGTGCATCAACAAAGTAGTGCCAAGCGTGCACCTGTGTCATAAGTAAAGGGCCGGCTGGCTTGACCGTTAAGGGTGCTGTAACCCCCGAAAGTACACTCCAGTCCAAACCAAAAAAATAATTATTTTCTGTGTTTGTGAATTGTGTGCGCAGTAGCCGCACGTGCATCAACAAAGTAGTGCCAAGCGTGCGCCTGTGTCATAAGTAAAGGGCCGGCTGGCTTGACCGTTAAGGGTGCTGTAACCCCCGAAAGTACACTCCAGTCCAAACCAAAAAAAAAATTATTTTCTGTGTTTGTGAATTGTGTGCGCAGTAGCCGCACGTGCATCAACAAAGTAGTGCCAAGCGTGCGCCTGTGTCATAAGTAAAGGGCCGGCTGGCTTGACCGTTAAGGGTGCTGTAACCCCCGAAAGTACACTCCAGTCCAAACCAAAAAAAAAATTATTTTCTGTGTTTGTGAATTGTGTGCGCAGTAGCCGCACGTGCATCAACAAAGTAGTGCCAAGCGTGCGCCTGTGTCATAAGTAAAGGGCCGGCTGGCTTGACCGTTAAGGGTGCTGTAACCCCCGAAAGTACACTCCAGTCCAAACCAAAAAAAAAATTATTTTCTGTGTTTGTGAATTGTGTGCGCAGTAGCCGCACGTGCATCAACAAAGTAGTGCCAAGCGTGCACCTGTGTCATAAGTAAAGGGCCGGCTGGCTTGACCGTTAAGGGTGCTGTAACCCCCGAAAGTACACTCCAGTCCAAACCAAAAAAAAAATTATTTTCTGTGTTTGTGAATTGTGTGCGCAGTAGCCGCACGTGCATCAACAAAGTAGTGCCAAGCGTGCGCCTGTGTCATAAGTAAAGGGCCGGCTGGCTTGACCGTTAAAGGGTGCTGTAACCCCCAAAGTACACTCCAGTCCAAACCAAAAAAAAAATTATTTTCTGTGTTTGTGAATTGTGTGCGCAGTAGCCGCACGTGCATCAACAAAGTAGTGCCAAGCGTGCGCCTGTGTCATAAGTAAAGGGCCGGCTGGCTTGACCGTTAAAGGGTGCTGTAACCCCGAAAGTACACTCCAGTCCAAACCAAAAAAAAATTATTTTCTGTGTTTGTGAATTGTGTGCGCAGTAGCCGCACGTGCATCAACAAAGTAGTGCCAAGCGTGCGCCTGTGTCATAAGTAAAGGGCCGGCCGGCCGGCTGGCTTGACCGTTAAGGGTGCTGTAACCCCCGAAAGTACACTCCAGTCCAAACCAAAAAAAAAATTATTTTCTGTGTTTGTGAATTGTGTGCGCAGTAGCCGCACGTGCATCAACAAAGTAGTGCCAAGCGTGCACCTGTGTCATAAGTAAAGGGCCGGCTGGCTTGACCGTTAAGGGTGCTGTAACCCCCGAAAGTACACTCCAGTCCAAACCAAAAAAATAATTATTTTCTGTGTTTGTGAATTGTGTGCGCAGTAGCCGCACGTGCATCAACAAAGTAGTGCCAAGCGTGCGCCTGTGTCATAAGTAAAGGGCCGGCTGGCTTGACCGTTAAGGGTGCTGTAACCCCCGAAAGTACACTCCAGTCCAAACCAAAAAAAAAATTATTTTCTGTGTTTGTGAATTGTGTGCGCAGTAGCCGCACGTGCATCAACAAAGTAGTGCCAAGCGTGCGCCTGTGTCATAAGTAAAGGGCCGGCTGGCTTGACCGTTAAGGGTGCTGTAACCCCCGAAAGTACACTCCAGTCCAAACCAAAAAAAAAATTATTTTCTGTGTTTGTGAATTGTGTGCGCAGTAGCCGCACGTGCATCAACAAAGTAGTGCCAAGCGTGCGCCTGTGTCATAAGTAAAGGGCCGGCTGGCTTGACCGTTAAGGGTGCTGTAACCCCCGAAAGTACACTCCAGTCCAAACCAAAAAAAAAATTATTTTCTGTGTTTGTGAATTGTGTGCGCAGTAGCCGCACGTGCATCAACAAAGTAGTGCCAAGCGTGCACCTGTGTCATAAGTAAAGGGCCGGCTGGCTTGACCGTTAAGGGTGCTGTAACCCCCGAAAGTACACTCCAGTCCAAACCAAAAAAAAAATTATTTTCTGTGTTTGTGAATTGTGTGCGCAGTAGCCGCACGTGCATCAACAAAGTAGTGCCAAGCGTGCGCCTGTGTCATAAGTAAAGGGCCGGCTGGCTTGACCGTTAAAGGGTGCTGTAACCCCCAAAGTACACTCCAGTCCAAACCAAAAAAAAAATTATTTTCTGTGTTTGTGAATTGTGTGCGCAGTAGCCGCACGTGCATCAACAAAGTAGTGCCAAGCGTGCGCCTGTGTCATAAGTAAAGGGCCGGCTGGCTTGACCGTTAAAGGGTGCTGTAACCCCGAAAGTACACTCCAGTCCAAACCAAAAAAAAATTATTTTCTGTGTTTGTGAATTGTGTGCGCAGTAGCCGCACGTGCATCAACAAAGTAGTGCCAAGCGTGCGCCTGTGTCATAAGTAAAGGGCCGGCTGGCTTGACCGTTAAAGGGTGCTGTAACCCACGAAAGTACTCTCCAGTCCAAACCAAAAAAAAATAATTTTCTGTGTTTGTGAATTGTGTGCGCAGTAGCCGCACGTGCATCAACAAAGTAGTGCCAAGCGTGCGCCTGTGTCATAAGTAAAGGGCCGGCTGGCTTGACCGTTAAGGGTGCTGTAACCCCCGAAAGTACACTCCAGTCCAAACCAAAAAAAAATTATTTTCTGTGTTTGTGAATTGTGTGCGCAGTAGCCGCACGTGCATCAACAAAGTAGTGCCAAGCGTGCGCCTGTGTCATAAGTAAAGGGCCGGCTGGCTTGACCGTTAAAGGGTGCTGTAACCCCCGAAAGTACACTCCAGTCCAAACCAAAAAAAAATTATTTTCTGTGTTTGTGAATTGTGTGCGCAGTAGCCGCACGTGCATCAACAAAGTAGTGCCAAGCGTGCGCCTGTGTCATAAGTAAAGGGCCGGCTGGCTTGACCGTTAAGGGAGCTGTAACCCCCGAAAGTACACTCCAGTCCAAACCAAAAAAAAAATTATTTTCTGTGTTTGTGAATTGTGTGCGCAGTAGCCGCACGTGCATCAACAAAGTAGTGCCAAGCGTGCGCCTGTGTCATAAGTAAAGGGCCGGCTGGCTTGACCGTTAAGGGTGCTGTAACCCCCGAAAGTACACTCCAGTCCAAACCAAAAAAAAAATTATTTTCTGTGTTTGTGAATTGTGTGCGCAGTAGCCGCACGTGCATCAACAAAGTAGTGCCAAGCGTGCGCCTGTGTCATAAGTAAAGGGCCGGCTGGCTTGACCATTAAGGGTGCTGTAACCCCCGAAAGTACACTCCAGTCCAAACCAAAAAAAAAATTATTTTCTGTGTTTGTGAATTGTGTGCGCAGTAGCCGCACGTGCATCAACAAAGTAGTGCCAAGCGTGCGCCTGTGTCATAAGTAAAGGGCCGGCTGGCTTGACCGTTAAAGGGTGCTGTAACCCACAAAGTACACTCCAGTCCAAACCAAAAAAAAAATTATTTTCTGTGTTTAGTCGCACGTATATATCAAATCGATATAACATAAATGGAGGACCAAACTTTCTCCGATAAAAATAAAATAGAGAAAGATCAAGAACCACTTCCTCCTAGTGCTGAAGCTGCTGCCACTAGTCATGACATAGACGATAACATGCCATCAACGTCGTCTGCCAAGGCCGATGCCCAATGTCATAGTAGAGGGCACATACAATCCCAAATGGCAAAGTTCAGGAAAATGACCTTGAAAAAGACATTTAAATCAGCTGAAGAGAAACGTAAACTTGCCAATATGCCATTTACGACACGGAGTGGCAAGGAACGGCTAAGGTCGATCCCTAGTATGTTCATGACTAGTTGTTCAGCTTCACATGACGATGGAAGCCCTCCTCCCACTAAAAAAATCAAAAGAGTTAAGCTGGCAAAAGCACAGCGAAGAACTGTGCTTTCTAAGAAGATATCACAAATCCCCAAAGAGAGTCCAAGTGTGGTGGTGGTTGCGATGCCTGACCTTCCCAGCACTGGACGGGAAGAGGTGGCTCTTTCCACCATTTGCACGCCCCCTGCAAGTGCTGAAAGGAGCACCCACAGTCCACTTGCTGATATGCAAATTGAAGATGTCACTGTTGAAGTACAACAGGATGAGGATACTGGTGTAGCTGGCGCTGAGGAGGAAGTTGGCGAGGAGGATTCTGATGGTGATGTGGTTTGTTTAAATCAGGCTCCGGGGGAGACAGTTGTTGTCCGTGGGATGAAAAAGCCCATCACGGTCATGCCTGGGCAGAAGACCAAACATTCCACCTCTTTGGTCTGGCAATATTTCTATCCAAATCCGGACAACAACTGTCTTGCCATATGTACCATATGTAAAGGTGAAATAAGTAGGGGTAGGGACGTCAACCACCTAGGAACATCCTCCCTTATACGGCACCTGCAGCGCGTTCATAAAAAGTTACTGTCAAGTTCAGAAACTTTGGCTAAGACCGTAAGCAGTCCAGGGACACCTAAATCCCGTTTTCCTGTTGTATCCAAGCGCCTGCAAACCACACCGTCAACTCCCTCCTCGTCAATTTCCTCCTTAGTCAGGATCGGAAGTAGTCCTGCAGGCCATGTCACTGGCATGACTGACTCTCCTATCCGGGATTCCTCTGGAGGATCCTGCATTGCTACGCCTACTGCTGCCGCTGCTGCTGTTGCTGCTGCTGGGAGTCGTTCATCATCCCAGAGAGGAAGTAGGAACACCACTACTTTTACTAAACAATTGACCCTCCAACAGTCCTTAGCGAGGAGGATGAAGTACGACAGCAGTCATCCTGAAGCAAAACGTATAACTGAGGCCTTGACTGCTATGTTGGTGTTAGACGTGCGTCCGGTATCCGCCATTAGTGCAGTGGGATTTAGACAATTGATGGAGGTAGTGTGTCCCCGGTTCCAAATCCCGTCTAGATTCCACTTCACTAGGCAGGCGATACCGAGACTGTACAGAAACGTCAGAAAAAGTGTCCTCAGTGTCCTGAAAAATGCCGTTGTACGCAATGTCCACTTAACCACGGACATGTGGACAAGTGGAACAGGGCAGACTAAGGACTATATGACTGTGACAGCCCACTGGGTAGATGTATCACCTTACGCAGCAACAGCAGCAGCGTCACCAGTAGCAGCATCTCAGAAATGCCAGCTCGTTACAAGGCAGGCTACGCTGTGTATCACCGGTTTCAGTAAGAGGCACACCGCCGACAACCTCTTAGAGAAACTGAGGGAAATCATCGCCCAGTGGCTTACCCCACTTAGACTCTCCTGGGGATTTGTGATATCTGACAACGCCACCAATATTGTGCGGGCATTACATCTGGGCAAATTCCAGCACGTCCCATGTTTTGCTCACACAATAAACTTGGTGGTGCAGAATTTTCTGAAAAGCGACAGGGGCGTGCAGGAGACGCTTTGGGTGGCCCGAAAAATTTCTGGCCACTTTCGCCATTCAGCGACTGCGTGCCGAAGACTGGAGCGCCAGCAAACACTCTTGAACCTGCCCCGCCATCACCTGAAGCAAGAGGTTGTGACGCGGTGGAACTCAACCCTCTATATGCTTCAGAGGATGGAGGAGCAGCAAAAGGCCATACAAGCCTATACATCCACCTATGACATAGGCAAAGGAGGGGGTATGCACCTGACTCAAGCGCAGTGGAGAATGATTTCCGTGTTGTGCAAGGTTCTCCAGCCCTTCGAACTTGCCACACGTGAAGTCAGTTCAGACACTGCCAGCTTGAGTCAGGTCATTCCCCTCATCAGGCTTTTGCAGAAGCAGCTGGAGAAAGTGAAGGAGGAGCTAAGACGGAGCGATTCCGCTCGGCATGTGGGACTTGTGGATGAAGCCCTTCATTCGCTTTGCCAGGATTCCAGGGTGGTCAATCTGTTGAAATCAGACCACTACGTTTTGGCCACCGTGCTCGATCCTAGGTTTAAAGCCTATGTGGTGTCTCTCTTTCCGGCCGACACAAGCCTGCAGAGGTGCAAAGACCTGCTGGTGAACACACTGTCAGCTGAAGCGGAACGTGACACGTCAACGGCTCCTTCTTCATTTTCTCCTGCAACTGGGGCTGCCAGGAAAAAACTTAGGTATCCTAAGCAACCCGCTGGCGGTGATGCAGGGCAGGCAGGACCAAGTTTGGACATCTGGTCCGGACTGAAGGACCTGGCAACAATTTCTGACATGTCTACTGTCACTGCATATGATACTGTCTTCATTGACAGAATGGTGGAGGATTACATCGGTGACAGCATCCAAGTAGGCATGGCAGACAGTCCATACCTGTACTGGCAGGAAAAAGAGGCAATTTGGAGGCCCCTGTACAAACTGGCTCTATTTTACCTGAGTTGCCCCCCCTCCAGTGTGTACTCCGAAAGAGTGTTTAGTGCAGCCGGGAACCTTGTCAGCGAAAGGCGTAGGAGGTTGCTTCCACAGAATGTGGAGAAGATGATGTTCATCAAAATGAATTATCAGCTCTTCCAGGGAGACCAGCCTCCAGAACGTACAGAGGGACCTGTGGTGGTGGATTCAAGTGGGGACGAGTTAATACTTTGTGAGGATGAGGATGTACACACTGAAGAGGGTGAGGAATCGGTGGATGAGGAGGATGAGGATGACATCTTGCCTCCATAGAGCCAGTTTGTGCAGGGACACATTAATTGCCAGCTTGTTTTGTGGGGGCCCAAACGAACCAATCATTTCAGCCACAGTTGTGTGGCAGACCCTGGCGCTGAAATGATTGGTTTGTTAAAGTGTACATGTCCTGTTTATACAACATAAGGGTGGGTGGGAGGGCCCAAGGACAATTCCATCTTGCACCTCTTTTTTTTCTTTGCATTATGTACAGTTTGGGGCCTAGTTTTTCAAACTGCCATCCTGTCTGCCACTGCAGTTTCACGCCTAGATGGGTCACGTGTTTGTGCCGCCCACTCGTGTCGCTTAGCATAGTCATCCAGCTACCTCGGTGCAACGTTTTGGACATAAAAACACTATTGTGAGGTGTTCAGAATAGACTGGAAATGAGTGGAAATTAAGGTTATTGAGGTTAATAATAGCATAGGAGCAGAAAAACCTACAAATTCTGTGATTTTAGCTGTTTTTATGCTTTTTTAAAAAAAAATACAGATCTAAAACACAAAACCCAGAACCCAAAACACGGAAGGGTGGTTTTGGCAAAACCAATCCAGATCCAAAACACGAAGAAAGATCCAGATCCAAAACCAAAACACAAAACACGAAAAGTGGCCGGTGCACACCCCTAATCGGTACGCTCCCCCTTGTGAAGGATCCAATCGGATGCACACACATACAGTACGACCATGCAGTACAGCTGGGACTCGGAGGAGCAGCATGTGACGGAGAACTGCACAGCACAGTGCACACTGGACAGACAGCAGAAGGGATGGGATGGTGAGCACAATGCAGGGGGGTAATCTTAGGGGTCCTTCATAAACCAACTTTCTGGGGCCCCTATACACCTTAATCCGGTGGGATGTAGTTATAATCCTGACGTGCAGCATCCCAGCTGAAGATGTCCCGGGACACTGGAATCCCTCTACCTGGCTACAAGATCGGCGCTGAAATACCGACAGGAGGTGACATCCCGACGCCGGAATCCCGTCAGCCAGGATGCTGTCATACAAAAACCAACAGTCTGTTAGCATATTAAATACACAAGACATACAACACGAACAGACAAACAATACACAGCTATATATCAATGTTCTAGCTTTTTAAAACAGCGTACACGGAGACTGACCTGCCATCCAGGAAGTACACATCAACCATAAGACACACAGATCACTCGCATGCGTACCACAGCGGGACGCAAACAACTCAGTAACCTAGCAACCGACCAGCTGCGCCCAACACTGGACATAGCTGACGGCCACCACATGTAATTATAGTAAGAAGCTAAAGATTGTTAAGATCGGTCAGTATACAATAGCATAAATGGAGGTATAGTATCTTATACAGTATAGCATGGAGTACTACGCATTAGGTGCAAACCAATATTCTACATATAAAAAATATAAAAATAAAACACAAATAGTGACAAAAAAACAAATAACACAATGCATAGTATCTTATTCAAACAGAGGGCCTGATTCAGAGCCGCTCGTAAGCGGCCGCTCGTTTGCTCCGAGCGATGTTCGCACAACTGCGCATGCGTATGGGTTGTAATACGCATGCGCGAACCAGTCATTGCGGTCGGAAATTGTGTGCTCGCAAAATAGCGAGAGCCTGCTAATTTGAGTAAAAGAATGAGGCGTTTGTGGGTGGTAACGGGGGAAGGTGCTTGAAAACGGGGAGTGGAGATCGGAACGCAGGCGTGCCAAAAGGTCAAAACGGGCGTTTTAAGGGTGTGCATAATTAACAAAGCAGCGTCATCGACCACGTCACTTGGTTGTCTCTTAGCCTGAACTGTTTGCATGATTACGGTAGGAAAATCCAACCACAAGCACTGCGAGCAGTTCAGATGCCTTTCGATGTACTCGATTAATCAAATAAATAGCGGAGATGATGTATGATGCGAGCGGCCAGGGGGCGTCTTTACAAAATAGCGAGCGCATATTTCGTTCGCTCGCTCAGACATAGAGGCGTCAACAGACCGCAAAGAGCGAGCGCTCAATTTAAATAGCCGGACCCTTTTTCTAAACGAGCGAGCGCAAATAGCATCCGGCTCTGAATTAGGCCCATATTCCATTGTTGACTAAATTGTCAACATTAAGATATGTTCATAGACTGCATAAAGGGCCAAACCAAAAATAAAAAATAATCATAAAAAGAAAAAATAAAGTTATTTGAAAAAATTATCAAAGGTTATGGTCATCCACATACTGCATAGGAAATAGATGCAAGTTGTTTCCTTCAACTATATTCATAAGAACAGTCACGAAAAGTCAATCCAGGAAGATACCAAAATGAACCGAATCATTTAATCCCCGTGGCCATACTGTATCCAAGTCCTGGATCCATCTCGCTTCTCTGCGAAGTAGCATCTTTGCTCTGTTTCCACCTCTAGTAAGTGGTGGTATACAATCTACCACCATACACCTTAAAGTAGCCAATGAATGTTGCAACTCTAAAAAATGTTTGGCTACAGGTTTATCCATCACACCTGATGACAAGGCGGATCTGGTCAATGATCGATGGTACGCCATTCTCTCACGTAATGGACGAACCATCTTCCCTATATATACAAGGGAACATGGACAATTTAAGGTGTAAATCACATAATCAGAGGTACACGTCAGACGATGATGTATTTTGATTTTCCGACCAGTGTGTGGGTGATGTAAAAAACTTCCAACAGTCATGCTTCTGCATGTAGTACAGTTCGTACAACGGAAACATCCCATTTTACTGGACTGTAGCCATGTTGTAGCTCTCTGTGATGAGGCAATTTCAGGTCGCAGAAGGAGGTCCTTAAGATTCGGACCTATCTTATAACTTATCAACGGTGTCTTTGGAAGAGTGTTCCTAGACGTCGGATCAGATGATATAACTGGCCACTGATGTTTAATGGCTTTAGTTATAAGAGGGCCCGCCGTATCAAATGTAGTAGTAATTACAAACGGGTTCTTAGACATATTCTTCCTCCTTCCACTGTTCCCATTCAAAAGAATCTCATAAGCTTTTCTGTGACAAACATCAATCGTCTCAGGTGTGTAACCTCTCTCAAGAAATCGCATCTTCATATCTGCCAGTTGGAGTGTAGCAGTATCTGGGTCAGAATTATTTCGCACGACCCTCAAAAATTGTGATATAGGTAAGTGCTGTTTTAACGATTGTGGATGATGACTACTAAACGAAAGTAAAGTATTGCGATCTGTATTTTTCCTATACAGTCTATGACCATATCCACTATCGGTGGCAAAAACTGTCACATCTAAAAAATTTATATTTTGTGCATCCGACGTCAGAGTAAATATGATCGGAGTATCCAATCCATTCAGTTCAGTTAGCATACATTGGAGAGAGTCCTCCGACCCACTCCAGATGAAAAAAATATTGTTGATAAAATGACGATAATGTACAATACTACCTCCAAACTGCGGTACGATATATGTGTTCTCATAGGCATCCATATACAAATTAGCATATGATGGTGCTATATTACTGCCCATCGCAGTTCCCGCGGTTTGAAGGTAGTATTGTGTTCCATACTTAAAAAAGTTACATGTCAGGGTTAGTTCCAGGAGTTCAACCAAGAACTCTACTGGCGGACCCTGAAAGTCTGCACGCATAAGTGCCCTCCTAACAATGTCTATCCCCTCACAGTGAGGTATCACCGTATACAGGGAGGAATCGTCCATAGCAACAAACAATGTATCATGTAATCTAGGTATTTTTACAATGTCTTTAATGAAGTCGTTAGTGTCCTTCAGATAACTATTTATATCCCTCACACAGGGTTGCAAGAAATTATCGAAATATTGTGCTATCGGAAGAAAAAGTGAATTGCAGGCCGATATTATCGGCCTACCAGGTGGATTGTCTAGGGTCTTATGGATCTTCGGTAGTAAATATAATATCGGACAAATAGGAAACTCACTCCTCAAAATATCGTTAGTAGTCCCATCAATCCAACCGTTATCAACAGCTAGGTCCAACAGTGTATCTAGTTTATTCTTAAACCCTAACGTGGGATCTCCTTGTAATTTACAGTAAGTAGTTACATCCGACAGTTGTCTGTGAACCTCTTTCTCATAGTTACATGTATCAAGAAGGACCACTGCACCGCCTTTATCGGCGGGTCTAATAGTCACAGCCACATTTTTCCGCAGACCATTCAATGCAACCTTCTCAGCTGGAGTCAAATTATACCTAACTCTCTTTTGTTTTTTAAGACACTCCTGTAAGTCTTGATCCAATAATCGTGAAAATGTTTTGATGCTAGGATTAACCGAGGGTGGATTGTATGTACGCCTCTTCTTAAGTCTACATGGTTGTAAACTATCTGAACTATCATTAAATTTCTCTTTGAGTCTCAATTTACGCAATAGTTTGTATTTATCAATAGACCATCTAAAATCATCAAAACATACTGTTGGTACAAAAGACAAGCCCTTTGAAAGTACCCTCATCTCTGTTTCATCCAGTTAGTACAGTATGTAGATAAATTAATTATCGTATATTTATATACACACACACACATATATATATATATATATATATACACCCATACACACACATGTTTACATACATACTACCACATATATATTATATCCACACATACATATATACATACATATATGTTATATACACATAATATATAGAGAGGGATATGAGATAGATAGATAGGATAGATAGATAGATAGATAGATAGATAGATAGATAGATAGATAGATAGATAGATAGATAGATAGATAGATATGAGATAGAGAGACAGATATGAGATAGATAGATAGATATATAGATAGATAGATAGATAGATAGATAGATAGATAGATAGACAGATATGAGATAGATAGATAGATATAGATATACACACACAGACATTACGCCCACCTCTGGTTATGTATACTTTCATCAGTTTTCTGACTACTAGTGTCTGGCTGTAGTGTCCCAGCTCATTTGCCAAGAAGGGGTAAGGGGTCAATAGGCTTTATAAAACACAGGAGCAGGCAGAGCTTGGGCATCCCGGAGTACACAGCATAAGGCTTAACGCGATTCGTGGGCGAAGCTTAGTGCACCTCAGAATAGACTGCCAGCCAGCAAGGGGGTGGAGTTTCAGACTATCCGGGGGCAGAGCTACGAGCAGGCCCGATGGTATGCGAGGCTCCGGGGGTGGAATGGGAGATGATGATTCTGGCAGCAGAATGGACGGGGCGTTGGAACACTGTGGTGGTGAAAGGAAAAACTTTTTTTTTTTTTCCTGTCAGCGCAGCCTGTACTGCAGTAGGTCTTGTGGGCCTATTTTCATGGGGTGGCCTGGAGTTGTAGCTCCACCCGCCCCATTGTTAATCCGGCTCGCTCTGTATCAGGGCCGGCATTCTTGTTTTTTAGAGCGGCCTCCTGGCCGCTCGCATAGCTGTGGGTTATCACCCACAGCTATAGTGAGCGGCAAGGAAGATGGTCGCGATGGTCAAGACCATCGCGACCATCGGGCTTGCGACGAGACCCTTGTGGTAGGGTCTTGTTGCCGCAAGCCCCAGAGAGATTTCGGCTCTCACAGAACCGAAATCTCTCCCACTGACATCACTCGTGATGTCAGTGGGGCCGCCCCCAAACGGAGGCATTCACATGGGAACGCCTCCGTTTGGGCAGCCACTCCCCCGGCCCGCCCACCAAAGGGGGCGTGCTGTCACTCAACATCGACAGCACGCCCCCTTTGGTACGAGACCTGGAGCGACGGTTTGCCCATCGCTATCCAGGTCTCGTGCATGTGCACGACAGAGCCGGCTCCGTCGTGCGCACTGGGCCACCATCAACCCACTTGCGAGCGCATAGCGCTCATGAGCGGGTCTGAATCAGGCCCTCTATTCCCAAGTCTGAATCAGGCCCTGAGCGCTCGCTCTGAATCAGGGCCAGCCTTCTGTTTTTTTAGAGCGGCCTCCTGGCCGCTAGCATAGCTGTGGGTGACCACCCACAGCTATAGCGAGCGGCCAGGAAAATGGTCAAGACCATTGCGACCATCGGGCTTGCGACGAGACCCCTTGTGGTAGGGTCTCGTTGCCGCAAGCCCCAGAGTGCTTTCGGCAGAGCCGAAAGCACTCCCACTGGGAACGCCTCCATCTGGGCAGCCACGCCCCCGCCCCGCCCACCAAAGGGGGCGTGCTGTCACTCAACATTTACAGAATGCCCCCTTTGGTATGAGACCCGGAGCGACGGCTTGCCCGTCGCTATCCGGGTCTCGCGCATGCGCAAGACGGAGCCGACTCCGTCGTGCGCATGCGCACTGGGCCACCATCGACCCGCTTGCGAGCGCATAGCGCTCGTGAGCGGGTCTGAATCAGGCCCAGAGTGTGAAGCGTCTGGTTTTTCCTTTATTACTCCTCTCCGATTTCACACTGAGATAATACATACCTCAGTTTCTTTATAGGTGACTAAGCTATACAATATGGAAAATGCAATCTAAATTCATCCCGTAGTTTTTGCGTGATGCCAGCATGAACAGACAGACAGAAAAACAAAAATTTGCAAAAACTGTTTTTGTCTCCATAGTTCATACACAGTTCCAAGGAGTACATTTCTTCCAAATAAAGTATATGTGCAGACAACCATTACAACCATATATACACATGTAGAAGGGCACTCACAATTCCAATTCAATAATGCTGGGGTGCCTTCTTTAAGATAATGTGGAAATGCGAAGTCTGTCAGAAACAGCAACAGGCGGTACTCCACGGACTTTGTGAATGAAGAAAAGTGACTTTGGCCCTGATTCAGAGCCGGACGCAAGTCGCTGCTCGTTCGCTCCAAGCGATGTTTGCCCAACTGCGCATGCGTACGGATCGTAATACGCATGCGCGAACCACTCAGTGCGGCCGAAAATCATGTGCTCGCAAAATAGCGAATGCCTGCTATTTTGAGTGACAGGAGGAGGCGTATGTGGGTGGTAACAGGGGAAGGTGTTTGAAAACGGGGTGTGGAGATCCGATCGCAGGCGTGCTTAAAGGTCAAAACGGGCGTTTTATGGGTGTGTATAATTAATACAGCAGCGTCATCGACCACGTCACTGGGTTATTTTATAGTCAGAACTGCTCGCAAAATTGTGGTAGCAAACACCAGCCCCAAGAATAGCGAGCAGTTCATACTCTGGTCGATGTACTCGATTAATCTAATAAATAGCGGACATGACGTAGGATGCGAGCAGCCAGGGGGCGTATTTTTTAAAAAAACGAACGCAAGTTTTGTTCGCTCGTTCAGACATAGAGGCGTGAACAGACCGCAAACAGCGAACGGTTCATTTGAATAGCCACCCCTTGTTTTAGAACGAACGACCGCAAATAGCGAGTGGCTCTGAATGAGGGCCCTTATTCACTAACGTTTCAAGACCTATACGGCCTTGTCATCAGGGCCGTATAGGTCTTGAAACGTTGGTGAATAAAGTCACTTTTCTTCATTTACAATGTCAGTGGAGTGCCGCCTGTTGCTGTTTCTGACACACTTCGCATTTCTATATATATATATATATATAAACTAACCTAATTTTACCCCCCAACCCTCCTTTAGGGTGCCTAACCCTTACCTCCCCCCCTGTGCCTAACCCTAATCCCCCCTCTAAGTGCCTAAACCTAAGTCCCCCGGGGGGAGTGCCTAACCCTAACCTCCCTCCGGGGGTGCCTAACCCAAACCCTCCCTCCCCCTAGTCTAACCCTAACCTCCTGGGGGGGTGCCTAACCCTAAGTCCCCCCCGGGAGCCCTAAACCTAACCCCCCCCCCACGGCTGTCCGCGCCCGGCGCCCGGCATCCCTTCGATCGGGATGCGGGGCGCCGGTCTCCTGGCATCAGTAAAATGACAGGCATCTAGATCTAGACGCCTGTCATTTAACCCTCGGCGGGATTAAGTAGTCTGGAAGCCCTTGGTCGGCATTCCGTCCGCCAGCTTCATAAACGTATACCGTGATGATGTGATTGCGACGTCGTAGCCCTACTATATAATGCTGTGATTACCGGCATTGTAAAGGGGGAGTGGAGCCACACTGACATGATTCAATGTGAATTACTTCGTCGGCCGCCTGTACAACCCACTTCACTTGGGTGGCTCCAGCCTCCAGGAGACTGTTCCAACTTTCCTGGTGGCCGGGAGCACCGCCCAATTTCGGGAGCACTCTCAGCAGTGTCAAACTGGGGTATGAAGGGCCCACCAGGGAAATACAATCACAGAGGCCCACTAAGGGGTGTGGCCAGTTGCTGGAAAGGGTGTGATCATCTGCCCAGAGAGAAGTGGCTAGCCATTAAAGGAGTGCCGTAGTATACCAGCAGGACATAGCATCATTATTGCAGTATCCCCAAGTATAGACCTTATAAAGGTTAAATGCCCACCCAATGTGGTCCCCAAAGTGTATCATGTTGGCTATCCCTGCTCTAGTGGATGGTCCTGCAGTAAACCAGGCAAACTTGAAGGCAGGCTATCTGGTTACTGGTGGGATGAGGCTAGAAGGATTTGCAGGCATCACCTGCATTACCCTACCTAACTCTGCCGCTACCTTCCTCTCCCTGTCAGCCACGCAGGTCGGTACTGAGAGTCTGTGATGCTGGAGAAGCACTGATGATTCATGACTAAAACCAGCATTGACTAGCTCCTAGAGCCGTGGCAGTTGGAACGGGAGCCACATCCAGAGCAGTTTGCTTCTGTGCTGTGCTACAGCCTCCCTGCACACATCTCTCCTATACCATCATGTGGGCACAGGTATTACCCATCACCCTGCAGTCCTTTCACCTCTCCCCACAAACACTGCACTCCTATACCATGCATGTGGGTACATGTATTACCCTGCAACCCTTCCACCTCTCCCTGCAACAACTGCACTCCTATACCATGCATGTGGGCACAGGTATTACTCCTCACCCTGCAGCTCTTCCACCTCTCCCCTCAAACACTGCACTTCTATACCATGCATGTTGGCACAGGGTTAACCCCTTACCCTGCAACCCTTCCACCTCTCCCCACAAACACTGCAATTCTATACCATGCATGTGGGCACAGGGTTAACCCCTTACCCTGCAGCTCTTCCACCTCTCCCCGCAAACACTGCACTCTGTCCGATAGCATGCATGCGGGCACAGTTACAACCTCTCATCCTGCAGACCATCCTCCCCTCCCGTCATACGCTGCATTCCTATACCAAGTGTGTACTACCCATCACCCTCCTGGATCTGCATATACTCGTATTCTCTCTCATATAGTATATATGCAATACTACTTACTTGTGACTTTCACTGTGTACTTTCTTTTAGGCAGGCTTAAGACACCCCATGTGCATGCCAGTGGAGGGAAGGGGCTACTTCTGCCTCTCCTCCAGCAGTGCCACCTACTCCATTTTGGTGATGTCCCGCAGCGTGGCGGAAGCTGGTGTACTTCAATGAGTCAGATTCTGTCGCATTACTAGTACCTGGCTTGCAAGATAATACCGCGGGAAATTGGCCCCTTCACAGCGACGGTCCCCGGTGCAATGCACCGGCTGCACTGACGTTAGTTCCACCCCTTGGCTCCAGTCTCCTCTCCGCACTGACGGCGCGTGACGTCATTGGCACCGCTAGTTCAGAAAAATTGAATCATTGGTGCAGATGGACCCTGCCGTCTGCCCCACGTACCAGCTGCTGGGTCAGTCAATGCCCGGCAAGCTACTGCTACACACTGGAAATAGCCGCCAATAACCTGCAATACACCAAGCCCTCATTTGGTAGTGGACGTCGCTATGAACACGCGAGGCCCACCGGGGATTTCCCCGAATTCCTGGTCGCCCAGTCCGAGCCTGACTCCCAGCCATTCCAGGTGAGTAGGTAAGTATACATACAGTCCATTAGGCCCGATTTTGAGTTGGGAGTAAAGAAGAAGAGAGCAAGTAACTGTGCACCTTAACAAAACCATGCTGCACTGCAGGTGGGGCATATTTAAAATGTGCAGAGAGGTTTACATTTGGGAAGGACATGTCCAGGACCTGTGCTCAAAGAGACATACTTATTTTACTTAACATTGCAGACCATACTTGCCTACCTTTTGCTTGTCCTCCCCGGGAGAAGCCTGGGGAGGACAAGCAGGTGGGCTGTGATAAAGGGCAGGGAATGATGGGTTATGTCAATAAGCCCGCCCCTGTCACGATTGGCTTAAATGTAAATAGGGGACGGAGCTAAATGACACAATTCATGGAGAATCGCATCATTAAGCCCCGCCCCCTACACGGGGACCAGCAATCGCCGTGGAAATTCTCCCCATTCTGCCCACTTCACTAGGAAGTGGGCAGAATGCAGGAGAAATGCCTACCCTTCCCGGGATGTGGGGGATTACTTGAAAAATCGTGAGCCTCCTGCGAAAACCAGGAGGGTAGGCATGTATGCTGCAGACATGTCTGATGCAGCACAGCCAGCAGCAGCAGTGTGTGACCACGCCCCCTTTCCCATCTTTCCCCGGGATCAGCCACCAATGTACTGCTGTCTAACTGTCCCTTCTCCCGCCCCTCCTGATGCTCCCTCCATTCCTGTTCCCTATAATCTGATTCAAGCCCTACGAGCACTATGGGGTGAATTCAGAAAGATGAAGAGACCACAACCTCCAGCAATCAGAAGTAAGTATCTGAGGAGGGATGGGTTTTTTTAATGTCATATAGGGGTTGGGGTGTATGTGCATGAGTGGGTCTGGCGGCGCAAATTAAAGGGAAAATGGCCGTCTTGCCTCTTTTATTGGTGCAGGGTGTGGGCCCATTGTGTATATACTGTGTAATTATATATATATATATATATATATTTTATATATATATATATATATATATATACACTGTCACTTGTGAGGATATTTGAGGGATGGTACGTTAACATTTTGCCTCAGGCGCCATAACGCCTTGCACGGCCCTGGGCGTGTCCAAATTCAAATCAAAATTGAATTGCAGTGTGAAAATAAAGTTGTCCAGCATTTATGGGCTACATGCAAAAGCAGCCAGTATTTACCTTGCATTCAAAATAAATAAATGTATTTGTACCCCTTGCATTGCAACATGGTTTATCCAGGTGCAGATATTTGCTCTTTTTTGCTTTACTCCCACCTCAGAATCAGGTCTATTGTGTTTTGCAGTAGTCATGCATTTAAATGAAAACACTAGTTCAGAAGTGCACAACATTGCCATTCTGCTGGGTACACACTGATAGATATATCGCACCTTTGGACACTTAGCTGGCTGATGGACACGCAGATGATCCTATGATACATCCCAGGACGCAGCTTGGACCAGTAATGCATGCAGGAAGTATAGCGCCTCCTGCTGCATTACCATATTAGTGCTAGTGCAGGTACCACCATGCTAGCAGCTGCGATAGCAACTCCGCCCTTTGCTAAATCAGGACCTGAGTCACTATTCAGGGGGTATATTGTCAATTGGAACTCTATTTTTTATAAATGTAGTTGGATTGGAAAGGAGGGGGAAGGGGGTTGGTGGCTCCAGAAACTCTTGCACAGGGTGCTAGTAAACCTGGGACAAGCGCTGTTTCTGCTTCCAATGTCCACTCTCCCTCTATTACTTCTGAGAGATCTTAAAGCATCGTGCAGTGCCAGTTTCCATAGCAACTGTCAGAACAGACGGAACTTCAGTCTCAGTTAAATTTTCCCTTATGATTTTCTTGCTAGATTTTCTGACCCTGAACTATGGGCCTGATTCAGAGCCACTCATAAGCGGCAGCTCGTTCGCTCCGAGCGATGTTTGCCCAACTGCGCATGCGTATGGATCGTTATACGCATGCGCGAACCAGTCAGTGCGGTCGAAATTCATGTGCTCGCAAAATAGTGAATGCCTGATAATTTGAGTGACAGAATGAGGCGTATGTGGGTGGTAACAGGGGAAGGTGCTTGAAAACGGGGAGTGGAAATCCGATCGCAGGCGTGCTTAAAGGTCAAAACGGGCGTTTTAAGGGAGTGCATAATTAATCCAGCAGCGTCATTGACCACGTCACTTGGTTTTTTTAACGCAGAACTGCTCGCAAAATAGTGGTTGAAAAAACCAACCACAAGAATAGCGAGCAGTTCATACGCTGGTCGATGTACTCGATTAATCTAATAAATAGCGGACATGACGTATGGTGCGAGCGGCCAGGGGGCGTATTTTCCAAATTTACGTTCGCATGTTTTGCTCGCTCATTCAGACTTAGAGGCGTGAACAGACCGCAAAGTGCGAACGGTTCATTTGAATAGCCACCCCTTTTTAGAAAACGAACGACCGCAAATAGCGAGCGGCTCTGAATGAGGGCCTATGTTCCTGGGGCTGGGACCAAAGTAACTTACAGTGCAGAATAAGAGTTGGATTGATACACCTTCAAAAACAAATGAAAATGATAAAGGGAAAGCTCATTGAATAATCAGTTATATCAAAATAAAAATAATGGTCAATGACACTTTTTGCCAGGGACGGACTGGGGCTGTACATCAGCTCTGGCAGTCCGTCCTGTGTGCGTGTGCTCGCGAAGGGGGCGTGGTTTAGCTTCGAGGGGGAGTGCCGCGAGTCACAGGGGCCTGGCCTCACAGCACACCCCCCTCTTTTCCCGGCCCACTGACGCCACCCCTTCCCTCCCCCTCACCACATATCATGTATGTTGCGGCGTGGAGTGAAGGGCGGGGGTACTTCCGCCCTCCTCGAACCGGCCCTGACATCATCGGCCTTTCTGGCAAATGCCAGAAGTGCCCGATGGCCAGTCAGGCCCTGCTCTTTGCTCATTACTCAAAAAATGGTTAAAGAATACAATATATAATGCAGTGCAGGTTGACGAATCAGTACAGCCAGGGGCAGGCTGGGCTGGGGGGCAGGGTGCCATCTGCACCCCGGTTCGGTATAATTCTGCAGTGCTAGGGCCGCCAGGCACAGTAAGTGCTGTCACAGAGTCAGTGGCGTCAGAAGGGGGGTGCGGGGGGTGCGGCCCGCATCGGGTGTCACCCTTCAAGGGGGTGACACCAAAAACAGCAGCATACAGACCCGCGGGCCGCACCTGCTGCCAGCAAACCCCCTTCCTCCGAGGTCCTGCACTCTGCCGCCGCCGCCGGGAGTGACTTAGTTCTCTCTCCGTGGCCGGCGTCCAGAGCCACAGACAGGCACAGAGCATTTCTATGTGCCTATGTGTGGCTCTGGACGCCGGCCGCGGTGACGTCATCACTCGCGCGGCATGAGGAAGAAGGAGGTGCGCGCCCGGAACCCTCCTGGTGGAAGCCAGCCTGGAGTGGACATCCTGAAGATAGGTAAGTAAGTATTGCACAGGGGAGGGGGCACAGCATAAGGGCTATTATGGAAGGCACAGCATATGGGGCACTACTGTCTGGGGGCACTGCATAAGGGGAGCTCCTGCGGGGTACTGTATAAGGGCACTACTGGGGTACTGTATAAGGGCACTATAGGGGGCACTGTATAAGGGGTGCTACTGGGGTACTGTATAAGGGCACTATAGGGGGCACTGTATAAGGGGTGCTACTGGGGTACTGTATAAGGGCACTATAGGGAGCACTGTATAAGGGGTGCTACTGGGGGTACTGTATAAGGGCACTACTGGGGTACTGTATAAGGGCACTATAGGGGGCACTGCATAAGGGGAGCTACTGGGGGCACAGCATCAGGGGCTCTAATACAGGAAGCATTGCATAATGGGCTTTAATATAGGAGGCATTGCATAATGGGTTCTAATACAGGAAGCACTGCATATTGGGCACAACTACAGGGGGCATTGCATAAAGGGGTATTACTAAAGGGGAAACTGCATAATGGACACTATTACTGGGGGCATTGAATAAGGGGCACTACTACTGTGGGCATTGTGTATAAGTGTCAATAACGTGGTCATTGTGTGAAATGGGCACTCCTGTGTGTCAGAACATAAATAAGGGACACTACTTTATGGTGTAATGTGAATCTCTAGCACTATGTGCGGTGTAATGTGGATAAGATTGTGCTACTGTGTGGCGTAATTTGAATTAGGGATAGTATTGTATGGCCATGTCCCTTTCTTTCAAGATCACGCCCCTTTTTGCGCTACATGCCTTAGGCGCACGCTGTCTTTATTGATAAATCGCCGGAGGGAGGGGGGGGTCGTTCCACCACATCTCTAGGACCACTTTAAGCATTGCTACCCAGAATATCGGGCGTGGCATCGACACGCCTGCCGGGTGCGCCTGGCATTCCGTGAGGAGCACAGTGTGACTGCTGGACTGGTAAGGGGGAAGAGTTCGTGGAGCTGCGCTCCATGGTCCCGATTTTTTTTTTGTGGGGGGGGGTGTCAACATGCATTACAGTACCGGGTGACACCAACCCTAGTGACGCCTCTGCACAGAGCGTAATATCCGCCAGCGCCGAGCTTTAGCTCAGCCCTGAAATTAAGACTCGCCTCCCAGCGCTGCCGCAAATAAGAGCCACCTCCCAGTGACATCATCCATCAATCACCGAAAGGACAGGGGGAAGCAGGCTGCACAGGGGGCATAGAAGGGGGTGTGACCTTGTAGCAGGTGTGATTATGTCAAGGCCGTGGCTGCCTGCAGCCTGTGACGTTGAGGCCTGAGTCTTTAAAGACTCAGGTTCCTGGCGTCCTCATAAAGGAGGATGGGCAATTTGTGCTGGGGCCACAGAACAGGAGGAGGGAGGTCCCGTGGTACCCTGGCATTCAGGGGTGGTGCATGGCAGCTGCCATGAGCGGCAATATATAAATGGGAAGAGCCCCTATAATACAGAGGGATCCCCAGCTGTAAACCCCATGGCACAGACAGGAGGGGGAATTTCCCTGTTATACTAAAGGGGGGCAGCTCCACTAAGCAAGGAGCTCCTTTACATTCATTCCTCCAATGAAAAAGAAGTGGGAAGCTCTGTATGTCAAAGGGCCCCTGTGCAGAGTCCCACAATACAGTACCCAGTGCAGCAGCTAATGGTGCATACACACGGTACAACCTGCACAACCAACAATATTGCTGATAGATTTCCCTTCAACTTTTTGTAGTGCAGGGCAAACGACATTGGGTGTGCACACTGATAGATATGTATGATAGATATTTCAGTGAAGTCATCTCTTCACATGCAAATTATGTTGAAATTGTCCAAGTTGGCCTGCATGTACGGACGACCATAGATATCGTTATCGTCCATGCAGGAACGCGCATCGTTATCCGCATCGTTATCCGTTCGTTGATTGTTTGCTGCATAAAAGATATGAGCGATTTATCGTAGCTCAATATTGTTCATAAAGTTCATTAAAATCGTACCGTGTGTACGCACCATAAGAGGCCTGCAGTGAGAGGGAGAGTCCCCGCAAAAGACAAGAGGTAAAGTGCTATTTGGCTGTGGCATACCTGCAGTGAGGAGGGAGTGTGCAGAGGAGAGAGCTCCGGTACAGCAGACCAGTGAAGAATATCCTGTGAAGAGACAGCCCATTTGTATAGAGTGTCTGATATATACAGTGGTGGTTCTAGGCATGGGCTAGCAGGGTCATCTCCTGGAGGGCAGCCCTGCCTAAACGCGCCATCACACACATATACTGTATAGGCTGACATCTATGGGCTGTTGTGTTATGTGCAACGGTCAGTCTGCACATGCATATTACACCTGCCACGGGCACAGCAGAGCCTGCAAGCCTTCACTGAAAAGCTGTTGCTGGGTCCTCAATGTCTGCTACGGGGACCACATCACTATTGCCATGTATAGATGGTGCAAGCGGTACAGTGATAAACAGCGATACACTAAGCTTACTGCTGCTTGTTAAATAATTAAAAGAGACCATAACCCCATAACTGCTAAATGTATTATGTTTCGTTGTTAATTGTCTCTCTTTCTGAGAAATATCCAATATTTTATTTTCCTCTTATAATGTTTTATAAGTGCATGTATTGAAACTGACATCTCTATTTGAGTCAGGATTAGGACACTCATTGTTCATCTGTCCTGGTCGGTCTGTGCGCGAGATCTTATTTTAAGGATGAGCCGTAGCTTATAGGGCAGGTCTCTGGACTTGCCCCCCAGGCTAAAAGTTGCCAGCCAGCCCCTGAGTACAGCCAATGTCATTAAGTACTATCTTCAGCATGAAGAAGAACAAGGAGTCCTGGAAGTGATGATATGGCCCCCACAGAGCTCTGATCTCAACATCATCCAGTCTGTCTGGGATTACATGGAGACAGAAGGATTGGAGCAAACCTACATCCACAGAAGATCTGTGGTTAGTTCTCAATGATGTTTGGAACAACCTCCCTGCCAAGTTCTTTCAAAAACTGTGGGCCTGATTCAGCAAGGATCGCTGATACGATTGTGGCTGCAATAGCGCACACAGTTCTGCTTTGAAAGTATGTTAATAATTGCAATCGCATAGCAGTCACACAGACAACATGCAGATGCCACTTCCCCTCTCGCAGATCTGTAATACCTTGCAATCCATCGGTAACATTGAAGTGCATCAGAGCCTCTTGCACAATTACGGCATATCAGACCTCACTTATAAATTGCTAACTTATAAATTGTGACGTATGCCTTCGCAGGGGCTAATTTATGCACGCCAATGTAACGGCGTTCAAACACACTGGCACGCCTGCGTTTCTCCGACCATCCCCCCATCACCACCCCCAAGCACTATCTTCCTGTCAATCACTCTGCAATTGCTCTGCGTGATCTCCATGATCGCAGTGAAGCATTTGCGCATACACACTGTGATGCATACGCATGCGCAGTACGCAATAATCGTCCATCTGCGTACGCAATTGCAATAGCGATCCTTGCTGAATCAGGCCCTGTGTGCAAGTGTACCTAGAAGAATTGATGCTGTTTTGAAGGCAAAGGGTGACATCAAATATTGATTGATTTAGATTTCTCTTCTGCATTTTGTTAATTCATAAAAATAATCTATTAACACTTCTATTTTTGAAAGCATTCTTACTTTGCAGCATTTTTTCCACACCTGCCTAAAACTTTTGCACAGTATTGTATATTACAAATTTAAATATAATTTTTTTTAAATATATTAGTTTGGAATATAAGTAGGTGAGTGCTGAGTTTGTATGATTTTTTTATTTAAATAGTGTGGCAACATGCCAAAGGCACTGCAGATGCTTGAGTGCCGTGGATTGAAGCAAATTATTTATATACATTTTTTGTGGGCACACTTTCGATGGCACCCCAATTTTCCATATGGAAGTTACATTTTGTCAGCTTATTCCCCAAGTGCTCAATAACTGATGTGCCTGGGTGTGGTGGTCTCACCTATAACCCCATGGAAGAAGCATAATTTGTATTTAAAATCTGTATGATAGCTGGAGCCTAATGTGATAGAGTAATGCTCATATTTTTGAGTGTCACTGTAGGGACTAACTAGATGGGAAGACCGTAACGTGGTTGGTCAGTTTGATAAATGATTGCAATATGTTGGAACTAACATTCCCTGAATATAAATATGTTACAGTTTGGAATATAAGTAGGTGAGTATCGAATTTGTATGATTTTTTTATTTAAATAGTGTGGTCACATACCACAGGCACCGCTTTGATCTAAAAACACAGCAGAATAATGGGGCACCACATAGTGCATAAACTGTTGGAATATGTAATAATAAGCAATCAAGCAAGCAAACAGAAATTGACATGCATACCATTGCCACCCCCACCCCCCACACCCACCCATTTTTTAAATAGGGACATAAGATAGTGCACCACAAAAAGGGCCATGGTATCATGGGAAGGGCCGGGGAACAGATAGGGGAGGCCAGGAGATGCTGGGGATAAAAGCAGGAGTCAGGAGAAGCTACAAGTGAGAATGATAATAAACATGAAAACTGACAGGACCAAACAGCGCCCCCTGCCCTGCAGTGCCTTGTGCCATGTTTAAAAAAAACAATAAGGTAAAAAAAAATTAAAAAAATCTTCAGATGGGAGGTCCAGGGTCCGCGGCTGTGTACCAGGCGGACAGGTAGGTGGGAGAGGGGAGCAGAAGGGGGGGGCTGGGGGTGGCGAATGGACACAGAAATACCGCAGCTGTAGTCAGTGCAGCGCATGCGCTGCTTCTGTGAACGTAACGGCGAATGCGCAGCACTGATTACAGCTGCAGTAAGTTAGAGCAGACAGGGAAAAGTATCTATTTTCTGAAAAGCTGTCATCACAAAAATAACAGCTTTTCGGAATAGATACTTATGGAAAGGAGGAATGATGACTTCCTCCGGTAATTAGGTAGAACTCCATGCAATTTCTAAAGCTAATTACCTCCCTCGAGTTTTTAGTCATGATGAGTAGGCCCCATAATCACATGATTTTCAGAATGACTGCAATACAGAGGAGGAGATTCAGCTGAGGACAGATATACTATCGCAGCCGCTAACATGTTAGCAGCCGTGATAGCTGTAATAGGATCATCTGTGATCTCTATGGTCGGCTGAATAACCATGGGGTCATGCAAGCTGGCCAACGCAGATGAGTAGAAGAAGCCAGGAAGTCTTCGTCAGCCGATGGAGATCCTGGTCTCTCCAGTGTGTGTGTCCCCCTAGCGGCGGTGACACGCCTCCCCATGCAGAAGTGAGAGCAGACTGTCAGTGACTGTCAATCTGCTGCCGGACTGCGTGTGGGATTGCAGACCTGTACTGCACGTGTGCAGTATGGGTTAGGAGGGGTGTGGATTATCACATAGACAGTAAAAAGGTAGACAATGTCTAGATAGACGCCAGATGTTGGACAGTTAATAGGTTGACTGGGACAAAAGGTGGACACACTAAAGGTCGACATGTAAGAAGGTCGACAGGTACGAATGGTCGACAGGGTCGAAAGGGCGACATGAAAATGGTTCATGCAAAAATGGCCGACACATGATTTATTTATTTTTAGCTCTAATCATCACCATAACCCTCCTCTAACAGTTGGGATAGGTGCCTGACCCTAAACAGCCCTTCTAGTGCCTAACCCTAACCCTCCAGTAAGTGCCTAACCCTCCCTCCTGGTGTTTAACTCTAACCCTAACCTAGGGGTGGGCAATAAGCGGCCCTCCAGCTGTTTTTGAACTACAAATCCCAGCATGCCTTGCAACAGTTTTAGTTCTACAACATCTGGGAGGCCGCTTATTGCCTACCCCTACCCTATCCCTAAAAAAAAAGCATGTGTCGACCACTTTCATGTCGAACTTTTGACCCTGTCAACCATTTGTACCTGTCGACCTTCTTACATGTCGACCTTTTGTCCCAGTCGAACTATTGACTGTCTAACATCTGGGGCCAAATGTAATAGGGTGAGAGTTTACAAAATGTGACAGTTTAGCAGTAAACTCTCACACTTTTTAAACTCGGCCAATGTAATAGAGTAAGAAAACATGCAAACTCACGTTTTTAGACTCAAAAAACTCTCATCCAGATGTTCTTCCATTTTACTGGTAAACTCTCATATTTTCCAAACTCTCAACCTTTCTACTGTCTATCTATAGTCCGACACCCGGTTAGGAGCATTTGCAGATTCCCGATAATCAGGGATCTGCGTGATCCATGTCACTGTGTCCCAAGCTGAATCACCCACATGAAATTACACTGCAGACCAACATTGAAGACCATGTCAAGCAGAGCTGCCATCAGGGGGGGGACTGGAGTCCCATTCCCAGACAGAAGGGGGCCCACTCACAGTGGCACTGTGTGGCTGCAATTAATCTCCCCTGCTGTTTGTAATCTCCATATGCTAATCTTTGCCAGGATCAAAGTTTGTGGATTGATTATACTGTCTGCCACAATGTGAATGTATCGAGTGAAATGTATCGAGTGCTAAACTGCTCAAGAGCCTGCCAGAGTGTGACACTGTGTGTGTATGAAGCCAGCCCTTCAGCTTTAGAACCTGTGTAATCTAAGAGTGTCCCAGTTCTATGGGATTGTGTGACAGTGTGTGGCCCTGACAAAGTTCAAACCTTGGCAAAAACCTAATCCTGGTCAAACTACACCACCATGCTAAATTTGCTGGAGCTAGGTATAAAACTCTGGCCGTGCATAAAGGACAAACAGACACACACACACACACACACACACTTTCTCGCTTATTATATAGATATAAGGTCACACTTTTTCAATTTGTGCTGCATTCCATTTGTTAATTAAAACTGCACATGAAACATCCCAAGTTTTTGGACCCTGTAGAATAATGATCATATTATATCAGTGCAGCTGCATCTAATTAACTTCATAGTCATACTATTTATTACATAAAACCACAGGTTGATAAGCTGAAACATATATAAATACTTATATAGTTAGGCAATTATGCAAACATTGTATCACTCCTAAAAAAGCGATACTTACATCTTGCAGTCATTATAAAAATTGCAAAACTGTTACATCATTACAGCTATGGATACCTATTTAAAACCTCTATGCAATCCTGTCTATACCTTCTAAAATCCTGCCTATACCTTCTAAAATTGTCGCTATTTAGCGTAATGAGTCGCACAGTAAATAAATGCTTTCAGACTTTGAGTGTGGTTCCAAAGCACAAAAAGTTATTTTTCAATATAAAAACAGATGGTTACATGCTGTGATCTAAAGACAATTAGCACAAATAAATCATACAGACCCAAGGTACAGTTGTTACATACGCTCGCACTCTGGACCCAGACACTGGCATCAGCATAGAAACCTCCGTCAACAGCACAGCAAGAAGACTGAGGTCTGAGTTCAGATGGCCCACATACTGTATATACTCTTTACAGGGATAGGCAATACAATAGGCATGTTTGGCATGATTCCATTGGTTCTTCTTTAAGGTGCTTCTGTTGCAGGATAGTTCGAATGGACACAAAACAGCCTCCAACAGCCCTTTGTGTCCTTTTTCCCGCTGCATGCTAATCTAAGCTGATAACATTACAGAGTACATTTTAATGTTTTAACTCTCTATAGTCCATAGTTTGCAGACGCATGTTGCGATCTTCTCACCGATGATAGCGGAAATCTGTTGAGACACAGTGGATCAGTACAACACCAAACACGGTCTGCTTACCATGTACTAAACCTTAGATATCAAATAACCTTTATTACACAACATTAATAATTACTGAATAAACCTTGAATATTACACTTTAATGCTAGGGAACCTTTTATGTAAGTGTGCAGTGTGTAAGTATTGGGGAATTGAGAAAAGACTCTAGTTAGCAATGTGCGACTACGTGTTTGTGGAGTGCACCATGGTACATGTTTTGCAGGGATAATCATTTTAAATGTTTTAGTGACTGTGTATTTATGTGGTGAGGACTTTTAACTTCTTTCTATTGCGTGGGAATCTAACAACAACACTATATAATAGCATCGCCGTATGTACTTATAATGGGCGAGATTCACTAAAATGGCGCAGGGTGGCCAGTCGCAAAATGGCGTCTCATTGCCATTCGCAAAATGGCGTTGCGCAGATTTAATTTTAAACCGATCCTGTCTCAGCCAATTATCCAGCTTCGACACAGTATATTCAAAAATTAATTCAATTAGATCTTTGAACATCATACATAAAATACACATTTATATGCAATAAAAATACATGTTTATATATAATAAACATACAAAATGCACATTAGATAAATTATGTGCTATATGCAATTATTAATAAAAAATTGCTGAAACATCCCAGAATATACTACTATACCAAAACAATAAAATAGTATACAGCCAACTATTGCATCATAAACAACATTGCAATCCCAATGTTGGGACCATGGTATCTAATTGATAGATCCACCTATATTCTAATTGCAGTCATTTTTTGGCTCAATTCCCTCCCCTAATACTAAATGGCACATGATTGATGATTCTGTAGCAAATAGATGCCTATCCATGTTATGCCTGCAAAAAGTCTCTAGCAACTGGCTGGTCACTTTTACCAGCCTGAATGGCCACCCAGATTGTCAAACAGCGCAGTACCATTCTTTCTTTAAATTGGTGCATGGGCAAGACAAGAAATACTGTAGACATGTGAGTGTGTAGTGAATAGAATTTTATTTTTCCTGTATAAGAGTGACAAAAGGTATCACCTACTGGTAAGCATCTAGAGGGGAGGCACGCTAAACATCTAATACAGCCTACCTTTTCAGACAAGAAATGTGGGCTCTTTTTCTTTTAAATTTGTAATATCCAGTTTTACGATCTGATCTTTAATATTCTTACCCCTTGTTTGATATCTTATAGAGCTGGTAAATCTTTGTCGGTATTAACCCTTTAAGAACCCAATTTAAGGTTCACACGCTCGCTTACATAGCCCTCATCCAATCTGCTCCTGTTTACATCTTTGATCCCTTCACTCTCCTGTCCCCCCTCTTCGTTCAACTAATGCAAGCCTCATGACAACGGATTACTTCCTCCCACTCCCGCCTTCCGATTTTGCCTTAACTGCTCCCCACCTTTGGAACTCTCTCCCTCTCTCCATGAGACGCTCCACCTCTCTGCAAGCATTGAAACAGACTATCAAGACCTAATACATTATTAAAGCCTTCCAGCTGTCATCTTAACTTGCTGCTACATGTTCCTTCCTTCTTATCTACCCCATCTGTGTCACACCTGTTTGTCTGTCCCTCCCTTTTAGAATGTAAGGTCTTACAAGCAGTTCTCTCTACCCTCTTGTGCTTCTCCTTACTTTACTTTCATCTACTTCTTTCTCCCCACTAGGGCACGTAACACTTGGTTGTTTATCCTCTGCTGCTTATGTGGGTGTTATGGTTGCTAATTTAGCAATGTATATTATCCATATCCTTGTCCTGCATTGTATTGTATTGTACTACAAGTCACTGGTCTCCTATTTGTTTATGTACTTTGTAAGGCGCTGGAACACTTGTGGTGCCATGTAAATAAATGATAATAATAATAATAACTATAGGCCAAAGGCGTTTTGCTGAAAACTGTGCTGCTGGTGGTATACTTGTTAACTCAAACTACCGTAGGCTTCTGTTGATAAGATTTTTTAGAAGGGAAGGAGTCCTCACAAGGGGTATTTAATACCTGATTTTTATGCTTGGTTAATTCATCTGTATTATACCCTTGATCTACAAGTTCCTAAAGCATATCCTGAATTTGTATTTCAGCATGTGTAGGGTCCCTAGTAATTGGTCTTACTCTTGAAAAAACTGAGAGTAAGGTAAACCCTGATGTATTGGGGGAGGATGGAAGCTATCATACCTTAATAATAATTTTTTTCTGTCTTTCTCTTTAATGAACAGAAAAGTATTTAAAACATTATTCAAAAAACTTATATTGACATCTAAAAATTGGATGGAGTCAGAACTAGTGTTACAGTATATTATATGTACATTTTACTACACTAGGAGATTCATTATGTAAATCTAATAATACTTTTAGGCTGGTTTGCTGACCACAAAATCAGTAGGTTGCCTATAAATCTCAAGTATAAAGTTGTAATCTCCAGATTAGAAAAAAATGCTATTGTATTTCAGACATATATATATACATGAAGGCGTTGGCATACAATGAGGCCACATTCGACCCCATTGCACACCTGGCCCTCTGTAGATAGGACATGTCGCTTTGTAGAAAATAATTCCTATGGAAGCCTAACTGTAACAGCTTCAGAAACAATTCAATTTGTAGACCCTGATATAAAGGAATATTATTAATAGGTTGCCTGACTGCTCTAATGCCCTCATCATGCAGGATGCATGTGTACAAACTTGTTTACGTGAGCACTGCACAGCAGCAACTTATATGGTAAGGTTTGCAATTCATTTAATTTCATCAATCGGTGGTGGTATCCTTTACATATGTTGGTAATGTTTGGATATCCGCACTCCTAATTATGTTGTCTGATCTCGGTATTAATGCCATCATTGCTTGATGCTCTTCTTTTGACAAGTTAGAATACTGCAATTTTTTGTTTGAAGTTCAGTGATGTAATTCAGCAGGGCCTGCTGGAGGGGCCAATCAGAAGCATGCAATGCTGTTGCCAAGCAACTCTATTGTGGGGTACACAATGCACTCCTAACAAAATTAATGTGAATATATATTTATTAAAAGTCACGTCACGTCAGAGTTTCATACAATGTATATAAATATAAATAGCTTACAGCTTTCTGTATTGATATGCTCCCCTAACTGTGTTTAGTAACTGGAAGTGTTTGTTCATGGAAATGTCCTTATTTTTGTAATGCAGGCAAATAAATATTGGAATGCATAAAAACAGCAAATACATTAACACCATTCATATTGCTTAACAAAATGTAATAAGGTTGTTTCATTATATCAGGGTTGTAACTAGGGTGGTGCGACCAGTGCTTTTATCCCCAGCATCTCCTGGCCTCCCCTATCTCTTCCATTGTCCATCCACATGAGGCCATGGCCCTTTTTCAGGTTTTTTTTATATGTCCCTATTTGAAAAATGGGGGGGGGGTTGGGGGGCGCCAATGCTATTTCTGGCACAGGGCACCAAAAGTCTAGTTACGGCTCTGCATTATATTGCTGTGCTAGATTGTGATAGGAGGTTATATATATTAGTAGCTGCTCAATCACTTCACTAATATCACTCAGGTGCATGAAAGGGAGGGGTTATTCTATACAAGAAACAGCAAAAAGTATTCCTCCAGCACTCAGAATGAAATCAGCAATAAGATTTGAAGAACTACATGGTGGTAGATAATTCAGAGATCTCAGTTACATTTATTTGCAAAAATATGGCTAAGCCTCCAGGCCATGTCACGGCTACACTGAATCTGTAGGTCCCTAATACTTGGTCAAAGTCTGGGGTGCAGAACCTCAAAAACCTAGCGAAGGCCAGCCACTACAGGGAAGCACACCAGTGAAAGACTAAAGTGTTAATAAGTGTTAATAAGAATAAAGCAAAAACTATGTGTTAATAGGTGATACATAGGTGAAAAGTGTAATTAAAATGCTAAAAAAAAAAAATATATATATATATATATATGCTAAGAGAAAAAATATATAATTTGAAGGCGTTAAAGTGCTAAATAATGTGTAAAGGTGTGCATTTATTTGGAAAAATATGGCTAAGCCTCTAGTCCACGTCACGGCTACACTGAATCTGGAGGTCCCTAATACTTGGTCAAAGTCTGGGGTGCAGAACCTCAAAAAGCCAGTGAAGGCCACCCACTCCAGGGAAGCACACCAGTGAAAGACTAAAGTGTTAATAAGTGTTAATAAGAATAAAGCAAAGTCTATGTGTTAATAGGTGATACATAGGTGAAATGCATAATTAAAATGCTAAGAAAAAATAAATAAAATAAAATAAATAAAAATATATATGCTAAGAGAATAAAAATATAATTTGAAGGTGTTAAAGTGCTAAGGAAAAAAGATGGGACCAGCATTTGGAGGGCATGCTGGTTCTTGTAGTGCCATTAGGAGGACTTAGGGGTGACTCCAAGGTAAGTTGGCTCTCAATTCAGGTATATTTGTATGTGCCATTATCATGTATATTATATATATATATATTGGGCAATTATATGACCCAAATTGGATATAGTTATCAGTTTTGGGGATGAGTTTGGGGTGCGGTGCCCCCTGGGGTTGGTGTGGCTGGGCTGCTCAGGGGTGCCACACTTTTACTCATTATTTAGCACTTTAACATCTTCAAATTATATATTTTTTTCTTAGCATATATATTTTTATTTATTTTATTTTATTTTTATTTTTTTTAGCATTTTAATTACACCTTTCACCTATGTATCACCTGTTAACACATAGTTTTTGCTGTATTCTTATTAACACTTATTAACACTTAAGTCTTTCACTGGTGTGTTTCCATGGAATGGCTGGCTATCGCTGGCTTTTTTGGGTTCTGCACCCCAGACTTTGACCAAGTATTAGGGACCTCCAGTATCAGAGAAGCCGTGACGTGGCCTGGAGACTTAGCCATATTTTTGTATATATGCAACTGAGATCTATTTACCACCATGTAGTTTTTCAAATCTTATTCGCTGATTTCATTCTGAGTGCTGGAGGATTACTTTTTGCTGTTTCTGTGATAGGAGGTTGCTGCAGTTGTTTACATGCTAAACTAATGTTACTAACATGGGAAGATGCTTGTACACATTTATGAGGCACATTAACAGTTTATAATGGAAGTATTCTGTGTTTTTGGTGTGGTGTAAGTAAAATATACTATTTTCTACATATATATCTGCATTGTGATTTTTGGTTTTGTACCACATGGATACAGTATCTATTGTACATGAAAGTCTGTGAGGATTGTATATTGTTCAAAGTGGTTAAAAAAACTGGAGTAGGCGTGATTTATAAGGACAAGTGTAAAAACTTGTGTGCAATTAACAAGCGCATCTATCTATGAGGGTCTTGCATCCTACAAACAGACAATACACGTCTTTCCGCTGCTTATACCCTTTCCAGAATTATTATTTTTTTATTTCAGATTATCTTCTTCCTACTGTAAATGGAGCTGATATTGAAACTATTTCACTATCAGACCATACTCTTATTTTTATAGATAAATAGAGGATAGCGCCACAGTGTCTGACCCGGACCAAGAAGACACACAATCCAGATAATAACAATAATAATATTTTTTATTTGTTTTTCTGAATCTTCAGATGTATCATAAAATAATCATATGCATATGGGTTGTAATCATAAATGGAACAAACGGTATTCACTAACAAATACCCTGCACATATGAGAAAATATCCTCAACTACCACCTATAAAAAATGGCACCAGCTGTGTACCCTGTTTGCAAACAGTAATATTGTATTCAATGATTAAAACATTGAGAAACAAATTGCATCCTTTCCGTGATTCATGTAGTGCCAATATGTATCCAATCTTTTGTGCAGTCCAGAAACCTGCATATTTAAATGTCAGTGTAGCTATTTATCCACATGAGATATCAGTATAAAAATTAAATGAGGTAAATCGGCGTGGTGTAGCCCCATGCTGACTGTATATTGAAGATGGTGAGGACAGAATGTCAGGTACTTTTAAACCCACTTATAATTCAGTGTGGAGAGTGTGAACAAGTAGGTAGCGCACCTGGTGATCGGATTCCAATTCTCTGTTAAAATAATGAGATCGGAGATCGCTGTATGGGTCTGTGGCGATTGATCCGTCTTGGCTATATGCTGTGTAACAGCTCGCTCATCAGAGCGACTAGCTGTAAATGCCGGAATGTATCTTACAATGAATGGAGCTCGACGGAGGCGCACACCTGAGCAATTCAAACTCCGGAGCTCCGATACTTGCAGTGCAAGCTTCATTTAGGCTGTGTGATCACCAGGGTTGTGGGGACATTCTACGTGCTGCGCTCACTCCAAACAGGTCTCCTCAGGATATGGACACAGATGGAACTTGCAGACTTGACTCCAGGGACACCCTAAAGCATTTCTTTCTCATTAGAGAATTTCTTCAGAAGGATCCCTAGGAGAGCTGCCTGTCACAATTCAACTATTGATAGGTGGGTGCCCTTATATTCCTCTATTCATACTCTTATTTAAGGCACATTATCACTTACGTTATCTCAAGGCCCTTACAAGTTATGGCATTTTCCAGCATATTTGTCTAATTCCGGCCCTTTCCACAATATGTTTTAATCTGTTTGGAATGACTTTGTTTACCAATCAAGAAAATATAACAGGTCACCTGCTATTTTGGCAAACATTCCGAGACAGTTCTTAGAGGAGCGATCATCTCTTATGTGACTCAATACAATAAAAATATATCCAAACTATATAAAACTACTCAAATAGCTCTAACTACAGCATACCAAGATTACAAATATTCCCCCTCTAATTCTCATTTTAAATCTACATACCTACATTACAAGGTTCAATTCGATGCATTGAATAGACAAATTGCCGAAAAATGTATATTGAATAATAAATATCATTTTCATAGGCTTGGTAATAAATCTGGGAAACTACTTTCAGCTCCTCTTCGCGGGGAAAGGGGCACCATCTCACCATCTCAGTCAAAGCTCTTAACAAACCAGATGGTACTAGGGTCAATTCTGGTTCAGAGATACTGGAAATGTTTAAACTCTTTTATGAGAACCTTTACTCCCAAGAACCCATCAATAAAGAAAATAAATCAGAATTCTGGGAAAATATCTCTCTCCCTCAAATTTCTACAGACCAGTCAGAGACACTTATGGCTCCTATGACATCTTCTGAATTATCCAAGGCTATTAAATCTCTCTCAGTGGATAAGGCTCCGGGGCCAGATGGCCTAAGTGGCAAATTTCATCGTATCTTGCTTTCAAAAATTGAGGGACCCCTGCTTTCTGTTTTTAATTATATTATTTCGAACCACTGTATGCCCAAATTCTCTCTCTCTGCTGTTCTGAAATTACTACCCAAAAAGGGAAGAGATCAAGAACTTCCAAGTTCCTACAGACCAATTTTACTACTTAATGTAGATTAAAATTTTTCACTAAAATCTTAGCTGAACGCTTGAAAATCATTCTTTCAGATATTATTGCCGAAGATGAAACTGGGTTTATTTTCATCACCATTCTGTCACAAATATTCAGAAAATCTTATCTATACTCCAAACTCAAAGGTCCTCTGGGACACTGGACCTTGCCATTGGATTATCATTAAATGCTGAAAAAGCTTTTGATCTTGTCATGTGGGACCATCTGTTTGACTCACTGGCGAGGTTCGGTTTACCAGTGGAGGCTATATTTCTTCTACATTCCCAATCTATAGAGGCACCAGACAGGGGTACCCCCCTATCCCCCCTTTTGTTTGGACTGGCCTTGGAGCCTTTGACCATAGCATTACGAAGAGAGAAGTTGTTGTTTTCTGGTGTTCAGGTACTATTGAAACCAAAATCGCACTTTTTGAAGATGATAGATGATATGACGCTATTTGTTTCTAAACCTGATATATCTCTTCCTATCATCATAGATTATATCACCAAATTTGGCTCATTTGCGGGTTATAAAGTCAATTTTGAAAAATCGGAAGTGATGCCTCTGTCTGTTCATTGTGATCCCAATATTATTCCAATTGTGACCCAATTTTTTAAAGTCACGTCTCACTCATTCAAATACTTAGGGGTTTATATTTCTTCTAACTTAGCTGACCTCTATAAAATTAAATATCCTCCTATAGTTAAAAAAATCTTCCCAGTTATTGGATATTTGGACCAAATGACCACTTTCTCTGTTGGGTAGGTTGGCCTTGTTAAAGAGTGTAATATTTCCTAAAATTTCATATACCATTCAAATGCTGCCTATTTCTCTTTCTAATTCTGACTACACAAACTATGATAAAGTGTTTATTAAATTCCTATGGCAAGGGAAAAAAACAAAAATTGCTCTTATAAAGCTTCGACTATCCAGGAAACAGGGTGGTTTGGGGATGCCTGATTTGAATTTTTTTTTCTAAAGCAGTGTTTTTTTGGTAAATATTATACTGGTTCTGGAACAGAGATATATATACTAATCGGCTACTTGAACAAGCTCTGTTCACCCCATATTCTCCGGCAGCGCTATTACACCTACCTATCTGCTATCCCTTTGTCTATTCTTAACAATATCCTATTCATAGATACCTATCATTTCTGGGTGGGGATTAATAAAGGTTTCCACAGAAGATAATCTGCTACACTATGTACCACTTTATGGGGAAACCCATTATTTCCACCTGGATTGGATAATCATCTATTTATAATATAGAAAATAAAGGTATCTCAGCAATTCGTAATTCATTTGACCCAGGGGTCTTCCTTATCTGAGAAATATGCTCTCCCGCAAATCACGTTTTTTTTATGCATTTGCAAGCTCGACACTTTATCCAATCTATTACTGATACTGTCTCATTTTTTTCTGGTAAGGACCCATTAATTACTTTCATTTATTCTTTGGGTACTATACCCTTTAAAACACGTTAACTGCCGATCTAATGTAAAATACAGCTATTAAACTCTGGGAGAAAGTAATTTCTAAGTGGCAGGGTGATTTGGGTTCAGATCTGTCCTCTAACTATTGAATTATACATTTTGATAAAACAATGTCTATATTACATTCAGCTTTACTTCAAGAGGTACATTATAGACCTTCACAGAGAGCTTACAAATCACAGGGTCAGAGGAGATATATGATAGTGGGTGAATCTGGAATATGTTTGAAATATAAGTGCAATGTAGCAAGCTTTTTACATAAATTTTGGGAATGCCGAAAGATACAGACGTTTTGGGATAAGGTAGCATCATTTATATCATCGGTTATTAATGTACATGTCCAACGAGACTCCTTTGCTATGCTTTGCTGTAATTTTAAAGACTGATACTTAAGTCCCATTCATAAATATATTATACCTTTTGTTACTTTGGTAACTACTGTTGCTGAAAAAGTCATCTTGAAAACTTGGACGACTCCTTCTCCACTGTTTCTAAGTACACTAAACTAAATGCTGCTTCAAATACTATATTTTGATCGCAGAGCTATATTACCTGTCACAGAGAAGGGCATTACTCGTTTCTATGGCAAATGGGGACGGTATATTGAAACCTTGGATTCCCCAACCCGAGAACACATTATGAAACTACTGTATTTGAATCCCCCCCTCGTGGTCTTTTATTAGGCAAACATTTTAAGCTGTCCTGAATACTCTATACCACTAACTTAAATGTCTTAATAGGGTGAAGTACCTAGTGATCTGCACGTAAAAGCCATTTAGATAATTGAGAATCTGTGAGGGCAATTTACTTGATTCACTAATAGTAATGCATTTAGTTACTACTTGTCTAGAACATTGATTTTTTTTCTCCCTTTTTTCTTTTTAAGACCATTGTTTTTCAATAAATTTGGTGACTATTTTTTTTTTGTTTATGTTGCTAGTGATTTATGTTATTTGACCAAGGTTAAGAATGTTATTGGATATGTTTACCATGTTATAACCTAGACCTTACTGTATATATATGTATATCTCGACACTATATTTTGGCTGTATAACTTCAGACTTATATGGCTATTTATATTGTATTTCTTTTTTGCTGTATTTCTTTTTTGTTACATTCTTTTTTCTTGCATATTAATAAAATACAAAATTTAAATTGAAAAAAAAAAAAACGCATCTACAAACAGAATATGAAAATAGTAAGTGCATAATAATGTACGCCCTAACTTCATTTTACACCTTCCTTAGGCATTCCAGCCCATACAGATTCAATATACAGTGTGCTGCTACTCAACAAAGATGAGTATATTGCATTGCTTCTCTACTACGCAATTACAAATATCCGTTATAAAGCTTGGACTTTCTCAAATTTATGTACTTCATGCAACCTGTTTGTTGTCTGCTGGGTTTGTGCTTGTTCTCATGAAATTGAGAAGGCACGATTGGGAATGTTGTCTACAATGCTTCATACTGTAGCTTTGATTTGCTGAATGGACATAATCTACAGTGGTGTAACTACAGTACCACTCAGGCATGGGTGTGAATGTTGCAGGGTCAAAGGTGAGGGCAGAGCTGGATTAAGCCTTTGAGGGGCCCACTGCACTTAAGACTGGGGGCACTAAAGAGCAACATTTTTGACGCAGGGATTAGCAAGCCTTCAGCGCACTTGGAAAGGGAGCGTGGTCACATATCTTGCATCACGCACACAGCAGGTAAGAGAGTTCCCCCCCTACATTTCCTCCCTGCGGGACACTGCAGCTCAAGGACGGGACAGTACCTGAAGAATAAAACTGTCCTGCCAAAATCGGGATGGTTGAGAGGTAGGCACACATACATACAGTCAGGTGGACGGCGCTTCACAGTGCAGATGGACAATGACCCGAAGCATACTGCAAAAGCAACCAAAGAGTTTTTTAAGGCTAAAAAGTGGAATGTTATGCAATGGCCAAGTCCCCTGACCTGAATCCGAGTGAGCATGCATTTCACTTGATGAAGACAAAACTGAAGGGAAAATGCCCCAAGAACAAGCAGAAGCTGAAGACATTTGCAGTAGAGGCCTGGCAGAGCATCACCAGGGATGAAACCCAGCGTCTGGTGATGTCTATGCGTTCCGGACTTCAGGCTGTAATTGCCTGCAAAGGATTTGCAACAAAGTATTAAAAAGTGAAAGTTAGATTTAGGATTGTTTAGTTTGTCCCATTACTTTTTTCCCCTTAAAAAGTGGGAGGCACATATAGAAACCGTTGTAATTCCTACACCGTTCACCTGATTTGGATGTAATTACCCTCAAATTAAATCTTAAAGTCTGCAGTTAAAACACATCTTGTTTGTTTCATTTCAAAGCCATTGTGGTGGTGAATAGAGGCCAAAATATGAAAATTCTGTCAATGTCCCAAAATGTATGCAACTGACTGTAGTCACACACATATACACCATGTCAGGACAGGGGATTCTGGATTTCCCAGATGAGGTCTAGCTAACTGCTCACTAACAACTCGGGAGGTTTGGAGTAGTGAGGGATGGATATAACACTTCCTCATAGGTGTGCAAGGTAATAGGTGTAAGCAGCAGGGCAGTAATGGAGAGAGCGGGGCACTAGAGTAAACCTCTGGGACTTACAGCAACAGGAGTCAGAGTAAGGACAATTCCTGACACACCTATATACTGTCACATAGTATATCTATATATATATATATATATATAATCACACATTCATACATACAGTCACACACCAATACACATGAATACACACATACGGTTGCACACAGTCACACTAATATACAGTACAATATTTATATAAAGTCAAACACATGTACACATAATTGCAATCACACACTTATACACAGATAGATAGATAGATAGATAGATAGATAGATAGATAGACAAACAATATAGTGGCCCCCTTCCTTAGTCCCTCTATAGGCTGGCAAATTTGGTAGAGGAAGCCGGCATTTGGTATACCAGTGGTCAAAATCCCGACACCGGCATCATGATACCTGACGGTAGGGATCCTAACCCTTCTCCTACCCCTCCTCCTCAAGTGCCTAAACTTAACCTTCCTCCCTAGTGCCAAAACCTAACCTCCCCCTAAACCTAACCCTCCTCCCCTAGTTCCTAAACCTAACCTTCCTCCCTAGTGCCTAACCCTAACCCCTAACCCTGCAACTTACCTTGGGATGCCGACACCAGAATTGACAGGTGTCAGGATTCTGGCATCCCCATTGCCAGGATATTGACTGTATCCCAGGCTGGCTGCTGTATAATCCTCATCACTCTAGGTAAACTGTCTGCAGCTGCTTCTTCCCTCTCTCCCATGCTGCTGCCTCTGACTGTACAGTGCCATGTAGCCCCACCCCTACTTGAAATCCATCTCAATATCCTCTTCTCCAGCTCGCAGTGCAGTCCTGCCTTGCATCTGCAACTGTAATCAAATCCTGGGAGCAGAGTTGAACTGGCCCACAAGGGCACAGGGGAAATCCCTGGTGGCCTCCACCACCTGTGGGCCCACCCCCTTTTCTAGGTGTCAGATTCCAGACCTCAAATTAGATTGTTACTCTATTAGATGGTCAGTTACCAGTAACAGTGATCAGCATGGGGGATTGGTTCTCTTCTATATAAAATACACCAAGATTTTCTCATTGGTTAGTCAAGCATCTGTGGTGGTTGACCACCCTTTAAGCATGGGCCCCTATCACTGCATTCCCTGGTGGGACCTTCATGTCCCAGTCTGACACTACCTGGGAGGCCTGCTGAGAGAGAGGCCCAAGGGCATGTGCCACCCCCTTGATCCAGCTCTGGATGAGGGGGGCCTGGCAATGTTGACCCACTCTCCCAAGGCACATGCTCTGTTCTTCTGAGCATCTACCTAATTTTGCAGAGGATGCCAGACATCTCAGTACTGGTGTTGACAAATAAGTGCTTACTGACAGACTGATCGGACATCCACTGAGGGTTGAAACAGTTACAACCAATGTAGTCCAAATTTATTAAAACAGCCCCCTGGCCTGGACTTGACTTAAGTACTATTTTTAATGGCTAGTCAATAAGAGCAAGTTATATTTAGAAGATTAGGCATGCAATTTTGGTTTGGCCGCTCTACAAAAGGCATTATTCCTTAATTTCCATTTCTGAGTATGGTTTTCATGAGTGGGGGATACAACAGTGTGGATTCCAGAAAGATATTAATAGCTATAGCCTCAAGAGCAGAGCTGTAGAGAGCCTGGCTGGGGCTGAATAATGGCAAGGGGAGATAGGCATAATGTAATAATGCCTATAATGCTGCCCCCCCACCCCACCAGGCCTTTCCAGCAAGCCCAGGTACGGGTAACCAGATCCAGTCCCCCCTCTCAGCACCCCTGATCAAAAGTTCAAAAGCTTGCTATAGATATTTTGGGATCTGGGATCAGGGAGTAATTTCATGCAGCTTTTAGAAAAAAAAAACAGATTTAGTATACTTGTATAAAGCATATACAAGACTTAATGTAAATATTATGGCACACTAAATAAAATGTACTCTGCATTTAAGGCTATTAATAAATTAATATTGAATATATTTTACACTAGACAGTGGCTGTCAGTATTTTTACCAGATTTTTCTCCTCTAAAGTTAAAGTTAAGCACTACTTACAGTTTATAAATAAAGTGCATTACAGCGTAGTGTTAACTTTGCCTCCTTTTAACTGTATTGTTACGCGATCATTGTAAACTGTGGAACTTGCATGGCACAAAAAATTCTACTTCCTCATTTTATGCTATTTATTTATATACATGTCTTTCATTTTAGTGGAACTGTAGCCACTTTAATCATAAAAAAAATGAACAACATTGGTTGCATTAATAGAGTAGCAATGTATTTTTTTCATAATTTTTGTTAAAATAATTAATTTCCATAATAAGCCACAACATAAAATGAAGTTAATTTATCCAACTTGTTATAAGAAAATAATATTTAATTTAACAGTTCTTTGGGAGACATTTCAGTATTTGTGTATACAGATGGCAGTGTAGTTTGTAAATTAACTTGTTATATTGCTTCTACTCCATCCCTCTGAGAGTTTGGCTGTTTAGTTAGTAAGCACTTCACAATCAGAGTGCTACGTGAAAATAAATTCCCCATGGTATATTTGGAATTAAACTAAAACACTAATGCTTTTTTGACAACCCAATTTGTATGTCATAAACTGAGGATTACATCTTTTATTCCCTGGTATTGTAGGCATACTTACCTACTTTGAAGCTCACCCCTTCAGTAGAAGCCCAGAGAGGTGATGCGGCTGTCAACTTTAGGGAGCGGGGCCAGACTGTCATGTCATTAGGCTCTGCTCACGCCACTGCAAAATGCTGCAAATTGCCTGTAGGGAGGGGTGAAGATTAAGTGATGTGATTGCTTAATTTTAGCCTTGCCCCCTCCCTACTGACCCACGGTTTCGGTATTGTCTCTCCCTATCCTGCCCACTTTAATTGGGATATATGACTGATTCATTAATGCCCAGCCCAAACCCCTGGACCTAGAAACATGAAAATTGGGGAGTATATTCCAGCTATGACGTAGATACCCGATAAGAAGAGATTTTTTTTAATTCGACTACTAAGGGGGTGAAATGCAATGTCCTGACTGACTGTCTCATCGTGCCTGTAGCACAGTTCAATATTAAACACCAAGGGGTCTATTTACTAAGCTTTGGATGGAGATAAAGTCAACAGAGATTAAGTTTCAGCCAACCAGCTCCTAACTGTCATTTTTCAAACATAGCCTGTGACATGGCAGTTAGGAGCTAATTGGCTGTAACCTTATCTCCGTTAACTTTATTTTCATCCAAGGCTTAGTTAATATACCCCCAAGTGTCATCCCAAGTGCTTCCAAATATCACTGGCAGTTGGTGTGGCTCCCCTATTTGAATAGTGAGGGAAGGAATGTGTTACTACAGTGTGAAGAGAGAGGAGAATGTGTTACAACAGCAGTGAGAAGGTAATGTGTTACTATAGAGGTGAGGGATGTGAATGTGTTACTACACAGATAAGGAAGGGGAGTGTGTTACTACACAGGTGAGGGAGGGGAATGTCAAATGTGTTACTACAGGGTGAGGGAAGGGAATGTGTTACAACATGGGTGAGGGAAGGGAATGTGTTACAACATGGGTGAGGGAGGGGAATGTGTTACTGAAGGGGTGAGCGGGGGTACTGTGTTACTCCAGAGGTGAGAGAGGAGAATAAGTTACTACAGGTGTGAGTGATGGTAATGTGTTACTACGGTGTGAGGGTGTTATGTTCTGGGTTGTTTGTGGACCCGGGGTGGTAGCAGGAGCGATCACAGGAACAGATTCAAAGGTAAATGTGGAATTTTTAATGCTTGGCTTAACAGACATGGGAATGGCAAGAAATAGTCCAGGTATAGCACTAAAGTGCACTTAATAACTGTAGTGGAGTAAATGGGAGAATGTCCAGAAAGTGACAGGCAGGAACAGTCCAGTATGCAGGTATGGTGAGCTGTAACAAAATACAGGCAGAGGTAACGAAGTCCAGCTGGGTGTAAATGGAGGTAAGGTGCAGGGAAACAGCAGGTTCAGGTTCTCAGGCAGGGGAAAAGATAAATGGAGGGTGCAGGGTAAGTCTAGCCGACACAGGTGCTCAGGCAATAGGAAAGGTAATTGGAGGAGGCAGGGGAATCCAGCAGGGTTGGAGCAGGTCAGGTGAAGCAGGCTTAGGCAATGAAACCAGGTGAAAGCACAGGAACTCACTCTCTCAGCTCTCACTGAGAAACACGTTGCACTGGCAATGCAAGGGAGCTCTGACCTCCCTTAAATCCCCAGTGCTCAGCCGTGACTGGTCAGAGAGGAGCATGTGACACAACAGGATAGGGCAACTAGGTCACCTGACTGGAGACAAGATGGCGGCGCCCATGCCAGAACGGAACAGAAGCACCACCAGGCCTAACCAGACCAGAGTGACAGTATGCCCACACGGAGCCATGCACAGCCAATGCTCCCCGCCAGGCACCAGTGCCACTGCCAGATGCCCCTCGCCATAGCGTCCTCACAGGTATTACCCGTCGACTACCATGCCAAGAAACCCTGGTCATGACAGTACCCCCCCCCTTTATGGGTGGCCTCAGGACACCTTCTAGGCTTTACAGGGTGAGCCAAGTGAACTTTGTTGACAGGACTGGAAGCGTGGACATCCTCAGATTTGGCCCAACAGGAAACGGAACTGGAAACTGAAAACCCCTCCTGGGGTACGAGACTTGAGGCCCCTTCCTGGGGTGCTAGATTTGAAATCCCCTCCTGGGGAACAAAACTTGAAACATCCTCTCGAGGTATGGGGCTGAGAACCCCATCCTGGGGCTGGACACTCAGGAATCCCTTAAGGGGCTGAGGCTCTGGAGTCACCCCTCCTGGGGCTACAAAGGACCTCCCAACAGGCGGTTGTAGTTGTATAGCTGTGAAAACTTTTGCCCCAAGCATGGGTGTATTCCGTAGTGTTTCTAGACCACTATCAGGGGATAATGACCGTGACAAGGCATCGGTCTTCGGAAGGCAAGACACTTGACATTCCACACTCCATGACTGAACCTGCACAGTGTTCCAATCAATTCTGGGGTTGTGCTTACACAGCCACGGGTATCCGAGTATAACTTCATGGGAAGTCTTGGGTATAATGAAGAAACTAATATGTTCAACATGGAGGTCTCCAACACGAACTAAAACAGGTTGAGTTCTCTTAGACACAGTTCCATTACAAAGAGATTTACCATCAATGGAGGTCCAGGAGACAGAATGATCCAAGGTGCTGCAGGGAATTTGTAATTTATCTGCCAACCGAGACGACATGAAATTCCCCGCTGCCCCGGGGTCCAAAAGGGCAGACACAAACACAGGGCTAGAATTAATGTCTAAGGCTATGGACAACACAGAGTCAATACGTTTAGAGGACGGAAGAATTGCTCCTAGCTGAGTGCACCCAGAATTAGCTAGAAACGGGACGCTCCCCGGCTTGCGGGTACAGGAAGCCACCAGGTGACCCGAGTCTCCACAGTATAGACAAAGGTTCTCTTTAAAGCGTCTCTGTCGTTCTTCGTTAGAGAGATGGGTATGATTTACCTGCATGGGTTCTTCCTCGGAAAGGGAGGGAGTGGGACGGGTAGGGGAAGGGAAATGCTTAGCTCTGTGTTTTTCATCTTGGCGCTCTCTGAAGCGTATATCAAAATTATTACAAAGGGAAATGAGATCACTAAGACTAGAGGGTAATTCGCGAGTCACTAGATCATCCTTTAAACGATCTGATAGACCTTGCCAAAAGGCCAATGTCAAGGCTTCTTCATTCCACTTGAGGTCAGATGCCAAAGTCTGAAACTGAATGACATACTGGCTGACAGGACGGGTCCCTTGTTTTAACTTCATAATACTGGAGGAAGCAGAGGAAGTTCTTCCAGGCTCGTCGAAAATCCTCCTGAATGTTGCTAGGAACTCTGGGTAATTGTCCAGAAGCGGATCTGAACGCTCCCAGAGTGGAGAAACCCATTCTAGGGTGGAGCCGGATAACAAGGACACAATGTAAGCCACTTTGGTTCTAGGAGCAGGAAAATTAGAGGGTTGCAAAGTAAAGTGCACATCGCACTGATTGAGAAATCCACGACACAGTTTTGGAGTACCATCAAACTTATCAGGTGTGGGAAGATGCAAACGAGGAGTAGATCCAGAGGAAGAAATCACAGGAATGGGGCTAGGAGTAGCTGCAAGCACACTAGGAGCCGCTGATGTAGCTTGTACAGTATCCAGACGGTGTGCAATGTCCTGCACAAACTGTGCCATCTGTCGCTGTATAGTCTCCACACTCTCCAAGCGAGTTGCTATGCTCTGAATTAAGTCCATGAACTGAGCCATTTGGTGCTGCATAGCTTCCAAGTTTTCCAAACGACCTGCAATACTTTGGAATAAATCCGCACCAGACTCCTGTCCTGTGGCCGGATCCATTGGGCCAGTGCAAACTGTTATGTTCTGGGTTGTTTGTGGACCCGGGGTGGTAGCAGGAGCGATCACAGGAGCAGATTTAAAGGTAAAAGTGGAATTTTTAATGATTGGCTTAACAGACATGGGAATGGCAAGAAATAGTCCAGGTATAGCACTAAAGTGCACTTAATAACTGTAGTGGAGTAAATGGGAGAATGTCCAGAAAGTGACAGGCAGGAACAGTCCAGTATGCAGGTATGGTGAGCTGTAACAAAATACAGGCAGAGGTAACGAAGTCCAGCTTGGTGTAAATGGAGGTAAGGTGCAGGGAAACAGCAGGTTCAGGTTCTGAGGCAGGGGAAAAGGTAAATGGAGGGTGCAGGGTAAGTCTAGCCGACACAGGTGCTCAGGCAATAGGAAAGGTAATTGGAGGAGGCAGGGGAATCCAGCAGAGTTGGAGCAGGTCAGGTGAAGCAGGCTTAGGCAATGAAACCAGGTGAAAGCACAGGAACTCACTCTCTCAGCTCTCACTGAGAAACACGTTGCACTGGCAATGCAAGGGAGCTCTGAACTCCCTTAAATCCCCAGTGCTCAGCCGTGACTGGTCAGAGAGGAGCATGTGACACAACAGGATAGGGCAACTAGGTCACCTGACTGGAGACAAGATGGTGGTGCCCATGCCAGAATGGAACAGAAGCACTACCAGGCCTAACCAGACCAGAGTGACAGTATGCCCACACGGAACCACGCACAGCCAATGCTCCCCGCCAGGCACCAGTGCCACCGCCAGATGCCCCTCGCCATAGCGTCCTCACAGGTATTACCCGTCGACTACCATGCCGAGAAACCCTGGTCATGACAGAGGGATTGTATTTCTACACAGGTGAGGGAGGCGAAGTCAAATGTGTTATAACATAAGGTATTACTGGAGTGGTGAGATAGAAATGGAAACAGTAAATATCTAAGGCCTACCCGAGTGAAACCGGGTACAACAGCTTGTTATAAATAAGCTAGGAACATGTAGACACTTTAGGGCTAATGCAGAGTTTTTTAGATGGGTCTTTTGATTTTCCACACTGCTTATGTTCAGTAGCCAAGCATACGCATCTCTGGACGATCACAAGTCATATGCATCTCAGTATCATTTCCACTTGCGGCTGAATGGACATAACTGGGTGAAGTGTTCATACGTACGCAAAGTCTCAGACAGATCTCGTGTACTATGGATAGGACTGGTGTAAGTGCACATTGAGAATGATGATGGTCATTTAACCAAGAGTATGTATAGTGGTTGCATAGATATGTAAAAACGGAATGCAAGTGCAATTGCAGCAAACTAGTGTAGGCTCCCTTCTGTTTTACCACAAGGTAAACCATAATTGACGAAGTGCATCATTGCATGAAACGCGTTGGATGGTGGGAAAGCCACCGGAAGTGAGATACTGACCACTTCCGGTGGACAGAAGACACCGACGGGGACGCGGGACAACACCGCACTACTGCGAGTAGGAAGAAGTGACCGCTGCCAGGAGACAGAGGTAGGATTAAGGCCAGCTAGTTAGATATTCCTAGTGTCTCCCTATATCGAGCAAGCCACACCGCCCGCAAAGCACGCTCCATCTGCAACCCCCACGGCCCAGCTCCTCAAAAGCTATAAACAGAAAGTGGTATCACCGCAACTACTAGTTTTTAACTCTTTCTTGCAGCATTTGCCCCAATATTGATATTTTATCTGTATTTTAATATAATTTCCGTTTTATTATCTTATTATTTTTATTATTGTATATTTATTTTTATTTTATCTAATTTTACTTTTATTATATATTTTTTAATTGATACTTCCTATTCATTTCTAATCTGGTTGATACTTGTACACTTTACACTGCTTTCACAAGCGCTCCTTTACATATTTACAACTACCATAAATTATAGGAGCTGCTCCCCATACTTAGCGCAGACCACATAACCACATTTTAAATATCCAAGGTCTACCCGAGTGAAACCGGGTACAGCAGCTAGTTATAAATAAGCTAGGAACATGTAGACACCTTAGGACTAATGCAGAGTTTTGCAGATGGTTCTTGCGATTTTCCACACTGCTTATGCTCAGTAGCCAAGCATACGCATCTCTGGGCGATCACAAGTCATATGCATCTCAGTAGCATTTCCACTTGCTGCTGAATGGGCATAACTGGGTGAAGTGTTTATACGTAGGCTAAGCACCGGATTCAATTAGACACGAAAAGCCGGAATCCGCGACAAAGTTTCGCCTATTGCCGCTTTTCACCTGTTTGCGTCTTATCTCCAAATTCAATTCCTGGAAGTTTTTGCCTAAGCGGAAACTCAATGCACTGAAACAGGCGGAAAAGTTTCTCCAATGAATGGCAGGCCTAAAAAAGTGCAAAATCTCTATTTTGGGGTGCAAATGGGAAAATGATTCAGAACCCTTTGGACACCCCACCCCCTTTTTTCTAAAGTACACTTTAGAGACACAAAAATATGCTAGCACCCATTTTGAAATACCCCAAATTTGACTGGACTATTTATTTTAACCCAAAAATACTGTTTTATATCATTCTTCACTACTTTTACAAAAAAAGCTTCTAGTAAGCTTTTAACACAAATTAAGGACACAAAGTACATTTATTAGAGCTAATAGTACACATCTGTAATGATTTACTGTGTCAGTTGTCTTATTTTGGGGTACAGACTGATTCCCCCATTTTATTCAGTACTTTCCACCTGTTATGCATTCGTCTATTTGCGTTTTCGCCTGTTCTGCAATTGAATAGGGCGAAACGCGGGGATGAGAATGCCGCAAATTTGCATCCCAAATAGGTGAATGCAGCAGAAAGTACTTTTCATGACTAATTGAATACGGGCCTAAGTCTCAGGTGGATCTCTTGTATTATGGATAGGACTGATGTAAGTGCACCTTGAGAATGATGATGTAATTTAACAAAGAGTATGTATAGGAACAGTGTGGTTGCATAGATATGTACAACGGAATGCAAGTGCAATTGCAGCAAACTAATGTAGGCGCAACTCTCAATTGGCTCCCTTCTGTTTAACACAAACTAACATGTTAATGCTCATACACACTAGACGATGTGCTGTATGAACGATACTGGTGAAAGATTTACCTTGCACTTTCTGTAGTACGGGACAAACGATATTAGGTGTACACAGTGAAAGGTATCTTTAAAGATTTATTTCAGTGAAGTCGTCCTGCCACATCTCTGAACAGGCAATTCTTGATATTGTCAGATGGGCCTGCATGTACGGATGACCAAAGACATAGTTAACGACCAGCGGGAGCACGCATCATTAGTTGTTCACTGTATACACACTGAACGATATGTACAATATCGATATCGTCCATATCATTCATAAAAATCATCTCGTGTGTATGCGGCTTTAGAATAGGCTCATATTACTGTGTTATCCTATTAGAGATCTAAAAAGTTGGATTGATTTGAATGAATAACACAAGCAAACTGCAAGTGCCAAGGTTTTCATTTAAAAAACACTCGGGCCCTAAACATAGCATTTACTGGATAATAACTGTATAGCTATGTGTAAGATCCAGTATAATTTAGATACAATACTCTAGGATGTTAGCTTTTGTTGTCATCATATTTATAGCTGTCACTTTTGAACTGCACAAGGAGGTATGTTTTTTGTACAGCTTCTTGAGCAGGACTTCAGTTTAATGAACCGAGTTGAAAAGCACATCACAAGTGCACATCTGCTTTGAAGCATTTTTCATGCATGCGATTGAAAGGATATCTGCTGAACACATGAAAACTGTATAGGAAGCACATGTCACTTTCATGTGCTGAACAGAATTCCGTTCTCTGAGTTGTAGCCCATCAAGTGTCTGCCTCCAGCTCTTCACTCAGGAAGGTTCCCCTACTAACCACAAAATATGTATACAGACATGCAGTCTGTCTAGTTTTACACAACTGCACCTATTTGTGTATCTAGTTCATCCATAAGAGCACACCTTCATTAAGCTTTTGGTAATTGCCCCTATAAAACAGGATTGTTTGTGGACATGAAAACGTAGATGACATTTGGCAATGGGTGGTGCCAAATCCATATTCATATTATTCCAGACAGAACTAAGTGCCCCCAATGCAATTACTTACTTACCTACCTTTTTTCTGGATAGTCCACAACTCCCAGCTGTGTATGCGCAGCAGCTTTCATTCTGACCATGCTCAATGCACATAGTGGCACCGTGCTGCTCAATAGAGAGAGCAGCGTCAGCAATGAGGTCTTACTACTCTTCCTTTTGGTAATGGATGGCCCTGTGCACAACCAGACCACTCCATTGTTTTTCCTATGCATAAAGTATGTATGGTAGAAAGTGTTAAAACATCACATCTAACTTACTAGCCTTTAGGAGCATGTCCATAAAAAGTTGCACATTTTAAATGTTTCCCTTAAAATACTGCTCGTTCAAGCCTCATTCATGTTTTAAAGCAATGCCATGATTTAAAGAGAGACCTGTGAATACCTGCTAACCACAGAACATTTACATTAATGTGCCTGATGCTCCAATCATAGAGCATGGTTTATATTTGGATACAATACTAGGAACATCCTGATCGATTTCCCATGAGAAGATAGGATATTTTGACAGAAAACAAATACACAAAGTTCATATATCAAAATAGTAATAAAGAAAGGTTTGCTAAAAGCAATTTTCTAATATACAAAAAGTAGTATAATTTAACTTTGCATTAAAAATCTGTACGACAACACTTTTTGAGTTATATATTTATTACTGTGTGCCATATATTTGGTATTTTTGTTTTTACAATCTGCAGGTGACACTGTTGCTATAGCTGTCTGTTAACACTGCAATGCAAAACATCAAACAAAAAATAATATACTATTATCAACATTTAATTAAATAGAGTCAGAATATTGTAATTTACAATTGGGAACAAAACAGTAATAAAACGTGACTGGGAATGAATAGACAAAGAGGTTAGAGGGCCCTGCCCACAAGATTACAATCTGTAGGGTAAATTACCGGTTCTCAGCCACCATGTCTCAGCCTGCGGCACAACGGGCACACTGGGCAACATATTAAAGAGGTAAGCCCTATTTGGAAAATAAAACAACAAACTTCCCTACTCTACATCTGTACTGTTAGGAGACAGGAAGAAAAGACAAGGAGGAGGAAGGGCCGGAATATATACACCAAGGGGGGCGGTCCCTGAAAAAAATTCCTGTCTGTACTAGGGGAACAGGTCACAAGGTGAGGCTGCCATGGAGGATCGAAGAAGAAATAGGTATTTCACACATGAGGATAAATGCTACATACGAGGGCTGATTGAAAGTAATGAGACTGCCTCTATTTTTCTGTCCCATAGGTAGACGTGGCAACCATCTTTGTTTCATGACTTGAGAAAGACCCACCCGGGTTGAAACGCGATAGCAGCACAAGGTGGACGCGGTCACTTTGTCTAATTTAACATAATTAGACGGCCTGAGGAGTGCACACCTTAGGTGGGGATTTAGACAGGGAGGAGGCAGCTGCAGTGCTACCCACGTCCCGGACCAAAATATAAGGACCAGCGACAGTAACCACGCCAAGGTCCCATGGCCATACAGCACATCCACTTATCCCTATACCAGCAAGGGACCATCTCTCCAGCTGACATCAAGTGAGAGCAGGGGGTGATGAATGACTGAGAGCCTGGCCTTTACATACATTGGCTGTTTGCTCTGCATAACACGGGTGTGGTTTAAGATATAGACTGTAATTAGATAGACAATGTCTAGGCAGACACCAGATGTTAGACAGACAATAGGTCGACAGGGACAAAATATCGACACACAAAAGGTCAACATGTAAGAAGGTCAATCAGGTACAAATCTTCACCCTAACCCAAACCCTCCCCTTGGTGCCTAACCCTTCCTCCTGTTGCCTAACCCTAACCATCGAAGTAGGTGTCTTACCCTAACCGTCCCTTCAAGTGCCTAGCCCTAACCCTTCTGTAAGTGCCCAACCCCAACTCCAAACCTAACCCTAAAAAAACCCCAAAACCATTTGTCGACCATTTTCGTTTTGACCCCTTGACCCTGTCGAACTTCTTACATGTCGACCTTTTGTGTGTCGACCTTTTGTGTGTCGATATTTTGTCTCTGTCGAACTTTTGTCTGTCTAACATCTGGGGGTATATTTACTAAAGTGAGAGTTTTTAGAAGTGGAGATGTTGCCCATAGCAACCAATCAGATTCTACCTAATATCTATCTAGCACCTTCTAGAAGATAATAAGTAGAATCTGATTGGCTGCTATGGGCAACATCTCCACTTCTAATGACTCTCACTTTAGTAAATTTACCCCCTAGTGTCTACCTAGATCCAGTAAGCATGTATTGCTTTGAAGTGCTCTGTGTGCTTTTCACCTGCACAGAGGGAAACTCAAAGGTTTTCCAAGTTATGACTGTGTATTGTATTTTATGACTGATAAACTGTTTTTTCACTTTGGATATTTCGTAGATCCTGCACTTTTAATTCAAATTACTTTTCTTTTGAAGGATTTATAACTGCAATTATGGTTAGCTGATTTATAATACCCTGTGGATTATGGTAATATAACAGGCTTTAACCCTGCAATATTGATCCTTGCGCTGTAGGGTTCACATAATATATATTTATACAGTGTTTATGAAATAGACGGTTTAACTATTTGTTTGTGACCTATAAACTGTAGGGATTGGAAGCGCTCATAGAGGGAGATTATTTATGTGTCAGTGAATGTTTCTGTTATTGTCAGAAGGTTGAGGTTGTTTGAGAGAAGAGGTCATGGGTGGATGTTAGTTTGTTGTTACAGAGAGGGGGCCTGATTCACCAAGGAACGCAGTTGCTAATATGTTCGCAATCGGTCGATTAATTCACATTGCGCATGCATTGCAGTGCGCGTGCGTAAATTAGCAATTGTGATGGGAACTGCGTTTGCAGAGGCTACGCAGACCCAGAGCAAAGTGATTGACAGGAAGTGCCATTTGTGGCTGGTGACGGGGGGGGTCGGCTGAACGCAGGCGTGCCAGTGCGTTTCAACCCATTGCATAGGCATGCATAAATTAGCCACTGCGATACCAGACACTGCCTAAGGTCTCATAGCGTGCGCAGAAGATAGCAATTCCTGAGTAAGGTCTGACCTGCCTTAACTGTACGTATGAGTCCGATGTTACTCGATGTTACCGATTGTTTTGCTATGTTGCCCTAGTATGTGTGTAAGGGGAAGTGGGCGTCCTTATGTCAGGCTGTGTTCGCAATACGAATGCAAACATTTAGATAGCACCGCTGATATTAGAAACTGCGGTGCGTGCGTATAAGCAGAATTGTGTTCCTTGCTGAATCAGGCCCAGAGTGTGCATATAAGGGCACATTTAAGTGATTCACCAGCAATTTAAGTAAACACGTCTTTACGGAGGAAAGTTTAGTCCTGGAAAAGGGCTTAAAATTTGCTCATGACAATAGATTAAATAAATTTGAAACTTTTTTGGATCTACAAAAATTAGAAAGAGGAAAAATCAGAAGGGAGACTATTAAGCCCAAATCCACTTTGAAGCCTACTTTTTCAAAGAGGTTGCTTCATAGAAAGCTTTAATAAACTTGTAACGGCAGAATTAGATCGGATTCAACCAAATTGGGGAAAATCCAGTAACATCAGTATTAAAGAAAGAGAAGAAGAGACTCTTAGTAAGAACTCTGATATAACCATTAAACCTAACCCGCCAACAAAGGAGGGGGGGGGTTATTTTGGATTCAGCTAAATATGATAAAAAGTTTTGAGGCAACTTAATGATAGGGAGATGTGTGGAATTTTTTTAAATAATGCCAATGACAAAATAAACAAAAATCTGAAAACTTACAAATGTATAGATTAGAAAGGGTCATAACAGAAAAGGAAGAAAAATATATTTACAAGGAAAATTCCACAATCCCCATATTTTACATTCTTCCTAAAATCCATAAGGATATTATTAACCCCCTTGAATGACCTATTGTGGCAGGGATAGATTCGGTCACCTCTAACCTGTCACATTTTATAGATTATTTCTTACAGCCAGAGGTACTAAGAATCAAGTCCTACTTAAATGATACCACCGATGTTCTTAATAACATAAGAGACATAGAGTGGCAAAATAATTACATATTAGTGACTGTGGATGGAAGTTCGTTATATATCACTATTGACCATACCCATGGCATAGAGGCGGTTACATTTTTCTTAATGAGAAGTAATATGGAGACTCCCAAAATTAATTTTATTAGTGATGGTATTAAATTCATTTTAGAAAATAATTTATTTTGGTACAATGATAAATTTTACCAACAAAGAAAGGGAACAGTGATGGGGACCCGCTTTGCTCTGGCATATGCCAATCTTTTTATGGGGTGGTTGGAGGAGCATTTTATATTGACTAACAACAAATTCCTTCCAAACATTAAAAAATGGTATTGTTTTATTTATGGCATTTTATTCATATGGAAGGTGATGAAATATGTTGTTTTGTGATGAATTAAATCAAAATCTTTTTAATATTCAACTAACTTATAGCATTAGCACCAAGGAAGTGAGTTTTTTAGATTTAATTTTATACATAGAGGATCATATTTTACATACTAAGAATTATTACAAGTCAACATATAGCAATTCTTATAGTAGTGTGAAAAGTAATCATCACCCACTATGGCTTAAGAACATTCCAAGGGAACTGTAATGATATTAAGGTTTTTAAGGAACAAGTTGACAGTTTTAAACAATAAAAATTAATGAAGGGATATAAGGAGTAGGTTATTAATCCAGCTATATATGAAATGTTGAATATAAATAGAGATGACTTACTTGTCACTAAGGAGAAGGAAAAAAAGGGAAACTATCCTCCCCTTGATAATCACTTTCAATGGCCAGCACAATAAAGTGTAAAAAATCATAAAAAAAATATTGGTATCTCCTAGAGGAGGATCCAATACTTAAATCTATCATCCCCGAAAATCCTAAATTTATATATAAAAAAGGTCCAAACTAGAAGAACAGATTAGTAAAAGCAATACCTGCTAGAATAAAAGGGAGGGTGAGACCAAAGGGTTCCACAGATGTGGAATGTGCATCATGTGTAAAAACCATCAACGGCAACCCAGTAAATTAGAAAATTATATTGCTATTTCTACTAAGCTTGAATACAAAATTAAGGATTTTATTACGTGCAATAATAAGAACTGTGTGTATTTAATTGAGTTTACTTGAGGCCTACAATATGTAGGTCGCACTTCCAGACCCTTGAGGGAAAGATGGGCTGAGCACATCAGGAATATTAAAAAGGGATACGAAAATCATTCTTTATCAAAGCATTTTAAAGATTTCCACCAATGTTCCACCAAACACTTAAAACAAGTGATTGGAATTAAAGAAGTGGAAAGACAGTGGAGGAAAAGAGATGTGGATGTAGCTCTAGCCTGATCTGAGATGAAATTAATTTATGAGCTCAAAACCTTGACACCACATGGTTTAAATGTGGATTTTGAGCTCAAATGATTTCTTTAAGGTTTATTGTTACACTACTATTTGTACTATTGCTACTTTTATAATATTCACCCTCTTTTATTGCTTTTTAGAGTTCATCTTTTAGACCATTATAATATTGTCATTTTTACAATAGCATCAAATCTTATTTTTTATCCCCTGATGATTTTAATATTATTATAATTTTTAGTAATTAAGAGTGATTTTTAGCATTTTACTAGGTTATGAACTGGAAGTGGGGCAGATTAGAGATGCGTTCCACACCTCTTACCCAGTACCGGAAGTGCACGGAAGCAACTTCCGGTAATAGAAAACCAAGCCGGGGGATATAAAAAATAGATTATGTCCCGGGCAACACGAGTGGTATGGTTAGGCCGCGGGACATGTCATCAGTGAGGCCATCCCTGGCCCACCATTTATTACGATATCCACTACCGGAAGTTCGTGGACACGGCTTCTGGTAAAAAGAGAAACAGAAAGTAATAAGCACCACATGGATTTGCGTTCCAGCAATGAAACGCAATTAAACTTTTCACAATATTAGCACCTTCTCTATTGCACAACAAGAGGTCCCTTTTGGGTACAGTAAGATAGGTTGTTTAGCGTTTATTGTATATTGAATTAGTGTTGCAGACAGTATTGAATTGTGGACGTTTGTAATTGTAATTGGATCAATTGGGACTCTCCCCCTAATCCACCTATTAGATGATTGTTAGGGGGGTTATAAGGAACTCATGAACACCAACAATTTACACCTTGAAAAAGACTCAGACAGAGTTAAAACGCATTGGTGGAGGTCTGCAGTATCTGGTGATTGATAAGATATGGGCGAGGATTGTACAGCAGGAGTCATTATTCCAGATCTTGTTTCCGGGAGATGATTGGAGTGTTTGACTAATATGTGACTTGGTGTGCAATATCCAGTATGCTGCTTTACATTGTTGGTCATGGATTTTTTTGTATTATTTGTTTTTTTAAAACATTTTAATAAATGAATGCATGATTTGTAGGCGATATCACGCTATTTGCTTCGTTTTTCTATTCTTTTACATGCGTGGATGAGGATAATATCGTTGTGGACAGCTGTTATATCCCAAGGAGAAACATTTAACACTAATACCAAAGCCCTGTGAAGAAGGACATATTAGCTTTGAAGTAACATTTCCTTTGATTTTGTATTATCTCTTAAAGTCAGTGACTATATTGATTGAATTTATATTTTGTTTTCCTACGAGGGTGCGCCCATTCCCTACATCTATTTGTATAATTCCTGAGTAAGGTCTGACCTGCCTTAACTGTGCGTATGGGTCCGATGTTACTCGATGTTACCAATTGTTTCGCTATGTTGCCCTAGTATACTTTTGTAAGGGGAAGTTGGCGTCCTTATGTCAGGCTGCTTTTGAAATGTGAATGCAAACATTAAAATAGCACCGCTAGTATTAGCAATGGCGGTGCGTGTGTATAAGCAGAATTGCGTTCCTTGCTGAATCAGGCCCACAGTGTGCATATAAGGGCACATTTAAGTGATTCACCAGCTAATACAAGGAGAGAGAGAGAAAGAAAAATGACAACTGTAAGGTGTATGAGATTTTATTTTCTGGTGACAAGGTAATGATGTTACAGATGGAAAAACGATAATGTTGATAAGCGGGGAGTGAAGTATCTAGAAGGCAATATGGAAATAGGGGGGTGATTGATGTTATAGCCTTAGTGATAATGCCATGGAAGAATATTACGAAAAGCAATTCGTTATAAATTGTCAGTTTTAGAATAACAGGCAGCTATTAAGGCAAAAAAAACTAAAGCAATGCAGTAAGAAAGGGATACAATTGCCTACAAGTATTTACATTGTCTAAAATAATGAGTTAAGAAGTGCAGTACTGTATGAGACTGTGTAGCAGATGAACATTGTTACTGGCTATATTCAGATGTTGTTTACTGTTTTTTCAACTGCGCTATCATACAGTTTGTGAGAGAAACACTAGTGCAGGGAAACACGTCTTCATGCCCAACAAGTCTTCTCCCTTAAGCTGGTTACAAAAGCCATTGTTTTTAGGTGTGTAATCGGCCGCTCCATATGTCGGGCTAGACGTCACAACTGGACGGGCATTTAAATCGTCCAGTCCCTGCAGCAAGTGTACGGGCAGTCGTCCGGTCGCCCATACACACATGCAGATGCACAGATATATCTGCATGACACATCGGCATCAGTTGTGCTGCAGGGCCAAACTGATATCTCTGTAAACCAAATCATTCAGGACAGACTGTTGTCATAAAATATGCTTCACTGAACAACAGCTAATAAACAAATGCCAGCAAGTTACATACTTTTTTAAGAAATCACTGATTGCAGAGATGAGATGCAGACATAGCAGATAATGGAGGTTGTTGTCTGTTATGAAATCATTTTTTATAAATCACTGATATACTAAAGAAGAGCATCATTATAAAAACCTGAATAACTAAAATGATATGACTCTAATGTAATTAAATACAATACTCAATTACACAGTATTTAATTTCACATACTATTTCAAATTAATTTTGATATTTCTCCATTAAGCTGTCTGCACTAATATTTTAATAAGTGCTCAGTACATATTTTACGTACATTTCATTTCTGAAAGTATTTTACAGACTTTTGTCATGCGATCGAGCACGTCAGTGGAATGTGCCTGAGGCGGCTCATGTTAAATAGATGGAAGAATAGGTACATCAATGTATGTACTAGAACATTTCTTTCAAAAATATAAGTTCACAACAATTTCTATCACCTCCACATCATGTTCTGAATCCAGAGGCATAATTAGAAATGTCTGCAATCTTTAATAAATTGTTCATGGGGTCTTCTGTGCACCGTCATAAAGTCATAACCACCAAGGGTGGATTAACTTAATCTGGGCCCATGGGCTGTAGATACGCCATAGGCCCCACCCAACACTTAAGTCTTGGCAACATATGAAACCTACATTATCCAGCATGCCACACCTGCATAGCATGCAACCCAATGTACAATTTAACGTGTAGCTGTGACTCGAGTGGCCTTAATATTCTGGATTATATTATGCCCTCCACTGTTTCCTTTGACATATTACCCCCACCTCCTTCACTTTATCACATATCACAGAGGGAAGTCTTGGAGCACACGTGAGGAGGGGAGAATCATGAGGAAGCATGTATGACAAAAGGAGTGTGGGGAGGGCATATGTTACGTATCCAATATTACTCCTTTTCATATATGATTACCCAACATTCTCTCTTTATCACATGTTCCCCTAAGCCATAGTGCCTACTTCACAGGTTCCTACCTGCTGATATATAAAGTGGATGAATGTATGGTCTTCACACCAGCTATGGACAACATCATCACTTGTCCTCTTTAGAAAATGTGATAAATCTCACCAATATGGGTGACATGTAATAGCCTGCAATATTCTGGAGAGTCTAGCTGATGTGTTAATGCGGCAATAATTTAAAAACAAGCCTTGGAGAGAGATAAAGTGGGTGGAGATAAAGTATCAACAGAGAAGTTCCTAACTATTACTTTACAGGCTGTGTTTGATAAATGACAGGAGATGATTGGTTGGTACTTTATCTCTCACCAAGGTTTAGTACATAGACACTTTTATTACATTAATACCCATCACTACACAGTGAGAAACAGAAGGGGCGGGAGTTAGAAGAGCAGGGAAGAGGGAAAGGGAAGACTCACTAGGAGAGGTGAGTTACAGAAACCAGGGTGGGGAGAAGGGAAGCCTGAAAATGCCCCTGAGTCTACACTTTATGGCCATTAACAGTTTGTAAAAAAATAAAAAGAGATGAGATGGAAAGCAATAATAAAACAAAATAAAATAAAACCAAAATAAACAGGTGGTACTCCCAAAAGGGGCCATTCCCCCACCATTGTTTTTGTTTGCCCTGGGTGATCTCCCCATTAACCCCTATAATCCACCACTTACTCCCACTATTATGTCTACTCCATCCCTAGTTAGTGACAAAGAGAGCTGATACCTGTATTAGCAGCAATGCGGCATATTAATATATATATATATATATATATATAAAAATATCCACAGGTGCTGCACCCTCAATAAAAAATAGAGCGTGTATCAATCAACATTTCAGTACTTTATGTACTATCTTCAGGATTACCTGGTAATCATGAAGATAGTACATGAAGTACTGAAATGTTGATTGATACACGCTGGTGTTGCTCGAAATTTTTTATAGATAGTGCCGCACCTTTGGATGTTTGTATTTTATCTGTGAGGGCACCTCTGAATGTTTAGTTTGTTGTTGGGAGTGCCGGACCTTCTACTAATATATATATATATATATATATATATATATATATATACACACAATTGTTATTCAAGCTGAAAAAACAAAACAGTTCCTAAACCTGTTGTGGAGGCATCAGTTTGCAAGGCAAAGGGTTTTCTGAAATCTGGTGCCTGCAGAACTGGTTTGGAACACAGAGCCATCCTCATATCTTCCCAGGCTGCTTCAATTGTTATGGTTCAAAGAATCTTTTCCGGTTGAGCCTTCTTAAGGGTCTCAGTCAGGGGTAAAGCTCTGGACGCAAAATTTGGAATGAAATGGAGATAATAGCCTAGCAGACCAAGGAAAGTTCTCATTTGTTTCTTGGTGGAGGGTCTTGTCCAGGACTGAATCGCCTCCACTTTCTGCAGTTGAGGTTTCACTTGCCCATTGCCAATCACATACCTGAGGTAATTGTCCTCTGAAAGTCCAATGGTATACTTGGCTGGATTAGCCGTAAACCCGTGCTGTTATAAGTTGTTTAGCACTTCTTGGACTTTGGGCAAGTGCTCTTCCAAATTTTCTGTATAGATGACAATGTCGTCTAGATAGGCTATAGCATACCCCTGGTGTGGCCTCAGCAGGCGATCCATGGCATGCTGAAATGTCGCTGGTGCCCCATGAAGGCCAAAAGGGAGCATTTTATATTGAAATAGACCATCACGGGGTCGAGAAGGCAGTCTTTTTCTTGGGGAATTTGCCAATATCCCTTTGTGAGGTCCAGGGTCATAAGATTATGGCTACTTGCCAAATTTTCTACTAATTCATCTACTCGTGGTAGTGGGTATGCGTCAAACCTGGAAACCTGATTCAGTCGCCTAAAGTCGTTGCAAAAATGTATGGCTCCTGATGGCTTGGGGACCAACACAATAGGACTTGACCAGTTACTGCTGGACTCCTCAATGAATCCAAGTTGGAGCATCTCTATCACCTCTTGCAGGACCGCTTGCCATTGTGCCTCAGGGATGCGATACGGTCGCTACTTTACAATCACTCCTTCAGGCGTATTTATCTCGTGCTCTACTGGGAAGAAAACACATCCTGATTATTGCGACCTAAGGCTTCTGCTTCTTTTTGCTGTTTTGCTGACAAGCTGTCCGCCAGCAAAACTTCTGTAGGGCAAAGCATACTAGAGTGGCCCCCAGGAACCTGAGGGGTGGCAGTTTGCAGCACATCCATGGCAACATCTGTATTGGGTATGACATCTCTGACAATATTTTTGTCTGGCCGTAACCAAGCAAAGTGTTGTGGATTTCTTTCCTCAGACATTAATTGTGCAGAGGTTCTCTCTCTAAAGAGAAGTGGCCGTGCTTTTCCACTCTTCTCCCTTTTCGGAGGTAGGGCCTTGGAGACTTTACATTGGTGTTGTCTTGTGGTTCCTTTAAAAGCTTAACAATCCTGGGAAGTTGCGTCCCAATATGATAGGATAGGGGAAATTAGGACCAACTGCGGCAACCACCTCATAAGTGCGTCCCTTTATGGTGAGGCTCACTTGCACTCGGGAAAAGTTTTCTGTGGACCCATGAATGCAGAGTACTTCAACTAACCCTACCACCTTTTCTACTGTCCTGGGCAGGACAGCCGCTGAGATCAGGGTTATAATAGCTGGGGGTTCTCGACCATTCAGTAACACGGGTTCCCACATTAATGGGGGTCTGGAATCCAGGGGTACCATTGTGCAAAAAGCGTGGTTCGTAGCGACCATACTAGCAACCCCACACTCCATATGTTCTGTTGTCCTAGGACAGTCCCACCTTACATGATCTGTCTCTCTCAATCGACCCTGGCGTCTCCAGCGGTGTTTCCTTGAGAAGAGGTGATAATCCGAGTCACAGGCCAATGGGGTGTCATCTTAACAGGTCGCTCATTCCCTGGTTTCTTTTCTGAAATTTTTGTCATATTTCCTGCAGCCTCATACCACTCCAACACTGTACTTAATTCCTCTAGATTCTGAGGATCAGCGTGTATGACCTAGCACTGCATATTCTGCCCTAGGGTTCTTATACACTGGCCAATAACCACTATCTCTACAATCTGAGCGGCAGTGCCTTCTGGCTGGAGCCAACTCTGCACCTGTCTGGCGAATTCTGCAACCTGCTTCCGAATAGGGACCCCCGGTAATAGGGCCCATTCGTGGAAGTGCTGTGCTTTCGTAGAAGGAATGAGACCTGACCTAGCTAGAATGGCACTTTTGACTAGGTCATATTTCTCAGCATCAGCAGAAGGCAAATCAGGATATGCTTTCTGAGCCTCACCAGTGAGATAGGGGGCAAAGTCTATTAGCCCAAGAATTTGCTGGCCACTTTAAACTCTGTGCGACTCTTTCAAATCAGCAAATATGCCTCTGGGTCATCTGAGGCAGACATTTTCTTTAGATGCCCTGCACTTGTCGTGCCCACCGACTGGGTCAGCAGCTGCAACATTTGTTCCTCTGTCTTTTGAAGAGAGGCCAACCAGAGCCAGATTTAGAACTCATGGGGCTCTAGGCAACCTGTTTGGGGCCCCCTTCCCTCAAACAATCCTGTGCATATATTATAGTAGATTTTGACATACATTTTATACACATATCATATTGTATACACACATCATAATATATATACAGTGTATATATATATATATATATATACATATAGTAAAATGTGTGTATATTGCTCCAGTGACACCTACTGTAATATATGCACAGTTATTATGGAAGGTGTTACCAGATCACATTCTGTGATGTATATGTCAGGCTTGCCTACCCTCCCGATTTGGCCGGGAGCCTCCCGAATATCGGGTGCCGCTCCCTTCTCCCCGGAAAGGCAGGCAAGCCCCTGCCGACTATCCCGGCCACCCCGCAGAGTAACTATAGAACCCCCGCAGTGGAGGGGGGGCGGGGCGGTGATGCGATTCGCACTGAATCGCGTCATCATGGCCCTGCCCCCTGCTTCACAACACAGTTTATTCCGGCATTGTGAAGATGGGGTGGGGCCACGATGACGCGATCATCCCCCGGACCCGCCCCAAATACGTCATTATTGTCCGGCCACACCCCGCGCTGTAAGCTGACATTCAGCTCCCACCCGGAAGGAGGGAGCTAAATGTCGGCAAGTATGATTTATATATACATGGGACAGGGGGCCAAACAGAGGGAGACAGGAGGAAAGGGAGAAAAATAGGGCGAGATGAGAGGAAAGTGGGATGGACAGGAGGAGATGAGCAGAAAGGGGAAGGATAGAGTGAGACGGGAGTAAAGGGGGCTGAACATAAGGAAACGGGAGCGGAAAGGGAGACAGAGGAAGACGGGATGAAAAGGGGAAGAACATGGCGAGCCAGAAGGAAAGAGGGAAGAACAGAGTGATACAAGAGAAGGTGGGGGGAACCGAAAATAAATACCCACACAATAGCTAGTGACTCGTGAATATATATATATATATACATACAAAAAAATGCCCTTATTTTGCGCTAAGATATGTGCCGCACCTCAAAGAGAACCCCTGTTAGTGGGAACCAATTCTAGACAACAAAAAAATAAAAATATGAGAGCGCAAATCACATCAAAATTTCAAACATTAATAGAATGGGAAGAATGTCGGACGTATGGAAATTTTGTTGTGTAATCCACACCAATGGAAATATCCAATATAGTCTCTATTAAAAAAATTTCAAATGACAGTCCACTTTTCTTCTTTATAACACTGAACCAGCTTCACGTGGCTTCAATTGGACTTTTCTAAAGAAGACCCACTCACCAAGAAAGACACCCAAGACAAATTGGCCCAATGGCCCACTATTAGAACTTTGAAAACATTGTTTTTATTAAAAATTATTGTCTAATAGACATATAAAACAAAATGTATTATATAAAATGCTTACACAGTTTCTTCAATAATCAATATGGAAGACAATATGGAATCTGTTATTAACCCTTCAGGGGCCAGATTTTCAAAATGGGCAGTTGATTTGAAGAAACTCCACAGACTGTGATGTGCTCTGATCCCTGGATCCAGGGATCAGAGCACATCACAGTCTGTGGAGTTTCTTCAAATCAACTAGTCCATCCTAGAGGACAGCATTGTACTATATTTACTCTGGATTTATGTCCTAATTTGGTCCATCTCAAGGACAACCTTAAGGATAATACTTTGCAAATTTCCACTGGAGTTTGTGTATTTGATTTATGTATGCCCCTGATGAAGTCATAACAGACGAAACGCGTTGAGTTGTGAACTATTATCAGCAGGGTGAAACCTGGCCATTTTGAAAATCTGGCCCCTGAGGGATAATAACAGATTCCATATTGTCTTCCATATTGAGTATTGAAGAAACTGTGTAAGCATTTTATATAATAAATTTTGTTTTATATGTCTATTAGACAATAATTTTTAATAAAAACAATGTTTTCAAAGATCTACCAGTGGGCCATTGGGCCAATTTGTCTTGGGTGTCTTTTTTGGTGAGTGGGTCTTTTTTAGAAAAGTCCAATTGAAGCTGGTTCAGTGTTATAAAGAAGAAAAGTGGACTGTCATTTGAAAATTTTTTAATAGAGACTATATTGGACATTTCCACTGGTGTGGATTACACAAAAAAATTTCCATATGTCTGACATTCTACCCATTCTATTAATGTTTGAAATTTTCATGTGATTTGTGCCCTCATATTTTTTTTTTTTTTTTATATATACATATATATATATATATACATTTAAAATGAAGTCTGTACATATACACACATACAGTAAGTATTACACAAATACAGTAAACTTACCCAGAAAGCCTCCTCCTGTCTGTGCTGGGTCATGTTGCAGTTGTCTTCCTAGGCAGAAGGTGAAATCAGTAGGAGGAGTGGAAGTATCCCGCATTGGAGGCTTGCTGCAATGCACACTGGGGGAGGGGGGACACTCACTGTGACTGCAAGGGGGCACTCACTGTGACCACTGGGGGAGGGGGAGTTGAGAGCAGGGTAGGCTGCGGGGGGGACTGGGTACACTCAGAGGGAGAGGGCAGCAATCGAGGAGGAGGCTGGCTGCAGTGCAGTCATTGTGACTGTGGGTGGAGGGGGGGTGGGTGTTGGTTGACTACAGCAGCACAGGCTATAGAGGAGGCTGGTTGGTTGGAGGAGCTGGGCTAGATCAGCGCACGCTGCGGGGAGGGGGTCTGGCTACACTGCGGGGATGGGGGCTGGCTGCTGGCTACACTGCAGGGATGATGGGACATGGGAGAGGAGACTGGCTGGCACATCACTCACTATTAATGTAGTGACACATCACGTTACGGGGGTGGAGCTGATTGAGGCGAGGAGCAGGCACGAAATGGAGCCGGGCTGCAGTGCTGCTGCTATACTGCCTTTGTGTCTAGACTCTAGATGCAGCCGTTCAAACACAGTGTAGCAAATTCTCTCCAGGGACAGATATCGTGGAAGGGGGGCCCAGCCAAGCGCCCCTTGGGACCTGATGGGCCCTAGGTGTGTGCCTAGGTTCCCTAATGGTAAATCCGGCCCTGAGGCCAACAAAGTTACTATAGTGCAAAAAACTTCCTCCATTTTTAAAGTAGGAGGTGTATGTAAGTACTTAGCGGCTTTTATATGAGAGCAATGATAAGCCAGTTTACACAAATAAATATATCTCTTTCAGCAAAGCAATTGTTATTGAAGCTTAACAAAAAAAACACTGCTTTTTTTCCAGCAATGCAGGGGTTAAACAGAACACAGGGGAAAAATGGCTTTTTTCTTTCAGCACTGCAGTGCTTAATTAGACCTCAGCAATATGCGTGTCTTACTCTTGTTCAGCCAACATATGAACTTAATTAGAGAGCATACTACCTGGTGCTGATAATGCCAAAGTCATGGGTTCGATACCCTTATGGGCCACCATATGTAACACGGGGTATAGAAATTAGTACTCCAGACAGGCAGTTTTTTTTCAAAGCAGTGTCTTTTAATGGTAGCAGACACTGCACCTTAGCATACGTGAGGTTAGGCCTGGATACACAGCCACATAATAGAAAATAAGCAAATAAACATAAAACTAAATGTCCCAGCACTCTTTGTGCTAACAGTCAGCAGTTACAAAATCTGTGAACCCTCTAGGTCCTGGCACCCTAATGCTAACCACCACCCCTGGCCTATCACCTGGCCAGTTTGTCTGGCATCAGGAGCCATGAGCAGCAGGTGTATGACAGTTTTAAACCCTTCCTGTGCTGCAGTAATTATTCCAGCCAGATCGGTGCAACTGTGAAAACCTGGTATTCCACACCTCCCAGTGGCAAACGCAGGATTTCTAGAGGGGGGTTTCCAAATGCTTGACTTTAGAGCGAGTGTGCCCAGTCCATGAAGAGGGCATAATTAGCACTTAACCAGCTTTAATATGTGTCATACATAGTGTATAGCGTGTCATGATAATTCCAGCATACACAGGACCAGTGATCACAGTAAGCCATTATATATGAGCTGAATGTTTTAATTTCAGATGTGGGCTCCATTCCAGAGCATTGGAGCAAATCCGGGAGTCTGGGGGAGCAGCAGAAGAACCCAGCACTACCCTGGGCATATATGTACATATTGGCCTCGTTATGCACTGGATAGTGTATTATTATATGGTATTAATAATTAACCATATTGATGGTCTATAGCAGTGCACCCCTAACAGTGCATGTTTTCCAGATCTCCTAGGTGGTGCACAGATGTATGTTAAAAGATCCACAGGCTGGTGTTAATTATTTAATTTGTGATACTGAGAAGCACATGCAGCAATAGTAAAATTCTATATTACTATTTCTATTGTGGTCATGGTGTGGGCTGGGGAGGGGGGTTTCCAGGCAACCGGAAACCCCCCTGCGTTTGCCTATGCCTCCACTGCTAATGCAGAATGCACAGGCTTCACTCCAGCCTCCCTTGGAGGGAGCTGATCCCACAGAATTTGGGCAAATCAGGTGAGAGACAACCCCTCTCACCACAATACATACTGTGTATATATATATATATATATATATATATATATATCCTTTTGTGGATTCGGCACCAGTAACAAAAATCAAAGCCACAGTAATAATACCACTTTTGGTAAAAATTAGCGAGAAGCCCAACAGTGATAATCGGGCGTCAGCTCTTTGTCAACAGAACGTAGTACTGGCAATATACTATCTAATAATTGTAAAACAAATTGAGGGTTGACTATGAGCGACAAACTCTGCTAATAAAATGTGCAAATATAAATTATGTGCAAATAGTCACATAAAGAACTTAGAAGTGCATAAAGTGCTAAACAGTGTTATTCTGAATTAAAATGACCGTGCAATAAATGTCAATAAATATAAATTAAAATCATCAAAATTTAATACGGAGATTTAAAACAAGCAAGGTAAACAATGAGTTCAATAAGCAATTAAAAAACAGTTAAAAGTTAAAAGGAGAAGGTAAGTATCATCGCATGATATATAGGCATTAAAAAAGGGGTAATAGCTGATCTGAGTCAAGATTCAGTAATTCTTAGGGCAAGAGATAAGGTTTACCAACGCGTTTTGTCAGTAGACTTCTTCCTGGGGATGGGGGTTAAGGTGTACTGTTCACCTATTTATACCCCCTTTCTATCATTAGGAACTAGTCACTTCCGTGTCAGAGGTTTAACCTGTACCCGGTAACATTGCCTTGCATTCCACATTCCCCTATGGGTTGTGAAGAAACTGGCTAAAGGAGCATATAAATACAGTTAGTACAATTCATAAATTAGTTTTATATGTAATTTGTGAATTGGTTCAGAGCCGTTCGTGTTTAGGAGCGATATATCACTTCCACCCTTAACTTGCATTTAAGAATGTACTTCCGCCCTTTCCACATGTCCGTAAGATGTGTCCCATCCATTAGCGATACGTCACTTCCGCCCTCATTCTGAAATTAGGTGTGTGCTTCCGCCCTTTCCACGCATCCATCAGATGAATCCCATCCATGAGCGATACGTCACTTCCGCCCTTGGTCTGTTACTGCGAGTATGCTTCCGCCCTCTCCGCGCATCACTCGTGTGCATCTGTCTGGTATGTCACCTCAGTTTCTGCAGCCTTGTTCCAAACTGGCGACCAGGGAAGGACCTTTGAACACACATGCACCGGTGGCTTCCGCCCTTAGCATCCTGTTTCATGTATTGTGTTTCCGCCCTTAGTTGTCTGACCAAAATCGTTCTGACCTAGCCGGCATCTAGATTTATATATTTAAAATACCTATAATAAAAAAGATTTGTCATGAATATAGGAGTTAATCACATTGCATCGCTTGTTATTAGGCAATTAAGCATATACCAATAAAGGTTATAAATGTGGAGTCAGGAATATATAAAAAAAATTTAAATTAAAAAAATATATATTATGCGTTCAAAGAGTTAATTAGAAGCTGAGGAGTTTAAGAAAATTATCTCCTCCTATAAATTTAGTGTCCAGTTTGTGAGATTGAGATGAGGTGATTGGTGATTGAGTTATACTATAGTCCTCCAAGGGGGTGATATCAGTCTTTTGTTCAAAGAGACAGAAGTGAATAATTCCGGATATTCTTCTCAAAAAGAGCTGTTTTCATGGTACTTTACACCCATTCTTCAGGTAGTCTGTTACCAGAGTGGTTCAGGCGCCCTTTCTGGACTCAAGTCACTACACTACCAGGTCTTCCCAGGAGGTCTCCTATCCAAGTACTGACCGGGCCCAGTCATGTATAGCTTCCAAGATCGGACAAGTTTGGGCACAAGCATGCTGGTATGAGTGTAGATATTTCCAGTCCCCTCATGTCCATTACTTCACTACCGGTTGGAGGCTTCTTGTAGATTAGACTTAGTTACTACACCTGATATTCTCCAGGGGTCTCCCTCCCAGATACTTGTCAGGCCCAAAACATGAATTACCCCACCAGGGTTACCACTTAATGGGCCTCTTCATGTTGGTATAGTAGTAATAGCTATTCTATCATCCATCTCGTTACAACCTCATAGGAATGGCGCAATTTCGTAACTCTCGTTAAAACCTTTGGGAGCCATGGTGTTGAGTTCGAAAATCCAATACATTTCGTGTCTGGCTAGAAGATTTCCCAAATCACCCCCTCTCTCACTTAAAGTCACGTGTTCAATTGCTTTGAACGTTAAATTCTCTGGGTTGGAATTATGTTGAGTTATGAAATGTTTGGACACTGCATGAGCCTCTACTTTGTTTTTAATGGTTCTAATGTGTTCTTGGATGCGGAGTTTCAATAATCTTTTAGTCTTTCCAACATATTTAATCCCACACGTGCATTCCAATAGGTATATGACCGAGGAAGAATTGCAGTTCATAAAACTTTTATGGTGAATTCCTTTGACCCATCTGCATCTGTAAACGTTTTTCTCTTAGGGTGTAGATATTTGCATATATTGCACTGTCCACATTTGAAGCTTCCCTTACAGCTCAGGGTACCTCTTGTGTTCACTTTGTTATCCTTCTGCAGGAGACTTGGTGCTAGAATGTCTTTTAGGTTTCTAGTTTTCCTGAAGATGATCTGTGGTTTTCGAGGTAATATTTATTTGAGGACCGGATCCATTAAAAGTATGTTCCAGTTCTTGTTGAGAGATTTTTTAATCATCTTTTCTTGGCCATTGAATGTGGTAACAAAAGGAACAATTTCTTTTTTTTCAATTTTGTTGCTTTTGCATTTAATTAAATAGTTCCTTTCTAATGCCTTGGTTTTGTCCAGTGCTCTCTTAATAGTCTCTTCTGGGTAGTCCTTCTCCCTGAATCTTTCGGCATATTGTTCAAGTTGTTCATTACATGTTTTTTGATTGCTACAATTGCATTTAATCCTATAAAACTGGGAATACGGTATATTGTCTTTCCATCTATTCAGATGGCAGCTTTTATAGTGTAGGTAACTATTGGCATCTACATTTTTGATAAAATTCTTTGGAGAAATCTTGCCATGTTCACCTATTAAAACCAGATCTAAAAATTCAACAGTTCTTTCATTGAAGTTACTTGTAAACTTCAAACTCATGTTGTTATTAGAAACCAGTGATAAAAAGTGATTAAAAGCTTCCTCTTTTCCATGCCAAATTATTAGAATATCGTCTATGTACCTCTTATAGAAGATTATGTTATCTTAATATGGATTGTTAGTATAGACATATTTCAAAAAACATGATTTGAACCGTTGAGAAAAAGAAGCGTTGAGACAATTACAAAACAACAAAGATATAGATTTAAAACCAGCTGACAAAGGGGGGGGGTTGGTCATCATGGATCATGAATATTATATCAAAGAAGCCAACAGATTCCTGAATGATAGGGAGTCATATGAAAAATTGGAGAGGTATCCTGTTGAGCAATATACTGATGAACTGAGGCCACTTTTAGTACATGGACTCCACAACGAGATAATTACAAAGGAGGAGTTCCAATTTTTAATGAAAACCAACCCCACAACCCCCATATTTTACTTTTGACCTAAAATACATGTCATTGGAAACCCCATCGGGCAGACCAATTATAGCTGGAATTGATTCTATAACCTCCCATCTTTCTAAATATGTAGATATATTTCTGCAGAAGTATGTAAAAGACCTAGATTCCTATTTAAAAGAGACCACTAATGTTTTGCAATGCCTAGAGAACATCGAGTGGAAAGAGGGGTATAACTGGGTTACCATCGATGTACAGTCTCTATACACTTGTATTGAACACAAGAAACGCATCAGTGCAACGAGAGACTTTTTAGAATTGGACTTAAGCTTGGAGTCTCCACTTAAGGAGTTTTTATGTGATCTTATGTCTTTTATACTTACTCATAATTATTTTACATTTTTAGATCAATTTTTTAGACAGATCTGTGGAACAGCCATGGGAACAACTTTTGCCCCGAGTTTTGCCAACTTGTTCATGGGATGCTGGGAAAAGAAATACATCTATACTAACAATCCATATAAAGATAACATAATCTTCTATAAGAGGTACATAGACGATATTCTAATAATTTGGCATGGAAAAGAGGAAGCTTTTAATCACTTTTTATCACTGGTTTCTAATAACAACATGAGTTTGAAGTTTACAAGTAACTTCAATGAAAGAACTGTTGAATTTTTAGATCTGGTTTTAATAGGTGAACATGGCAAGATTTCTCCAAAGAATTTTATCAAAAATGTAGATGCCAATAGTTACCTACACTATAAAAGCTGCCATCTGAATTGATGGAAAGACAATATACCGTATTCCCAGTTTTATAGGATTAAATGCAATTGTAGCAATCAAAAAACATGTAATGAACAACTTGAACAATATGCCGAAAGATTCAGGGAGAAGGACTACCCAGAAAAGACTATTAAGAGAGCACTGGACAAAACCAAGGCATTAGACAGGAACAATTTAATTAAATGCAAAAGCAACAACATTGAAAAGAAAGAAATTGTTCCTTTTGTTACCACATTCAAAGGCCAAGAAAAGATGATTAAAAAATCTCTCAACAAGAACTGGAACATACTTTTAATGGATCCGGTCCTCAAAGAAATATTACCTCAAAAGCCATAGATCGTCTTCAGGAAAACTAGAAACCTAACAGACATTCTAGCACCAAGTCTCCTGCGGAAGGATAACAAAGTGAACACAAGTGGTACCCTGAGCTGTAAGGGAAGCTTCAAATGTGGACAGTGCAATATATGCAAATATCTGCACCCTAAGAGAAAAACGTTTACAGATGCAGATGGGTCAAAGGAATTCACCATAAAAAGTTTTATGAACTGCAATTCTTCCTCGGTCATATACCTATTGGAATGCACGTGTGGGATTAAATATGTTGGAAAGACTAAAAGATTATTGAAACTCTGCATCCAAGAACACATTAGAAACATTAAAAACAAAGTAGAGGCTCATGCAGTGTCCAAACATTTCATAACTCAACATAATTCAAACCCAGAGAATTTAACATCCAAAGCAATTGAACACGTGACTTTAAGTGAGAGAGGAGGTGATTTGGGAAATCTTGTAGCCAGACGCGAAATGTATTGGATTTCCAAACTCAACACCATGGCTCCCAAAGGTTTTAACGAGAGTTACGAAATTGCACCATTCCTATGAGGTTGTAACGAGATGGATGATAGAATAGCTATTACTACTATACCAACATGAAGAGGCCCATTAAGTGGGCACCCTGGTGGGGTAATTCATGTTTTGGGCCTGACAAGTATCTGGGAGGGAGACCCCTGGAGAATATCAGGTGTAGTAACTAAGTCTAATCTACAAGAAGCCTCCAACCGGGAGTGAAGTAAAGGACATGAGGGGACTGGCAAATATCTACACTCATACCAGCATGCTTGTGCCCAAACTCGTCTGATCTTGGAAGCTATACATGACTGGGCCCGGTCAGTACTTGGATAGGAGACCTCCTGGGAAGACCTGGTAGTGTAGTGACTTGAGTCCAGAAAGGGCGCCTGAACCACTCTGGTAACAGACTACCTGGAGAATGGGTGTAAAGTACCATGAAAACAGCTCTTTTTGAGAAGAATGTCCGGAATTATTCACATCTGTCTCTTTGAACAAAAGACTGATATCACCCCCTTGGAGGACTATAGTATAACCCAATCACCCCATCAATCACCTCATCTCAATCTCACAAACTGGACACTAAATTTATAGGAGGAGATAATTTTCTTAAACTCCTCAGCTTCTAATTAACTCTTTTAACGCATAATATATATTTTTTTAATTTTAATTTTTTTTATATATTCCTGACTCCACATTTATGACCTTTATTGGTATATGCTTAATTGCCTAATAACAAGCGATGCATCATGGGATTAACTCCTATATTCATGACTAATCTTTTTTATTATAGGTATTTTAAATAAATACATCTAGATGCCGGCTAGGACAGAACGTTTTTGGTAAGACAACTAAGGGCGGAAACACAATACATGAAACAGGATGCTAAGGGCGGAAGCCACCGGTGCATGTGTGTTCAAAGGTCCTTCCCTGGTCGCCAGTTTGGAGCAAGGCTGCAGAAACTGGGATGACATACCAGACAGATGCACACGAGTGATGCGCGGAGAGGGCGGAAGCGTACTCACAGTAACAGACCAAGGGCGGAAGTGACGTATCGCTCATGGATGGGATTCATCTGATGGATGCGTGGAAAGGGCGGAAGCACACACCTAATTCCAGAATGAGGGCGGAAGTGACGTATCGCTAATGGATGGGACACATCTTACGGACATGTGGAAAGGGCGGAAGTACATTCTTAAATGCAAGTTAAGGGTGGAAGTGATATATCGCTCCTAAACACGAACGGCTCTTAACCAATTCACAAATTACACATAAAACTAATTTATGAATTGTACTAACTGTATTTATATGCTCCTTTAGCCAGTTTCTTCACAACCCATAGGGGAATGTGGAATGCAAGGCAATGTTACCGGGTACAGGTTAAACCTCTGACACGGAAGTGACTAGTTCCTAATGATAGAAAGGGGGTATAAATAGGTGAACAGTACACCTTAACCGCCATCCCCAGGAAGAAGTCTACTGACGAAATGCGTTGGGAAACCTTATCTCTTGCCCTAAGAATTACTGAATCTTGACTCAGATAAGCTATTACCCCTTTTTTTAATGCCTATATATCATGTGATGATACTTACCTTCTCCTTTTAAATTTTAACTGTTTTTTAATTGCTTATTGAACTCATTGTTTACCTTGCTTGTTTTAAATCTCTGTATTAAATTTTGATGATTTTAATTTATATTTATTGACATGTATTGCACGGTCATTTTAATTCAGAATAACACTGTTTAGCACTTTATGCACTTCTAAGTACTTTATGTGACTATTTGCACATAATTTATATTTGCACATTTTATTAGCAGAGTTTGTCGCTCATAGTCAACCCTCCATTTGTTATATATATATATATATATATATATATAGTTATATACTCAGAAATGAAAACAGGCTTGCAAGGTGAGTAACCAACGTTTCAATACAGTATTTGGTCGTGCATTGTCATCAGGGTGCAACCAAATACAGCATTGAGACATTGGTTACTCACCTTGCGGGCCTGTTTTCATTTCTGAGTGCCGCCATTATGGATATGTTATTACGTCTCTGCACCTTGCGTACAGCGGATCAGAAGGCACCGGCTTTAGGTATTTATTGCATTATTTGCACGTTAAGGAGTGCCACTTCCCAGATATTTCTATACACTACCGTTCAAAAGTTTGGGGTCACTTAGAAATGTCCTTATTTTTGAAAGAAAAGCACTGTTTTTTTCAATGAAGATAACATAAAATTAATCAGAATTATACACTATACATTGTTAATGTGGTAAATGACTATACTAGCTGCAACCATCTGGTTTTTAAAGGAATATCTACATAGATGTATAGAGGCCGATTTCCAGCAACCATCACTCCAATGTTCTAATGGTACATTGTGTTTTTTAAGTGCATTAGAAGACTAATGGATGATTAGAAAACCCTTGAAAACCCTTGTGCAATTATGTTAGCACACCTAGAAACGGGTTTGCTCGTTAGAGAAGCTATAAAACTGCCCTTCCTTTGAGTTAGTTGAGTATCTGAAGCATCAAATTTGTGGTTCGATTATACTCTCCAAATGGCCAGAAAAAAGAGAACTTTTATGTGAAACTCGACAGTCTATTCTTGTTCTTAGAAATGAAGGCTATTCCATGCGAGAAATTTCCAAAAAACCGAACATTTCTTACAACAGTGTGTACTACTCCCTTCAGAGCACAAACAGGCTCTAACCAGAGTAGAAAGAGAAGTGGGAGGCCCAGGTGCACAACTGTGCAAGCAGACAAGTACATTAGAGTCTCCAGTTTGAGAAATAGACACCTCACAAGTCCTCAACTGGCAGCTTCATTAAACCCGCAAAACGCCAGTGTCAACGTCTACAGTGAAGAGGCTACTCCGGGATGCTGGCCTTCTAGGCAGAGTGGCAAAGAAAAAGCCATATCTGAGATTGGCTAATAAAAGGAAAAGATTAATATGGGCAAAGAACACAGACATTGGACAGAAGAAGATTGGAAAAAAATGTTATGGACAGACGAATCGAAATTTGAGGTGTTTGGATCACACAGAAAAACATTTGTGAGACGCAGAACAAGTGAAAAGATGCTGGAAGAGTGCCTGACGCCATCTGTCAAGCAGTGGAGGTAATGTGATAGTCTGTGGCTGCTTTGGTGCTGGTAAAGTGGGAGATTTGTACAAGGTAAAAAGGATTTTGAATAAGGAAGGCTATCACTCTACTTTGCAATGCCATGCCATACCTTGTGGGCAGCGCTTGATTGGAGCCAATTTCCTCCTTCAACAGGACAATGACCCAAAGGACTTCATCAGGGGCATATACATATCAAATGCATAAGATCCAGCAGAAATTTGTAAAATGTTATCCTTAAGATTGTCCTTGACATGGACCAATTTAGGACATAAATCCAGAATGAATCTAGTATAATGCTGTCCTTTAAGATGGACTAGTTAATTTGAAGAAACTCCACAGACTGTGATGTGCTCTGATCCCTGACTTTTTGGTGCCCTGTGCCAGAGAGAGCATTGGCGCCCTCCCCCCTCCATTTTTTGAATAGGGACATAAAATAGTGCACCTTTAAAAAGGGCCATGGCTTTATGGGGAAGGGCCAGGGAAGGGATAGGGGTACTCCTGGGGCAGCCAGGAGATCCTGGGGATAAAAGAAGAGGACGCTACAACTAAGAATGATAATAAACAATAAAATTTACAGGCCCTGCCCTGAGGTGCCCTATGCCAAGGTACAGGTCGCACCACCCTAGTTACGGCCCTGCATACAATGTAATGTCTGGGACTCACTATAATCCAGTATGATCAGCCCGTGTGTCCAATTCCATGGAGAGCCCTTTCCTGCTCCCAATTTTTCAGCTTCATAATACAAGGGAAGGCACTCCGAGTCTTTTTCAATCAAATTTTACTCGCAAAAAACAATCATGTGCAATCATGTGGTTGACGTTTCAGTGCTAGCAAGCACCTTTGCAAGACAACAAATACAGATATATCAACTCCTACAGCAATGAAAAAACTCACTCACCCCTCCACTTGGGGTGAGTGTGTTTCTTCATTGCTGTTGGAGTCTGCAACTAACATTAATTATTATGAAACCGTGTACAATTGAACCCAGCTGCACAGCTGAAAACATCTGATTAAGCGCCAGGTTTTGACATATTTTCCTTGCTTTCTTTGGCACCAAATTCACCTGCTGCCGCTGATAGCACACAGGGGGGAGGACAGAGGCTGCTGGACAGACACGGGGGTGTGGGAGGCTTCAGGAGGGACACTGGGGGTGGCATAATGTGTAAGGGGCATTACTGTGTGGTATAATGTTTAAGGGGCACTACTGATGTTTATAAGAATACTACTGTGTGGCATAGTGAATGGGCTCTGTGTGGTGTAACATGAATAGGCTATAGGTTATACTGTGTGGCATAATGTGATTAAGGAGCACTACTGTGTGACGTAACGTGAATAAAGGACACTACTGTGCAGTGTAATGTGAGTAAGGGGCACTACTGTGTGGCAAAATTTGAAGTGGGGGTAGTATTGTATGGTCACAACCCTTCCCATCAAGACCACACCTTTTTTTGCGCACACTCTTCCTGTTTCATTTGTAGATGGCGGCACAAATGCTCATTATGCACATAGGGCACCAAAATGTGTAACTATGGCTTTGCTTTGGTGTGCACAGATGTGTCTGCCTGTGTTCAGCACCCCCTTCCCTAAACAATTCCTACAGTGAACACTATCTAATCCTCTACAACTGCTAAGCTAGGGTTTGGTCAATTGGGAAAATGCCTTCTTTTTTCTTTCTGTGTGACCTACACCAATGAAGTGCCAGCTTTAACTAACAGAACCAGCCATATAACAAATTTCTGATTATGGCACATTTGAATCCCCTGCAGGATGAGCTCTGTTGTGCGTATTTAATTTTTTTAATACAGAGAATAATGTACACTTGTATGTTGTTCTAATATTAATTATATTTGTATGAGCATAGACTAAGAAGTGGGAGGAGTCTATGCCAGGAGCCAGACGCTGACGCGAGGTGGGCCTGTGTGCTCTAAATACCAGGGACTATTTTTAGTCCCAGTCCAGCCCTGGCACCATCCCACTTTTTCTCCAACACCGTCCCATTGTCTCTCCAGCACCATCCCACTCTCTCTCCAGCACATTTCACCGGTATCTAGCACAATCCCCCCTTTGTCTCCAATATTGTCCGACCTGTGTCTCCAGCACCATCCCACAGTTTGTCCAGCACATTCCACCTGTATCTAGCACCATCCCCCCCCTGTGCCTCCAGGATCGTATCACCTGTTTCTCCAGCACCATCCCTGTGTCACCAGCACTGTCACATGTATCTCTAGCACCATCCACCTCTGTCATCAGCACCATCCCCCTGTGTCTTCAGTACCACCCAGTTCCATTTCTATGTGCCTATGTTTGTGCCAGCAACAACAAATTTTGCCCCTGTCAACTGTTCTGTTCCGCAAGGGATTGGGAAACTGTCCCCAGCGGTATATTAATAACTCCAGCTGTGGGGGTAAAGGATATCTAATGTGCCCCGAGTGGCACCAGTGGACAATGCATGTGCCCGGATAATAAGCTATGCCTGTTTTGCCCCTGCAAGTCCAGCTCTGCTATTCTGTGCATGGGGGCCAGTTTAGCCCTATTTGGCCTGAATTTCACTTTGACATTTAAACTCCATTTAAAGTTTTTGTTAATGAAACTTCATTCAATTACCAGATCTGGGAAGAATGTTTGACTATACAAAATTTTTTAAATCATATTGGCATGTGTATGTATCCTCCACTTTCAAAACCAGAGAGTCATATATGCAGAGAAATACATGTGCAGAGTCATACATGTAGTGAGCCATGTAACAGATCACATATGCACAGTCACACATGCATAGGGTGACAGAAGCAGAGTCACACATGCAGCAGGTCACTTATAAAGTCACACATGCAGTGTCTCATATACATACTGTAGTCACACATGCAGATAAGCAGAGTCACACATGAAGTGGTTCATACATATGGGGTTTATTTATCAAGCAGTCAAAAACTTAGTGAAGTGTTGCCCATGGCAACCAATCAGCTCCTACCTATTATTTTATAGACTGTACTTAATAAATGTTACTTCAAAGCTGATTGGTTGCCATGGGCAACTTCTCCACTGGTTCGCTTCACTAAGTTTTTCACTACTTGATAAATAAACCCCATAGTCACACATGCATGCAGCTGCTCACACATACTGCAGTCACACATTGTCACGACCAGGGTTTCTCGGCATGGTGGTCGACGGGTATTACCTGTGAGGTCACTGTGGCAGGGGGCATCTGGCGGTGGTGCTGGTGTGTGGCGAGGGGCATTGGCTGTGCGTGGTTCTGCGTGGGCATGCTGTCACGTCGGGCTGGTGAGGCTTGGCAGTGCTTCCGTTCCGTTTGGCATGGGCGCCGCCATCTTGCCTCCAGCCATGTGATTTGCTCGCCCAATCCTGGTTTGTCACATGCTCTCTCTGGCCAGTCACGGCACAGCACTTGGTATTTAGGGAGGTTCAGAGCCTCACTTCATTGCCAGTGCAACGTGTTTCTCAGCATAGCTGAGAGAGAGTCCCCTGTGCTCACCACCTGTTACCTGTGAAACGCTACCTGCCTACTTGTCTGCTCCAACCCCGCTGGACTACCCTGCATCCTCCATTACCTTCCCCTTGCCTGAGTACCTGAGTCCTGCTGTTCACCCTGCACCTTGCCTCCACTGACACTCTGGGCCTGATTCAGAGCCGAACGCTCTGACCAGAGCGCTCACTCTGCATCAGGGCCCTCCTCCATGAAAATGGAGCGTCCTCCTGGACACTCGCATAGCTGTGGGTGACCACCCACAGCTTATGCGAGCGTCCATGTTGATGGTCGCGATGGTCAAGACCATCGCGACCATCGGGCTTGCGACGGAGACCCTGCGGTAGGGTCTCGCTGCCGCAAGCCCTGGAGTGATTTTGGCTCTATCAGAGCCAAAATCACTCCCACTGACATCACTAGTGATGTCAGTGGGGCCGGCTTCAGACGGTAGGCATTCCCACGGGAACGCCTCCGTCTGGCAGACACGCCCCCGGCACGCCCACCAAAGGGAGCGTGCTGTCAATCAACATCGACAGCATGCCCCCTTTAGTGCGAGACCCAGAGCGACGGACAGCCCGTCGCTATACGGGTCTCGCGCATGCGCATGACGGAGCTCCCTCCGTTGTGCGCATGCGCAGTGGGGAAACATCGACCCGCTTGCGAGCGTCCTGCGCTCGCGAGCGGGTCTGAATGACCCCCTCTGCTGGATATTTCTTCTTCAGTCTGCATTCTTCATTAGTCAGTCACCACCTTGACAGTTCCCCTTGTTTGCCACTACCTGGACATTTTCTATGAACCAGTCACTACCTGGACATTTTCCATTGCCTGTCACTAACTGGACTTTTTCCTATTTGCCTCACTACAGCTCTCAAGTGCACTTTAGTGCTATACCCAGACTTTCTGCTTTACCACATTCATGTCTGTTAAGCCACTCATTAAAAACTCCACATTTACTTTTAAACCTGCTTCAGTGTCTGCTCCTATTACCACCCCGGGTCCACAACAAAACCAGAACCTCACACACATGCAGTGGGCCACACATAATCTCCCGCATTCCGCGGGACAGTTCCGTTTTTATGGGGCTGTCCCACCCGAGGGCCGCAGTGTCCCGCGGTGGGGGGGAAGTTGGGGGAAGCATACACTGAGCAGCGAGTATGCAGAGCGAGAATAGAAGCCCGGGGGCTGGGCACAAATCTTAGTGATAAAAATGGGGCGTGCCTATAAGCCACGCCCATTTACGTGCCGGTCACGCCCCCTTTTCAGTGCAGTCACATATACTGTACAGTCACACATGCAGCAAGTCACATATAAAGTTATAAAGTCACACATGCAGTGGGTCATATATACATACTGTAGTCATACATGCAGATAAGCAGAGTCACACATGCACATACAGTCAAGCATGCAGCAGCCACACATACAGTGAGCCACACATACAGTCATACATGCAAACAGAGTTTTAGACACACACATAAGTACAATTACACTCTTTCTTACTTTGCAGACCAGCTCTGTCCTCCCATCTCCCATGATGCCTGCAGGCAGGAGGACTGTACAATGTGCCATCTAGTCTGGCCACCCTGATCAGAATATGCCTCATGTGTGAGAGGGGGGCCTCTCCTGTAATGAGGCTCTGGCTGAGTCACATTCACTGCCTCAGCAGTGCCCTTTTCCCATTAAAATGTAAGCTTCCTCTTGAGTAGAGTCTTCCATACACTTTTTTATAATAGCTGAAATTACTTTGTCTATCTTGTATGTGGATGTAGTCAGTATCCGACAATCAGATTACAGACAGATTGTGGAAGTAAGCATTAGGGTTAAGGTGCGTACACACTACACGACATGTGTACGGAGCGATACGACGGGCGACCTCCCCCCGCTGACGGGCTGACATATCGGGCGGCACACACAAACACTACGCGATCCGGCGCCAGACATCGGCCCCTGCCGCATCCCACTGCATGGGGTTCACATGCGTACACACTTAACGATTTGATGTCGAAATCAGGTAAATCGTTAAAAAAATTGTCTAGTGTGTATGCACCTTTATGCTGTATACACACGGGACGATTTTCCGTTCATATCGTTCATTTTTATGCAGTGAATGATCGATCAACAATGCGCGTTCCTGCATGAACGATAACGATATGCAGGTCAACTTGGACGATTTTGCCAAGATTTGCCTGTAAAGAGATGACTTCACTGAAATATCTATCATAGATATCTATCAGTGTGTACACCCAAAATCATTTTCCCTGCACTACATAAAGTTGGATGGAAATCGATCAGCGATATCTTTGGTTGTGCAGGTTGTACCGTGTGTATGCAGCATTAGGGGGAGGCTTAGTGTTAGGGTTGGGGTTAGGCACTAGGGGGACGGTTAGGGTTAGGCTGCGGGAGGGGAGGAGTGAATTAAAGTTAGTGTAAGGGTTATAATAATTACAGAAATCTGTTGGTTTTCATACCAAACCCCTTGTATGTCCAGGTTTTTGTACAATGCCCAGCTCTATTCCCATTTTAATAGTTATCCTGGAGCAGCTAGGCAGTAGGCACACAATAAGGGAACAAATTCTAGACACCTTTATACAAAGCATAAGATCCATGTCATATGACAGAACTACAAGGGAAATAGCCTACAATACACCTAAACAAATTCATATAGTTTACACCCAATTGCGTCAAAGATAATCAAAAAGCCACATTCAATTGCATTGGCTTTAAAACAGTTGGGAGTCTGGATAAGGGAAGAAGAGGGATCGGAGAAGGAAACTCAGAAACAGATGAGGATATCATGTTCAAAGGATATATCGGTTGGGTGATAACCCAGGTGCCATGAAACTGAGGGCGATAATAAAATGGGTTCAATGGCGAAAGACAGAACACAATGGGATGATTGGTTAGTTACAAAAGAATGGAGGGACTGATTTATAAACACAAGGAACACATGGTTTTTTTAAAAGGTGATAGGCTAAAAGAATTAGTACATGAGAATCTATTCTTTCTCTTACACTACCTACCCATAATAGTAGGGCCAGAAAAGAAGTTTACTATTTTTTTTAAATGAAAACCATAAAAATGACCAGAACAAGAACTGTAATGTTATCTTTATATCAGTCATGTCTTATAATATATAATTTCCTTATGCAACATACTGTAGAGAGCAGTCTGCCTAGAACTGCTGACCTTTGCAATATTCTAGTAATCTAGTTGGCAGCTCAGCAGTTAAGGGATTATGATAATTTCCAGGTGGCGTCGCACTTTGTTATATAATTGCAGGAAATCCCAAGTACACTGCCAGCAGGTGCAGATAAGCCTCAAAGCTCTTGTATTAAGCTGGAAGGATGTGAGTAAATATACAGAATTATGTTTTGTACTTCTGTGGACCAGTACTTTCAAGTGGCCTGTACTACATTTATTAAAACAGCATAACTATCAATATCTTTTGCACTTACTCTAATACACTGCACTACAATTTGCTCAAGAGCTGTAGGTTAGTGGCATATGGGACAAAAGCATATAGGGCAACAAAAATAAAAAATGTATTAGATTAGAGCAATGTACATTGTAACAATATCTGACTGATTGCTATAGTGATAGCCTGCTTAAACTGAAACATGTTTGCTTTTGTTTTAGATTTAAGGTGGGTATCTGCAGATGATGGTCGTTCATACACACTGAACGACCATCATCTGCATGCTGCAGTGGGTCCAAAAGGGCGGGGGGCGGGTAGTGGCGTGGACTAATCGCGGAAGGCATTGCCACGCCCTCTTTAAAAAAAAAACATTTGCAGCGCTGTGTGCCCCTCAGCCCGGCGCACAGCCAATGGGGGCGCGATCAGCGTGATCGCTTCCCCCTTTGGCATTGGAGACTGTTCGGGCTGCTGCTTTAGCAGCCTCGGACAGTCTCCCAGTGCAGCCCAGCACACAGCAGCGTGTGCTGGGCTGCTGTAGATGGGGAGCTGTGCCGGACCCGGGTAAGTAGTACCGGCTCGCGGCTCCCCCCCCCTCTCTGCACACCTGTGTATGGGCGATCGGCTGATCGCCCGTACACACTTGCCGATGGACAGATGTCTGCAGACATATCCGTTCATTGGCTGTGCAGCAAGGCCATTGCAATATGTCTGTGAAGGACGTTGTTCACAGACATATCGTCTGTACACACTGGCCAACAAGGGCACGATATAATGGCCGATCAGTTGATCGGCCAATATATCGGCCAGTGTGTACCCAGCTTAACAGTACCTTATGTTAATCGCTTTACATTCATTCATCACTTTGTATAAGAACAGAGGCAACATTTGACAGATATCTGCAAATGAATGTAAAACATATCTCTAATACAGAGGTTCCCAAAAGCGTGCCCCAAGGCAACACAACAGATCAGGTTTCATGCTAGCCATACACTAGTGCGATTTTGGGCCAACTGCCCAATTTTCGACTCATCGTACGATGAATCGTGTGGAAATCGTGTATTTTTTTAGGTACGATACGATTTTTTAGGTAGGAAATGTATTGTATGATCAGATGTGCAGCCCATCATATCTATCGTTATCGTATGCAGATCGTGCCGTGTATTTATGCATGCGATGCATCATGCGTCCGACCGGCGTCATTTCAGTGACATTTTGAAGTAGTGTGTGTTCTTTCAATGACCTTCCCTGCTAAACTGCAGATCGATTGTATCATGAGATTGTATGTACATCGTGTGTCAATCGTGTGGCCGGGACTGCCAAGGGGTTCAAGGGAAATTGTAAGATGAATCTTATCTTATGCTGGTCGTACTAGTATATGGCCAACATTAGACTAAGCCATGGTTGAGCATAGGTGATTAAATTAAGGTAGGAATTAGGTCACCTGGGGTTAAGCATGGATATCCTTAAAACCTGGACTGTTTAAGCCGCATACACACTTAATGATATGCTCCATGAGCGATATCGTTAAGTGTTTCCCCTGCACTGCCGGGCTTAATGCTGTTAACGATATAAGTCAGTGATGGCACCCTCCCGCATCACCGTACTTGCAGAACCTGGCGATATCGTAAGGTTGCCCTGCAAGTACGGACGATGAAAGACATCGTTAACAATGCGCGGGAGAGTGCATCGTTAACTATGTCTTGCATACACACTGGACGATATTGAACGTGATGAACGCTAACAATATAGTTATCATTTATATTGTCCAACTTATATTCTAGAGTGTATCCGGCTTTAGGGTGCCTTGGGGACCAAGTTTGGGAACCTCTGCTGTAATATATTGTTCAGCCAGAAAACATGTCCATTATATGCCAGACAAAAAAGGAAAATTAAACATAGCACACTGATGCTAAATGACAACAATTTAACAGAATGTGATGAATTAGCCCCTCTGTAAACTCATAAATACCGTATATGGATGTGGTACTGCTTCAGACATCCAGCCCTGGGATCAATCTAAATGGACACTTGATTGTGCAGAGTGCAGGATTCAGATGTGGACACAATGCTGCTATTTATCCAGTTGAGTGATTATTGGCCAACTGTTCATGTGTCACGGTCACACTGAGCCCATGCCAAGATACCTTAGTGACAGGGCCGTATTAATAATGGGGCTGATGGAGCTACAGCTCCAGGTCCACCATCAGAATAGGCCTACAGCCTTCTAATGTGTGTGTGCGCTGCTGTTGAAAGGAATGTTTAATTCCTTTTTGCAGCAGCCAGATTGACGTCCACCTCCCCCCCCCCCGCGCGGCTTTGACACTGGACCTGCAGCGCTGTGGAGGGCTGGGCTTCTAATGCCCTCCCAGCGCTAGTAACAGCTAGTTGGCAGCGGCGGAACCTCTGCGTCATGTGACGTCACTGCGTGTAATATCACATAGATGCTGCCCGCCGCTGTCAGTGCACTGCATCCTCCTGCAGCCCGTCCTAGGCTGTGCACTGACCACCTCCTCCGTCACATTCTAACAGCTCCACCGTTTAAGCTGGTGACTCCGTGACTGCAGCAGCACTGGGTGTGATCTTTTAAGTCCCCCAAAAGGTGAGCTGCATTTCAGTCCTTATGGCCAGGCTGCTGCTGTGTAGTAGTATATGTATTGATATGTATGCATATCAATCATATACATAATTAAATTATTAAATATAAAAAAAATATGTTTATAAATATATTTAATGTGTGTGTATGTATTGTAAATAAAAAGGCCATGTATGCAAACTGTGTGTGTGTGTATATATATATATATATATATATATATACACACACAAACACTATATATAAACATATACACTATATATGTATTTATACTGTGTGTGTGTATATATATATATATATATATATATATATATATATATATTAAGGATGCTGCCTTTGAACCTCTATATACCCCTGCCTATAACTTCTAATATCCTGCCTATAAAACTCTAAGGATGACGCTAATTTGCGTACGCAGTCATACAGTAAATAAAGACTCCAGACCTAGAACCTGTGGTTCCAAAGCACAAAGTATTATTCAAGTAAAAGTACAGCAGTTACACGCTATGATCCTCATATAATCTTAGCGCAAAGAGATTATACAGACCCAAGTACAATTATACATACGCAGCGCTCTCTGATCCAGATGTTAGGCATCAGCAAGAAACTCCTCGTCAATCAGCATTCAGCACGAAGACTAGGAACCCAGGGTCAGAGCATACATATTTATACCATTAATATTCAGCGTTTTCATACAGGGTCTTATGCATTCGCTAATATGCGACTAGTTAGCAGCGCAATTGTGCGTATTAATGTGTTTTTGAGAACACCTAGCAGTGTGGAATGCTGAGCATTATAGTTCCATGACTTGCTCATGCCCCAGCAGCCCCCACCCTTTTCAGGCTCCAAAATACTGGTCTTTGTTCTCCCAGGGCCTGTGTGGATGCAAATTAGCACAGCTACAAGACCCAAACCTCAGATAACACTCTTGGCTTTGAAGGTATTTTATTGTAGGAAGCCTGCTAATGTAAGGTGCTACAAACGACTTTCTTGCTTTATTCGAGCAGGGCCACGAGTGAGAGCAGATGTTATGTCCATGAAGCTTGTCTTCACAGGCTAGTTGTCACGTGGCCATTTGCTCTGTTTAGCTAATGCAATCCAATTTTGACTTACTGTACAGCCATTTCTGAAATATATCCTTTAGGGGAATTATAATAATACACACACTTTATCCAGAGCACCCAAACTACGTAAAGTCATGAAATGGGCTTTTGATGAATCGCCGTAACTTATGACGATGGTCACAGATGTAATCGCATGATGCTAATAGTAATATCACCACATGTACTAAAGTGTGAGTTCATCTAAAATGGCGTTTTGCGATCTCATTTCCAAGATGGTGTCTTGCAGCCAGTCGCAAGATGGTGTCACTGCGATTCAATTTTAAACTGATCTTGTCTCAGCCAATAATCCAGCATCGACAGTCTACCCTTTGATAGCGAACAACATGCTATCACAGTCTGATTTTAAAATATAATTTAGGCTTACATTTATATACTATTTAGTGTTATTATGGGATGGCACAAGGGGGTTCTTAATCCATCAATAATGTGTCTCTGAGTGGGGACATAAAACTACTATTATACGCACACGGCGGATCTTGGAAGATCATGTGAAAGGTGTGGGGATACACCAGTCCTATAAAGGCAGTCTTGAAGGGGAAATTTGAGACTTTACATTATCTGAGGTGTTTTAAAATAACATGTCAATAATACATTCTATGCATGTCTAAATATAATACATTAAATGATGGTATTTCCTAGTTCAGGGTTGTAGTGCAGTTCTGTATTTACCTCAGTATTCATACTGACCACCATTATAATTTCGTTCTTTCGTTTTACTCTATTTTTACATTTTCCACACTTCAACACAATAGGAACACACCAGACACATATGCCAATTATTAAGATGACAATCAGTATAAGGATTAAGAATTTGTCGATGCTGGCGATCACTTCCTGGACCCATTCCCCTAGACCTGAGAACCATTTCACTGGGTTCAGCCATGTAATCCATCCTTCTATCTTCTCCCCTACTTCAGCCACTGAAGCATTATGGTTCTTATGAAATTCCCATTTTAGCTGCAGAATTTCTTCCATCTTCCGGTCTATCACTTCCTTAGGGTCGCTGGTATCATTGGTGACATAGGTGCAACATTTTACTCCAAATTGGGTGGCCAACGTTACGCAATACCCTCCAGTAACAGCAGTTAAATAATTTAACACTAGCCTGTGTTGCACAAGTTCTTTCTTGTACGCTTGCAATTCTCTCCCTGTGTACCTGAATGTGTCATCATGCATCTTGGTGATATTATCTATCAATTTAGCAAGTTCCTGAATATATCTAAAGTTTAATGTACCCCGTGCGATCCTGGTGGGATCCAATGCGACTAAAACTTGAAAGCCAGTTGTCTCACTAATTAACTGAGTGGCTTTGTGCATGTCACCAGGTATCATATTTCGTTTGCCTCTGTGTTCATATTGTGTGTGAAGATATAGTGACGGTGTGTTTTTATGTATACCAAGCATTTCAACATGTGTGAGGGTCATAACTTCTGGGACTACTCTTCCCAGGTAACACAAACCTTTGGAACTCGGGGAGAGCTACTTGAAACGCTTTTCTTCCACATATAAAATATACATTATCAGGGAGAACATAAGGAATGGTATGCATCATTATCATTAAGCACATTTCCCTTGCAAACAATCCTATTTCTGGTTCTTCCATCTGGTACATGCAAGTTTCTGGCTGTATTATTTTAGCACAATAACCATCTGGCACCGTACCAATAATTTCTTTAGTGGAACTCAATGCATACCGGTACCTAAAATGTCTCCCACTAGATTTAATTGAGTGTAACAGATCATGGTTTATGGACTCATTATCAGCTCTTTGTGAGAAGGTCATCGTCTGATTATTCCCTGTCACTTTCCAACTCCCGGGTTTATTGGGGTTGGTTATGTTTAAACACAAAAGTGATCTATCTACTTGGAATTGATAGAGTTTGAAATGAGGTGGTTTGGATGAGAGGAATTTTCCATCCAATGTTTTCCCTTTCTGTAATTCTAAAATCTCTGCGATATTCAGCGGAAATGGCACCAACCCTACATTATGCTGTCCCTGTGGCACATGTGAACACACCCAGCAATCAGTTTGATTTAACACTTTGCCTACCATGCTATGATAATCCTCTAAAGGATACCCACCCCAGTATGGGTTATTATATTTAGGCTGGCACCGCTGGATACAATTCTCATCAACTAGGGACCCACAAAGCTCACAAATACAGGAATCTTCAGACGATAAACCTCCACACCGTCCCCGAGTATCCGGAATAACAGCTCTCTTAACAATAACAGTACTAATATTGGTCAGACACTCCCCTGATTGGCATTGCACTCCTTCTGACTCCACTCCATCAGTGCTGCCATCAGCTCCCATCTCCTCTTTCGGTCCTCCATCACAGAAACTGGGTATCCCCAAACAGATCATCACGACAAAAACTCTGGAAGAAAGAACTAGGATGACCACAGCAGACCACTCCATTGCTGGGAGCACTGATCTACACATTTCTTTAGCTCAGGTATCTCACCATCACCTTTTTAATCCTTCCGGCACAAGCTCGCAATTGACAGGTCCACGTTATCGGCCTGGTCTCCGCCTTGTATCTCCACCAGTTGGTTAACCTCTCTATAGTGAGTAGAATGGACCCACGTATCTTCCCCGGCCACCCTTTGAGGATGTGGTACTTTGTCAACAAGTGTCAGATACGGACCTTTCCACCAGTCAAACGACCTGAGCTAAAAAAATTTGGATCATAACAAATTCCCCAGGTTTGACATCATGAGTTTGCATTAGACATGTTAGTTAATAACACTTTCAATTTCTGTTATTCTTATTCATCTTCGTATCTCAAAGGGGGGACAGATAAAAGAAATGACAGTCTGGAACGATCTTGGTTTTATTACCCATCACCTTACACATGTTCTGGGAAACGTCACCTGTAAAATGAGTCCCCCTATCACTTTGAATAATTCTAGGGATATAGTATCTGCATACAGGTTCCTGCAATTAAATCTTGTTATTAATGGCTACTGCTCTAAATAATGCCTGGGCCCCTGGGTTGGATAGTATTCCGATTATTTGACCTTAGCCTGGCATGGCTGCCGATTATCCTTAGCAACCTTGTGTCCTGTGTGTGAGAGATAAAGCACAACAGTTAAGTATCATTTAAACATGACCTAAATAAAACAATAAATCGTCCACATTTTACATTAGAACAGATCCATTGACAGGTTGAAAAGATTGTAAACAGTCAATTAAGGCCTGGGAGAAGATAGTGGGGTTGCCTATGAACCCATGGGAAACCCGTGTTCATGTGTGGTGTTCTTCACTTTGCAGTACTTACTTATGTGTCCCACTTGGTGACAGTTAAAACATCTTTTTGAACGGGGTGGATGAAAGGATTGTTGTGGGAGTTGAGCAAGAGGGAAAGATGGTGGGAATGAGTAGGAATATGGAGGATAAGGGTATGGTGGGAGGTATGAAATTTGTGGGTAGCATGGGACCTGTGGTTGTGTATGATATGTGGGGTAAGGATGTGTTTGCTGTGGTGTGGGATTGGTGAGGACGTGTAACTGTTCAGGTGCAAGTGTGTGTATAGTGCAGGTGTGTCTACTGGCTGTGATGTTACAATCATTCATTCCAGAGCTTGGATACTGACAGCCATTAGTTTTTCGCTCTAGGTCTCTCTCTTCTTTGAGATGTTCTTATCATGTTCTATGGCAGATTCTCTGAGTGTATCTATTGTGACTCCCCTCCAGCCAGGTTGTGAGGTCTGAACCCGAGTCTAAATTATCTTGATTTACTTGGTCTGTTAAGGGAACATCACCATCCAAAACACAATCCGTGACACATTTTGTCACGTCGGTATTGCGTGGTAGACAGGCCCTTAACACCACACGCCAATCTTTATTAGTTGGCTCATGAGAACTACCCAAATTCCTCAAAAATCTCTGACATTTGGCTAGTTCCTTTTTGGGATCGGGGAAATCATTTATGATGGAATTTAGTTTTGCTCTTGTCCAAGGACAATGCATTACCACTTCCCTCATGGGCACTACACCGTTCGCATCTGCATTTCCATTCGGAACAGTTATTGTCCGAATGGGATGCAGACCGGTAGCGCTGCTACCTTTGACCTTGTTACCTGGCTGGGGGTTTAATCTGTTGCTGCTACGTATGGTATTAACAACTTCCTCTACGGGTGCAGAGGGTGTTAGCACTTCCCTTACTGTTACTGATGGAGATGACGGCACCACTCGTGATTGTTGTGATGCAGCATCTATCATCTGTACAGCATGGGAAATGGCAGACATTACAATAGGCTCATCATCCACATCATGAACATTTTCTTTATAGTTGCTTAAGAGAGGGTACAAATTGCTTGTTACATTTTTATGGGTATTTTTGATAACTGTACTTGCACCTCCATCCACATAAGGTGGGGGTGGTGCGCGTGAACTGCTGGCAATACCTTCCACAAAACTACCTTGCTGCACGTGCGCACCATTTTGCGGCTCGCCCGCATTGCAATTCAGCGTCGCGGATGTATTCTCTGGCAATGCGCTCGCAATGCTAGTTTGCGTCGCTTGCGCATTTTTAAGCCACGCATCCCCTTCATGCTGCCACAACTTTAAACATTCATAATATTTGACCTTTTTCTCTCAGGAGCGCATCAGACTGATGTGATCCTGGACAATATCTAATACATCTTTATCAAAACTACCAATTCTGGGAAACGGTCTAACACTCTTCATTGTCATTTTAAACCATACTTCACAATACCTTATTGCATAAGTACCGTACTTAGTATGCATAATACGACGAGTCGATCCAATCAGCGCCTCCATTAGCAGCACATCATTGTCTAACATCTCTATTGTTTGCATGGCCCCCATTCTGAGACAACTCCTATGCTTTTCTATAAAGATTTAAACTGGTGAAAGACAGGCAAGATACTTTCACTTACCTGTGAACGATTTAACAGCAGCACCCACACACCTGTGAAGATTTGAAGAAGGCTACTCCACCCACACGGATAACATTTAAGAAGGAAACTTCCACACCTATGGAAGTTTAAGTGGGCTACTTCCACGCACCTCTATACAACAAAGACAACATGTACACCTGCTACTGTGTATAGAACGGTAAGCTGCTTACCGAGCGGCTAGCACTTAGCCCTTAAAGGTCATAGGGTACCTCTAACTTTAGGGAACAAGTTACCCCTACCAACAAATACTCACTGTTACACACTTTTTTTCCTGCGCAGAAAAATACACGTTAACCCAGATATTGACAACAATTGAAAAGAATGTAAACCTCAATGGCTTTGTTTAAACACGTGGCAGCATGACTAGAAGTACGTATACGTTATTGTGCAACCAGTCGCATACACAATAATGCGACTACCACACAACCGTATAACAACCTTTAGCTGCGTACACAAAAGTGCATCTTTACTGTGCCCAAAACTGCGACTCAGCCGCAAGTTCAATACTGCGGCACCCCTTTAAATGTTAGGTTCTATCAACAAAGGAAAACAAAGTTTTTCCTCTCTTGTCCCTGGATTCTAGTCAGCGTCCCTGGCTCACACGAAAACGGGTAGCGATCTCTCAGCACTGAGCGGTTGCAGGTAAACCCTGCATGTGGCAACTCCACCCTTTGGTGAGAAATCGATAACCGTAAGTGCCGTGTGAGTGGGTAAGTGACTTCACTATGAGCCCCCAACTAAGGATTCTGCCTTTGAACCTCTATATACCCCTGCCTATACCTTCTAATATCCTGCCTATAAACCTCTAAGGATGACGCTAATTTGCGTATGCAGTCATACAGTAAATAAAGACTCCAGACCTAGAACCTGTGGTTCCAAAGCACAAAGTATTATTCAAGTAAAAGTGCAGCAGTTACACGCTATGATCCTCATATAATCTTAGCGCAAAGAGATTATACAGACCCAAGTACAATTATACATACGCAGCACTCTCTGGTCCAGATGTAGGCATCAGCAAGAAACCCCTCGTCAATCAGCATTCAGCACGAAGACTAGGTACCCAGGGTCAGAGCATACATATTTATACCCCCCAGAAATAAACAACACAATAGAGAAGTTTGTTGCTAATACCATTGGTCCTAAAGGAGAGGGCATATGTTACAAGGCATTTAACAGGTTGGTTCAAATAGACACGATCCAGCCTCTAACAACTGGTGGTCTCTGGTTTCCCGCCCCATGCAAATCCTAACAGTTGTTCATATAATGTACATTTTGTTGCTTGAAGTCTCTGCGGTCCATAAGTTGAGAATGCATGTTGCGAACTCTCCATCGATATTACCAGAATACTGTAAAATGAGTCCGCATCAGTACAATACCAAAAATGGCTTACTTATCGCGTATAAAACCTTAGTTACGAAATAATCTTTATTTCATAGCAATTATTGTAAATGTGCATACTTGAATCTTATACCTTAAAGCTTATGGAACCTTGTATGTGAATATGTAATGTGTGAGTATGCGGGGTGTGATGTAAAGATGCTAGTTAACTTGGGGCAGATGCCTGCGCATGAAGCTAATAAACAGCGTTTTCATACAGGGTCTTATTCATTCGCTAATATGCGACTAGTTAACAGCGCAATTGTGCATATTAATGTGTGTATGAGAACACCTAGCAGTGTGGAATGCTGAGCATTATAGTTCAATGACTTGCTCCTGCCCCAGCAGCCTCCACCCTTTTCAGGCTCCAAAATACTGGTCTTTGTTCTCCCAGGGCCTGTGTGGATGCAAATTAGCACAGCTACAAGACCCAAACCTCAGATAACACTCTTGGTTTTGAAGGTATTTTATTGTATGAAGCCTGCTAATGTAAGGTGCTACAAACGACCCTCTTCCTGTATTCGAGCAGGGCCACCTGGAGTGAGAGCAGATGTTATGTCCATGAAGCTTGCCTTCACAGGCTAGTTGTAACGTGGCCATTTGCTCTGTTTAGCTAATGCAATCCAATTTTGACTTACTGTACAGCCATTTCTGAAATATATCTTTTAGGGGAATTATAATAATACACACACTTTATCCAGAGCACCCAAACTATGTAAAGTCATGAAATGGGCTTTTGATGAATCTCCGTAACTTATGGCGATGGTCACAGATGTAATCGCATGATGCTAATAGTAATATCGCCACATGTACTAAAGTGTGAGTTTATCTAAAATGGCGCTTAGGTGGCTATTCGCAAAATGGCGTCTTGCGATCTCATTTCCAATACGGCGTTTTGCGGCCAGTCACCAGATGGTGTCGCTGCGATTCAATTTTAAACTGATCTTGTCTCAGCCAATAATCAAGCTTCGACAATATATATATATATACACACACACACACATACAGAGCCGTAGCTGGACTTTTTAGTGCCCTCTGAATGTGTATGTGTGGGGACGCAGTCGGGATGCCGATGGTCTAAATGCCGAACCATCGGCATCCCGAATGTTTAATCACGGCAGGTGTCTAATGAACGTTTCGAAATCCCGACGCTGCTCATTAGACCTACGCCGGGAGCCCGACATCCGGCTTATCGATCGAAAGGTAAGCTGGGCACAGACAGCCGCGCACGGGGGGGGAGGGTTAGGTTTAGGGTTCTCAGGGGGGACTTAGGGTTAGGCACCCCCCTGGGAGGTTAGGTTTAGGCTAGGGGAAGGGGGGGTTAGGTTTAGGCACTTGGGGGGGAGGTTAGGGTTAGGCACCCCTAATGGAGGGTTAGGGGGTAAAATTAGGTTAGGAAATAGTTACCTAGGACGATCAGGATTTTCACCCCTGCCGGGCTCACGCTGTCATATGTATTCCAGTGCGTGTGTATATGTATGTGTGTGTGTATATATATATATATAGATATATATATATATACACACACACACACACATACTGGAGTGCTGTTGTTTTTGTGCGTGTGATTTAAGAGGTCATCTTGTGGGCTACCAGGATTTGCACCCGGGCCATATGGCTATTTCTTCATAGGAGTGCCGGCCATCAGTGTTTATATATATATATATATATATATAGGACATGCAAATGTATGGGCACTCTCAATGCAAAAAATAGAAATGTTTTATTTAGCTCACATGTTCAATACTCCATAGTCGACGTTTCGGTCCAGTAGGACCTTTGTCAAGACACAAGGCATCCAAACAACACAACAAAGGTCCTGCTGGACCAAAATGTGGACTATTGCCTTTTGAACATGTGAGCTAAATAAAACATTTCTATTTTTTGCATTGAGAGTACCCATTCATTTGCATGTCCTATATGTCGGTCCATCTGTTTGGCCCTTAGTGGAGCACCTCACCGTTATATATTGCAAGCAGGATGTGCAGCTTTTTCTGTATATACAGTCAGGTCCATAAATATTGGGACATTGACAGAATTTTCATATTTTGGCCTCTATTCACCACCACAATGGCTTTGAAATGAAACAAACGAGATGTGATTTAACTGCAGACTTTCAGATTTAATTTGAGGGTAATTACATCCAAATCAGGTGAACGGTGTAGGAATTACAACGGTTTCTATATGTGCCTCCCACTTTTTAAGGGGCCAAAAGTAATGGGACAAACTAAACAATCCTAAATCTAACTTTCACTTTTTAATACTTTGTTGCAAAACCTTTGCAGGCAATTACAGCCTGAAGTCTGGAACGCATAGACATCACCAGACGCTGGGTTTCATCCCTGGTGATGCTCTGCCAGGCCTCTACTGCAAATGTCTTCAGTTCCTGCTTGTTCTTCCACTTTTTAGCCTTAATAAACTCTTTGGTTGCTTTTGCAGTATGCTTCGGGTGATTGTCCTTCTGCACTGTGAAGCGCTGTCCAATGAGTTCTGAAGCATTTGACTGAATATGAGCATATAATATTGCCCGAAACACTTCAGAATTCATTCTGCTGCTTTTGTCAGCTGTCACATCATCAATAAATACAAGGGAACCAATTCCATTGGCAGCCATACATGCCCACGCCATGACACTACCACCACCATGCTTCACTGATGAGGTGGTATGTTTTGGATCATGAGCAGTTCCTTTCCTTCTCTTCTCTTCCCATCACTCTGGTACAAGTTGATTTTTGTCTCATCTGTCAATAGGATGTTGTTCCAGAACTGTAATGGCTTTTTTAGATGTTGTTTGGCAAACTCTAATCTGGTCTTCCTGTTTTTTGTGGCTCACCAATGGTTTGCATCTTGTGGTGAACCCTCTATATTCACTCTTGTGAAGTCTTCTCTTGATTGTTGACTTTGACACATATATATCTACCTCCTGGAGAGTGTTCTTGATTTGGCCAACTGTTGTGAAGGGGTTTTTCTTCACCAGGGAAATAATTCTTCTGTCATCCACCACATTTGTTTTCCGTGGTCTTCCGGGTCTTTTGGTGTTGCTGAGCTCTCCGGTGCATTCTTTCTTTTTAAGAATGTTCCAAACAGTTGATTTGGCCACACCTAATGTTTTTGCTATCTCTCTGATGGGTTTGTGTTGATTTTTCAGCCTAATGATGGCTTGCTTCACTGATAGTGACAGCTCTTTGGATCTCATATTGAGAGTTGACAGCAACTGATTCCAAATGCAAATGTCACACCTAGAATCAACTCCAGACCTTTTACCTGCTTAATTGATAATGAAATAACGAGGGAATAGCCCACACCTGTCCATGAAATAGCTTTTGAGTTGATAGTCCCATTACTTTTGGCCCCCTTAAAAAGTGGGAGGAACATATAAAAACCGTTGTAATTCCTACACCGTTCACCTGATTTGGATGTAATTACCCTCAAATTAAATCTGAAAGTCTGCATTTAGGGCACATCTTGTTTGTTTCATTTCAAAACCATTGTGGTGGTGAATAGAGGCCAAAATCTGAAAATTCTGTCAATGTCCCAATTATTATGGACCTGACTGTATATGTATATATATATATATATATATATATTAGACAAACTGTATGTGTGTATATACACTGTGCATGTATGTGTGTACATATATATATATATATATATATATTGTGATAGGATCACTGGTAAAGTGGTCTGTGGCAGGGACATTTATCCCAGATTCCTGTGTCCTATGTGTTTAAAATCCCCAGGAGAAAGTCTGCAGTGTAGCAGGCTTGAGTCTCGGCTTTTTGAAAAGCCGGTTTGGGACCTGGGGGTTGTGGGTGAGAGGAGAGGGAGGGCTCCACCCACGGCCACTCCAGGTTTTGGTTCTCTTAGCCTGGTAACAGGCTTGTTAAGGTTTCCACCTGAGAGTGGCCAATATAAGCCTAGTGTGTTGAGGGCTGATTGTCTCACCTGGGAGAGCAGGCAGGGATTTTGCTCAGAGACACTTGAAAAACCTATTTGTGAGTACTGTGCTGTGCTTTGTTGCTGGCGAGGGCATTAGGCCCTGCCAGGTTCTGGTAGTGAGGGAACTACCTGTGAAGTTAGTGCCCCGACAGGGCTAGGATTTATAATTATGTTTTCTTTATATTTCGGTCATTGTACAATAAAGACTGGCGCCGACCAGCTTGTACTTGCATCCAGACTGGTGTGCTGCTTCCCTGCTGCTGTGTGTGTGTGTAAAGAAGGAGTCCTCTACCCAGGAGAGGGACCCCCTAACCTAACTGTGTCACAATATATATATATATATATATATTTTCACACATACATACACATTGGCCGATGCCCTCACAGCGAAAGCAAAACATGCAGTGGAGTAAGGTGCAGCACTCGGCGCAATAACAGGCATAGACAAACGGCTATAATCAAAGCTTCAGTGTGATACTACTTTTACACCTATATTCCGGGTCTGACCCGGAGGTTGGAACAGGGTTACCAACTGGATCAGACCCAGAATTTAGCCGGCGCCGACCCAGGATAGTCCTGAGTCAGCACCGTTCACAGCGGAGCCAGGTCTGCAGAGACCCGGCTCTTCCGGCGTGAAAGTGGACGCTTGGAGTTGATGTAATCTCCAATCGCCACTGAAGCCGGCCAATCGGCAGGCATGCAGCGCGCTCCAGGTCATCGTGACCCGGATTGCACCATTTACACTGCAGGGTTTCACGGGTCATTCCCGTGTAAAACCCTGCAAGTTTACCTGGGTTGGATTGCCGGGTCACTCAACCAAGGAATCCAGCCCTGTCCCTTTTTCACCAAGTTAACCCTGCAATAACCCGGGTTTTAGCTATGGTCTAAAAGGGGTATTAGTAACGCTATTGTCAGTATATATATGTGTGGGTATGCAATAATAAAAAAAAAAAATAAAGGTAGTGTATGCTTCATATAATCAAAGAGGGGAGGGAGATGAAGATAGTTTAATGTAGGTGGGTAGCTATGCACCATGGTGCTAGCCACACCTCATGACACAGATCACACCCCCACATCACTGGTCACACCCCTTGCGTTGTACACAATAGGCCCTTCATAGATTTCAGCTCCAGGCCCATGAGGACCTTAATCTGGCACTGCTTAGCGATGCCACTCACTGTGAGGGTTTATTTGCAAGTGATTGTCATTCACTGGCTGATTGTGGGGGGTTACGGGGAGTGGCAGCAAAACACAAGCCTGCTTCGGACATTTTTGGGGCATGTCTCAGCATACTATTATGATCCCACATGCAGAACTTGGCACCAGCGTCTCAGTTTCCTCTGCCACACTGCAAATCCATAGGGCTACTTAGATGGTTGATTATTGAACGATCTGATACTACGGCTCCGTGTTTGTATGCACTTGCTTGGATCTGTGAAGCTGCCAGTGGGCGTCTCTATACATTTCCAGGCAGCTACAGCATTAGTATATTTTCACACAGCTGCAATTGCATTAGCATCCACATCTGAATCAGACCCTGTGCCTCTAACAATAAAGAGCTCTATGGGGGTGATTTAGAGTTGCATGTTGGTTTGCAAACTTGTTTCTGTGCATGTCAAGAAAAGAACAAATACACCTACAAATCACATTTTGGGTGCAATTTTAACCATGCATACTACTACACCTCAGGGCAAAGTGGTTAAATTATCTTCTCTTTGCCCTCACTGTCATTGCAAGTGAGGGCAAAAAGACTGTTACATCGGGCATAAAAGCTGTCACAGATATGAGTAGAGACCCTGGATCAGGACAAGGAAAGACAGGCTGGCACAGGCAGTAGAAGAGCAGAGAGTCTGGCGCACAGCAGGTTAAGGCAGAGAGGGTAGCGCAAACCAGAGATGGACAAAGAGGCTGGTGCTCACGGAGAACCGAAAGAGAGGCTGCCGCAGACTGGGGCCCTAGAAACATGAAAATCGGGAAGTATATGCCTTCCATGACGTAGATGCCCACTAAGAAGGGATTTTTCAAAATTCGACTGGAATCTGGGATAAATGTCCCTGCCACAGACCACACTAATGGGGTGAAAAGGGATAAAATGTTCCCTCCCCCTGTGCAATGTCCTGACGAACTGACTCATCGTGGCTGTAGAACAAGGTCATATTCAAACACCAACTGTCATCCCAAGTGCTGCCAAACATCACTGGCAGTTGGTGTGGCTCCCTTATTTGAATAGTGAAGGAAAGGAATATCAAATGTGTTACTACAGGGTGAGAGAAGGGAATATGTTACAACATGAGAGAGGGAGGGGAATGTATTACTACAGGGGTGAGGAGTAATGTGTTACTGCAAGGGTGAGGGAGGGGAAATTAGTTACTAAAGGTGTGACGGATTGTATTTCTACACAATTGAGGAAGGGGAATGTCAAATGTGTTACAGCTCGGGCGAGTGAGGGTAATGTATTACTACAGAGGTGAGGGAGTGGGATGTGTTAGTACACAGGTGAAGGAGGGTAATGTCTTACTATAGCAGTGATGCATTACTATAGAAGTGAAGGATTAATGCTTTACTGGAGTGGTGAGATGGAAATGGAACAGTATATATCTAAGGTCTGCCCGAATGAAACCAGGTACATCAGCTAGTGTAATATATATATATAAAATATATTTTTATTACACACATACAAACATATACACACAGAGGTTGGGTATAGGAGCCCGGCACTCGGGTTTCCAGTCGTCAAAAGACAGACAGCGGCATGAAGATGCTCATAATCCCGACAGGGGCTACGTAAGTATTCTAACCCTCCCACCTTCAGCTCCTAACCCTTTCTTCCTGCATCCTAACCCTAACCCCCCACACACCATAACCCTCCCCATTAGTGCCTAAACCTAACCTTGCCCCCTTAGTGCCTAAGCCTAACCCCCCACAGTGGTGCCTAAACCCAAGCCCCCCCTCCCCGTCCGCAGCCTAACCCCCCTCCCAGGGATATCAGCTAACCCTGCCCCCACTATACTTAAGTTTGGGGATCCAGATGTTAGCATCTCAAATGTGTATAGCAAATAACACAGCAAACCTAGAGGATCAACTCAGATTATACGTAAAATAAAAGTACTTAAAGTTGAAACAAATATAAAACAAACAACATTAAAGCATGAAAATTAGTGGCTGCCATATTATTTTACATTTATCATCAGTTATTTATATAGCACACATATTCCACAGCACTTTAAAGAGAATATTTCAGTCATGCACATCAATCCCTGCTCCAATGAAGTTTACAATCTATGTTCCTTTTCACAGATTCCAATTAACCTACCAGTATGTTTATGGATAATGGGAGGAAACCAGAGCACCAGGAGGAAACCCACACAATTACAAGAACATATAAACTCCACACAGATGGGCCATGACAGGGACTTTAACCCACAACCTCAGTGCTGTAGTGCAGTAATGATAACCACTACGCAATCCGTGCTGCTTATTGTCAGTTTCTGCTTATTCAACTAGACCAGCACTTTGTAGGTCCTTTAAGAAAAATGTAAACAGAAGTAGTTGTGATGAGATTCTCTCTCTCTCTATATATATATATATATATATACATACATATATATACACACATATATATATATATATATATATATATATATACACATATACATATATATACATATATATACACATACACACACACACATACTTTATAAAAAAAATTAAATATATATATATATATATGTCTCTCTCGTAAAGACTTCTGTATATACTTTTAGAAAGTGTGTATATATGTGTAGGTGTATAAGGTCTTAGCGACTGACGTGTATAGTGAAAATCAATAAGTCACAAAGGATAAATAAGTATCATAAGAGTGCTATATAAATCATCTAAAACAAAGTGAGTGAAATTAATACGTTTATTACATAAAACAATATGTAAAGCAGAGCCTGTATATGCTCAAACAGGCTCTATCAGATTATGGTCTGTATAGGTACAGCAATTGTATTTAATGAAGTGCAAAGTGCTTATATATAGTTTAAAAACTGATCTTAATATTCACTAAATAAATACAGAGTTCTAAGTTAATAATAACAGTAGTAGTAAGAAGCAATTGATAATATTAGCACAGGAGAGTAAAAAAAAAAAATGTATTAAAACTTCAACAGGGTGTTCTAAAAACACTCTAAAAAGATATAAAAGAGGTTCTTATCTTAATCGTTCATTAGGCAAGAGGCAGCCCCCCCCCCCCCAACGCGTTTCATCCACCAGGGACATAGATAGATATATACATATATATATATATAAATATATATATACACACACACATATACACACACACATACTTGTTTTGTAAACGAACACTTTTTAATCTCTGCCTACAGCTGATCTAGGAAATGTATTTTTGCAGGGATGAAGAAAAGGTGGAGGGATAGGGCAAACAAATATCTTGCCTTGGGCCACACGTGTTCTTAATCTTACTTTGATTACCCTTGTGTCCTCCTAAATGCCCCCATACATCAGCAATCGATTGTGGCAATTCTGCAATTTGCAGATGATTGTATAAAAAAAAATGTGCGAAGTATGGGCTTCACAGATCGCAGATTTAACAATTCCAATCACTTTTTGGTTGGAATGAGATTGTCCAACATGTTGGATTTCACAGATTGATTGGGGCTGTAGATTGCTAGTGTATGGACATGATCAGCAAATTTGCATACCGTTACTAGTAAAATGAGGGGGCCTTTCAAGATTGGCAGATCTGGGTTTGCTGCAATTGATCTGCGAATCACTGAAAAAGATCTGTAATGTATGGACGCAGATTGCTAGATTGGGATATCCCAAAATCAGGCAACAAATTTTTAAATTGTTCAACTGTGGCTTTCAGATTGCTGACGTATGGGGGCCTTTAGTCTGATTACTACCCTCAATTCACACAAAGCTTACAGGACTTCTTTCTATACTCAAACTTCCCTCTGACACCAAACATTGCTCTGGATTGGATCACATTGCCCCACAAAATACACTGAAATCTGGCTGGAGGACCAATAAGCAATATATGTAACCTTATGTATTAAACTCATGTTATCATATAGATTGTAAGATCTATGTCTGTTAATACCCAGTCTCATCTTATTACTGTGTTAGTTCTCAATTGCAGAGCTATACCAAATATGCTGCCACTATATAAATGTTAATCTTTACTAAAGGAGGTACAGTAACATGAATTATGCTTAAACCATGCTACATATGCTTGTTTTATTTTGCTGAAGAAGCAGTAAATAAGCACATTACATTGCTGCATCGTGGAAAGTTCAATTTTCTCCTGCTTTTGTTAGTGGCTAGCACACTTTGCTTTCATATCTGTAATAAAACCTCCAAGATTAAAAGGAAGGAAAAAAAAACAAGAAAAGAATTAAGAGCTTTGAGCATTAGAAGTCCTATGAACGTGAATTCTCTACAGTAAATTGCAGCAAAACTTGTATGACGAACGATCTAAAAATAGACATTCCAAAGGCACAGCTGGCATGGGTTGTAGTATGCCAATCAGTCAATCTGTATACACCAGAAGCACAAAGCTGCAATGTATGTCATTCAATAAACTAAATCCACAGTATACCTAATAATTTGATGAACTAAAATTATTGTATGATAATCTGTTGCAGAAAGTAACATAGTAATGATTTTTGCATGTCATTTATCTAGCAAACAAACACATTTTATTTCTTTGGTGTCAACTTGTAGATATGACTTTTGTAGCCACCACAGATTACAAATGTTGTGCACCCAATTAATAAAAATGGTATATGAACATACAAAATGAGTTTGCTCACCTGACAAAATAAATGTTGTTCATACAAACAGGTTTTGTAGAACATACTAGGACAAATGGCACTTCATACATCCAGTGCTGTGCTAGTGACTGAGCTTTTCCAGCCATATGAAGAGTAAGTAAATAATTAACAATTGTGTCTAATTAGAGACCTCAAAAAGGACATATAAACAAATATTGCATGCAAAACACACTCCTTAAACTAGAGTATATTACTATTGCTGCTATTCACCATCACCTGAGATGGCAAATGCTGGGTGCCAATATGATTGGTCCAACCTGGACCATGCAACATCTACAGGACAGTAATGGAAATAGAGTGGTACAGCGGCAGCCACCATTAGCCTACAGGTGATGTGGGCCGGCTATTATTTTATTTTTAGGAACATCACACCGGGTACCTGAACCCTAGGGAGCACATTTATTTACATCCCTCCTCCCATTCTTTGATCCCTCCCAATAAAGCACAATGTGACTGTGCTCTTTGTAGTTTGAATATTGGTGAGAAATATCAGTTCTCTACTGTGTACCTGCAGACACCGGGCACCATATTAACAAATAATCTTATTCCTGAGCTCCTACCCCTTATATCAATACACAGTACTACATAAGTAAAAGGACTTCCGTATTAAAGTTTAGATTACTATAATACATTTATTCATTTTACTCTTCCTCCTTTTAGGATTTTGTGACGCATTGTTGCTGTTATTTACTATTTATAGCTGTTGAGTTATATCTGTTATTTAAATAGAATTCAAACAAATCTCTAAAATGATGTTTCATCTGGTCAGTGATCTAGAGGAATAGAAAATGAATGATACAAGGAAAACATAGCCATTGTCAAAACTATACAAATGTCTGTTGAATCAATAATGGAAACTTCAGCTATGTAACTTCAGCTTTGTAGCCTGCATATGGTCTAACACAAGAATCTCAGTATGGAGAACTCCATTTATTAGGCAACATCTGTGACACCAACTCACTTTACGTCAAAAAGCCATAGACCAGTGAATGTCAAAACTCCTAGAGGCTGAGAAGTGGCTTTACATCTGTGTAGTACTTCTGCGACCAAGATTAGTTTATCCATTATAGGAAAAAAGCAACTAATATCTTAAATTAGTTTATTTTATTATATTTTCCAGGTGTGCAAACAAACATCGTAACAGTGATGTCCTTTAAAAAAAAAATATATATATACACAAAGTATGTACAAGTGAACAACATCAGATTTGTCTTTTGCACAGCAAAGATAACATTTATAATTATGTGAGCATTATGTACAAAATAATATATATATTTACATGTATGAAACACTGGCAAAGTACTTCACAACAGTGCAAGTATTACAAAATCCATCATGGAATGTAATGAAATCAAAACTGGAAGCATCCCAGTGGGTGGTTTTTAAAGAAATAAAGTGTGTAAACATAAAGTGTACCAATTCCCCAAAGGTATTTATTTGTGGAGGTTTGGCGGGTGGATGGTCAGCATCTGAGGTATAAAACACATTTACTAAATTGGCAGACAAGGGTGACAATTAAACAGAACCAAAAGGACATTGCTTTTGCTGCAGGAGACTCTTGCAAAGCAATAAAGAAGGCATTGGTAAGAATATCTATTACAAAAAATGCTTGATGTCTGGCTACAAAAAAATTTCTAGCTCCTGTTGAGTTTGTAACTCCCACAATCCAAAGAATGTCCTGTAATTAACAAGGAGTTGTCGTAGACACTGTAGATGTGGAGATCAGAGACTAGATTTAAAAGTCATGTTGTATTGGTCAACCACTAAAACATTGCCAATATATTCCCACACCGCAGTATATACAGGTCAGCTATGCAACAGATTTTCGAGTAATAAAAGTAAAATGATCCTCATATGTTAAATCATGTAGCACTAAATGAATTTTGGATATTTTAGGTATTGAAAATGTTCCATCATCTAGAATTACAAACACACAACAACTGGCAGGTATTTGACATGATCTAAAAAAAAAAAATCCTTTCATGGTGTGAGCCACCAATATTACAGCCAAGACAACTAGTAGAGAGAGGACGTGTATGAAGGCTACAACTATTTGCTCATTGGCAATGCCAATACAAAATTCAGCTGCAGTGACGGATGATTTACAAGGAGGTTTCTGTCCAATGTGCTGCATTCATTTTAGCTGCTATAAATTGGTGTACTTTGTGTAAGAGCAAATTGGCAATATTTCACCTGCCTGCGCCTCAATCCACCGCAATTCTATGTGCAAACAGAATACTGAGCCAAGAGCATGATAAACCAGGAAGTGGAAACAGACATGTCTTGTTGTGCATGGCCCACTACACTTCCCAGGATTGCACTTTCTATCTTCACACTACTCATGCAACATTGACAATCAGCCAAGAAATAGAATATGGACAAACAGCAGCAGGGAAGAGATGGCTTGAAAAAATGCTGGATTTCGCATGTGTCCGGGGTGACAGTGACTTTAGGGTTATGAAGGGTAATAAATTATGGCCATGGATGAAACTTTATTTTCTAATGCAGGGTGCTAGAAGAGTTGAAGTACTAGAAAATACACATCCCTAGACTAACACAAACTACACCAACACCCCCTGTGTTTTACAGTTTAGCAGCAGTGCCAATGAAGGCAAATATTTTGCAGATTCTCCAATATTGAACCAAATAGTGCCATAGGTATTAACACTACTATAAAGTACTTGTAGTTCACTAGAATGTTACTGCCCAAAATAACATCCATTAATTTCTAATTTCTGCTTGCTTTGATCCGTGGAATAATTTTGCAGCTATGATTAAATACAACAAATCTAGAAGATGCTACATAAATAAAGGTAATACTGATCTGAACAGAAGGTGCTAGCAGTCTAGGATCTACATCAGGCCACAAAGTGCTTACTACATACAGTATACCATGAACACTGCTCCGAGTGGGCTTAAACCAGTACACTGGTGGACGGCAAGAGGCATTGCACAAAGTCCCTAAAACATTATCTGACATTGGTACTCCCCACTTCCCAGTATACCTGGATTTCTGGGGTGCAATGTTCATCCTAATTCCTTAAATAAGTATGAATTGTTGGCTGATGAATACATGGGTTTACTGGCTTTCATTGTCCCCACCGTTAAGACTATATACTCTGACAAGAGATAAGAGGACTTGGGAAAAACCCACATGATGGACTGGCCATCACAATTATAATGCAAGTAACACATGCATTAGCAGAGTACACAACTTGGGGGGAGCAAATGGTCCCAGCATCAGCATAAGTTTGTGGCACTGATTAGGACTGCTCACAAGTGAAGTAGTATACAACACAATCATCCATGTCAGAAATAAGATTAGTTGATATTGAGACAGTGGGAAAAAGACAAAATATGGTATTAATAATCAGAATGTATTAACCCCATTAGTGCCATAAGATTATGCAAGGGTCATATAAAATTTTGCATTCAGAGATATGTCTCTTATCCCTTCAGTGTAAATAAATCATGTTAAATCTATGTAAAATGAAGAGATTAGTAAATGCATGAATTTATAGCTAAGCCTTTTGCAGTCACGGAGTTGGGAGGTCTCTCTGAAGCCATGCACCTACTCATGGGGATATAGTGTGCCGTCACCCTGCATTACTTCGCTGAGTGAGCCCCATAGGTGATCAGCAGCAGTCTGTGTGTGCACCCCCTCCCCCATGCTGTGTGTTCCCCTTTGTCAGACAGTCTCAGGCTCCCTGCATTCCTCAAAGCCATTGGCGATGGGTCCATTCTCGTGGTTGCTCTCTATAGAAGACTCGCTGCCGGTGCTTTCCCCAGACAGCAGCCTGGTCACCCTCAGGTCCGCCCTCAGTGTCTGCAGGTCATTGCCCAGGCTCATCTCTCCCAAGTCACTGATCAGCTGAGACAGTTCTTGCTTGACCCCCTCCTCCTCTTCCCCGCCATCACCCCCTCCCCCGGTATACAGCACGTCCTCACACTCAAAGCTCATGGCTCTCTCTTCCTCCTCCTCTCCCCGCAGGTCCTCGGTGATGGAGCCGAGCTTGGGGGCGCTGCGGCTCCTTTCCACCGGGGGTTTATAGCAGCACTGCCCATTCAACAGTTTCCTTAAGGGGACCAGAGGAATGCTCTGCTCCCCGATCAGCTGCTGCTGCTGATGCCGGGCATCCTCTCGCCTCTTCAGCCTCTTGAACTCTGCCAGGGCGTTGGCGGAGGTCTGGTACAGGAGTAGTGCCATGGCTTTCGCCTTCTCCGGCTTCGACACCAGCACGGCGTGGCAGCGCAGCATCACCGCCTTGTGCTTCATCTCATGTCTGTAGATCCAAGCGAAGATCTTGGGCAGGCGGGGATCTGCCACGCAGTAGGTGACCCTGTGCAGCAGGTACAGGTGCCCGGGGCGCTTGGCTTTGTCCTCCACATGCACCATGCGGATGCCCTGGGAGCTGACCGTTAGCTTCATCTTGGTGCCGTGCTTGCCCATCTCGCTCTTGCTCCAGATCTTGCACACCGCCAGCTCCGTGCAGCCCTCTCCCTTTGACTGCAGGGTAGTGGCATTGCCCAGGTACAGCACGGTATAGGTGGGGTCCTCCCCGGTGATTTTGATCTTCTTTCTTTTGGACTTAAACATGCTGCCTACCCGGGTGAGAGCCCCCTCCGGGCAGGACTTGGCGAAGGAGGTGAGGGCGCTGTAGTTGAGGCTCACCGCATAGCCCTTCTGTTTGCTCTGCTTGCTGTCCTCCTCAATTAGGTCGAATTTGTTTTTTTTCCAAGGCAACATCTCGCAGCGAGGATTGCGTCTGCGGAAGGAGAGGCGCACTATATGAGCCTTTAGCGCATGGTCTAGCGCACTGGAAGCAACGGAGGACGGTCTGTGCAGAGCAGCTGTTCATGGCATGGTCACTTCTCTCCCGCACCTCCAACCTGCTGTCAGCCTTTCCATTCAGCTCTCCAGCGCAGAGCAGCGCTACATATACTCTGGGACGAACCATTAGCTGACATGAAGCAGGGGAGCATACAGCAAGATCCTCCTCTTTAACTCGTTCTACACCATGGGTACAGGTGGCCGCTTGGATGGTGGTAGTCACAAGAGGATCTGTTCAGCAGAAAAATTACATTTTCAAAATAGTTACAAAGCTGTGCTCTGCCTGTATAGTAGATTAGTCAAATGTCAATAAGTTTAAAGATAGACACACAATTTACATTGCAAAGTACAATGTAGCTTATTTTCTCATGCCAATATTGGAAACTTAACTGGGTACACACCATACAATAGTGCGACCACTGCGATGTAACAATACATCAAATCAGTGGCGTAAAAGTTTCTGGCTCCCCCCCCTCCCAAAACCTCAATTATATAACTGACAGTTATCTGAACTTCTTTCTCTGTGTTGGGCAATAAACAGCACTGGGGAAATATGCCACCCTTAGAGCGGTCACATCCTTATAGGCTCCAGTCTAGGGCCCTGGGGTACATGGTACTGCTGATCCTGTAAATTAAGACCTACAGTAGGCTTTATGTGCTACTACTGCTTAATGAATGGTTGGTAATTGATTTTCTTCTCACATGAAGTTCCCAGTACTTTCTATACCACCAGCTAATCAAAAGCCACCAGTCTGGCTGTCTGGGAAAGTCACTTGAGATTGGCTATAACACTAAAGGAGAGTCCCATGGATGCCCTGCTTAATCATTTAGGAGTAGACAGCAGGCAGCCATTTTGAAATTGGATTTCTCATTTGACTTGATTGACCCCAGCCCTTTTCACAGCCTCTCCCCAGTCCTTCTCACCGCCTCTCCCCAGCTCTTCTCACAGCCTCTCCCCAGCCCTTCTCACAGCCTCTACCCAGCCCTTCTCACAGCCTCTCCCCAGCCATTCTCACAGTCTCCCCATCCCTTCTCACAGCCTCTCCCCAGCCATTCTCACAGCCTCTCCCCATCTCTTCTCACAGCCTCTACCCAGCCCTTCTCACAGCCTCTACCCAGCCCTTCTCACAGCCTCTCCCCAGCCATTCTCACAGCCTCTCCCCATCCCTTCTCACAGCCTCTCCCCAGCCATTCTCACAGCCTCTCCCCATCTCTTCTCACAGCCTCTACCCAGCCCTTCTCACAGCCTCTCCCCAGCCATTCTCACAGCCTCTCCCCAGCCCTTGTCACAGCCTCTATCCAACCCTTGTCACAGCCTCTCCACAGCCCTTGTCACAGCCTCTCCCCAGCCATTCTCACAGCCTCTCCCCAGCCCTTCTCACAGCCTCTCCCCAGCCCTTGTCACAGCCTCTCCACAGCCCTTCTCACAGCCTCTCCCCAGCCCTTCTCACAGCCTCTCCCCAGCCCTTGTCACAGCCTCTCCACAGCCCTTCTCACAGCCTCTCCCCAGCCATTCTCACAGCCTCTCCCCAGCCATTCTCACAGGCTCTCCCCAACCCTTGTCACAGCCTCTCCCCAGCCCTTCTCACAGCCTCTCCCCATCCCTTCTCACCGCCTCTCCCCAGCCCTTTTCACCGCCGCTACTCAGCCCTTCTCACAGCCTCTCCCCAGCCCTTCTCACCGCCTCTCCCCAGCCCTTCTCACCGCCTCTCCCCAGCCCTTCTCACCGCCTCTCCCCAGCCCTTCTCACAGCCTCTCCCCAGACCTTCTCACCACCGCTACCCAGCCCTTCTCACCGCCACTACCCAGCCCTTCTCACCGCCTCTCTCCAGCCCCTTTCACCGCCTCTCCCCAGACCTTTTCACCGCCGCTACCCAGCCCTTTTCACCGCCTCTCCCCAGACCTTCTCACCGCCTCTCCCCAGCCCTTTTCATCACCGCTACCCAGCCCTTTTCACCTCCTCTCCCCAGACCTTTTCACCGCCGCTACCCAGACCTTTTCACCGCCGCTACCCAGCCCTTTTCACCGCCACTACCCAGCCCTTTTCACCGCCTCTCCCCAGACCTTCTCACCGGCTCTCCCAGACCTTTTCACCACCGCTACCCAGCCCTTTTCACCTCCTCTCCCCAGACCTTCTCACAGCCTCTCCCCAGACCTTCTCACCGCCTCTCCCCAGCCATTCTCACAGACTCTCCCCAGCCCTTCTCACAGCCTCTCCCCATACCTTTTCACCGCCCCTCCCCAGACCTTCTCACCGCCTCTCCCCAGACCTTCTCACCGCCTCTCCCCAGACCTTCTCACCGGCTCTCCCCAGCCCTTTTCACCACCGCTACCCAGCCCTTTTCACCGCCTCTCCCCAGACCTTCTCACAGCCTCTCCCCAGACCTTCTCACTGCCTCTCCCAATCCCTTCTCACAGCCTCTCCCCAGCCCTTCTCACAGCCTCTCCCCAGCCCTTTTCACAGCCTTTCCCCAGCCCCTAACACAGCCTCTTCCCAGCCCTTCTCATAGCCTCTCCCCAGCCCTTAACAGAGCCTCTCCCCAGCCCTTCTCACAGCCACTCCCCAGCCCTGTATCACAGCCGCTGCCCAGCTCTGTATCACCGCTGGTAATTAACTGGCTCGCGGCTCCCACGCCCTTGCAGACCGCCCGCCGCGGTCATCACCTCGATAGCAGCACTGAGCACTCACTGCACTGTGACTCACTGAGCACTCACTGCACTCATTCTGCGGCGCCCCCAATCCACCTCTGGGGCTGCAGGGACAGTAATTACGCCACTGCATCAAATGCGCCATACACACTACACAATCCAGCATGCTGCATGTAACTGCACCGTGTCGCTCATTGCATCGTCCCATCTGCATCGCAATTTTTGGACCAATTCTCGAGACATATGGGCTTATGTAATAGGGTGCAAGCTTGTGCTGACGCGGGAATTCCCGCAGCAGCTAAGCTCACACCCCATTACAGAAGTTCCATTACATAAACAATATACATATATTTTTGTTTGCCATGTGAGATGACATTAAAGTTAGTTTGCGCAACTCCTGCACTCATGCAGAACACACCATGGAGCGTGACCAGTGCTGCCATTGTACTGGACCACCCCTGATCTCTTTTCCCTCCCCTAAATCCATCTTGTGACTGATACGCGGAGCATCACAGGTGAACACAGCACTAGTTGCAGAGTGGTTAACAGGATATACCACCCAAACTTACAGCCTAATTGGGACAAAGCTGTACTGATCAGGAAAGCAGAACAGAGCCCCCAAATTGGGACTGTCCTGCCTAAATTATATGTGGTTAGTGGCAAAGCACTGACAACCTCTCAGTCATCCACTCTCCTTATTAAACCAACTTTGTTTAAATATGTAAAGTTTAACTGTTTATTTTACTCTCATATTGCGATTAAACAACTAAGAAGACTAGGGGGTAGATTTACTAAAGTTTCTAAAATGAAAAGTGGTGGTGTTACCTACAAGCTCGGCGACAGGGGAGGACTAGGGGCACAGCCTTACCGGACCCAGAGACTCTAGTGGCCCCGGAGGGGCCCAAAGACAAACAAGTGAGACTGATGGCTGCTCTGCTGCTGCTGCTGCTATGCAGGATGCACTGCAAGCACCCTGCATCACTTACGGAACGTCCGGAGGTGCCCGCAGCGGCATTGACAGCAGTGCTGTAAAGAGTCAGATTGACTCATTACAGTACACTGCCTCGGGCCGCCCGTAGCAAAGAAAGAGATTATCCGACCCCCCTCCCGGCTCCTCCCCTCCCCTTACCTTCGCCTCTCTGATAGTACTGCAGTTGCCAGGGGCCTGACATCACACTCTAGTGACCGGCCCCAGTGGCCTGTATTCCTAGAGCAGCTACAGGAAAGCATGTGGTCCTGGTCTCCTCCTGCTTGTCACCATGCTAGGAACACGGGAATGGTGGGGGGGGGGGGCCTAAAATTATGTGTGTACCGGGCCCCGTGATTTCTGTTGCTGGCCCTGGTTACCTATAGCTACCAATCAGGTTTTACCTAGGGATGTGCAGGCTCGGATAGGTCCAGGAATTATGATGTTTGTCCAGGCAAGATGACGTTTTGCCTCTTTCTGAGTCCCGTTTTTTGGAGGGAAAAATCCGAACACGGCGTGCAAACTCGAACCAATCCGAGCCTGCACATTCCTAGTTCTAGCTATTATTTCTGTTTTGTATTCTAGAAAATTATAGACATAATCTGATTGGTTGCTATGGGCAATACCTCCACTTGCCTGTTTTAGAAGATTTAGTAAATCTACTCCAATGGGTCAAACTAACTATGTAATTTGTGTGAAAAGACTCAAGTTAAATACTGGTGTCAAAATCCTCTGAAAAACTCTCTAGCAACTCACAAATTTGTCCATTTAACTGTTTTGCTCAACAAAAGTGTGGAAAATTGTATTAATCTCTTATTTTTAGGGTTTGAGCTGTACCATACATAACAAATGTGCATCTACAATAAAGTGTACAACTGGCCAGTGCAAGACAAAACCCTTTACTGTTCAGCGAAAAACAGATGCAATTACATAACCCTAGTGACTTTTGAGGTAAATTCCCCGAAAACACCTGTTTTGGGGGGTTTACCTCAAATACTAAGTATCCCCAGATGTATGAAGGAGGGACCGCAGCAGGTATCTCCGATACCTGCTGCGATCCCTCCATTGCCACCGGCAGCTGCCTCCCCCGTAGGTTTCTATGGGGGATGAAATGCTTCACATTCCCGATATTGGCCCCAGCAGCTAACGCCATCTGAAGATAACGTTAGCCGCTGTAGTCTTCCACCGGCAATGGACGCTGCTCATGTGCAGTCCGCGGGACTGCGCATGCGCAGCAGCCCTGCATGCACTCCGGCCACATTGCAGGGACGGGCTTTCGGAGCCTGTCTCCCTGCATGTGCCGGTACATACATCTGGCCGCTATGATTGCATTTTGCAATGCGATCATGGGCGGTACTGGATGCCCTGGTCGCATTGCAAAATGCGATAATTAATAAATGGGTCTAATAATCTCTTGTGATAGTGCTTGATAAAGGAAATCAAAATCAAAAAGGGCTCATTCATATGAACAGATCAAGTAAAATGCCAGAAGATCTCCCACTACTGTAACTAGAGAATGGCTATCGTTATCCACCAATCAGACACTGTCATACCCAGTAACTATGTGACCACACACTACATACATATTTAAAACACAAGAGAGGATAGACAGGAGCTTCCATCTGCTTTTCAGCTGCCTTTTAGGTCTATGTACTGTGTTGCCACAGACAGCCCACCCCTGTTACGGGGTGCGACCTCCCTGAACACCCTCTTCTGGATCCGCCACTATCCTCTGCTAAACAACTCTAATATATCCATGTAACTTTCCTGTCCTGTATGCTACCGCCATTTAAAATGAAACAATATGGAAAAATAAATCAAGCCATTGATACGCTAACAATACATCAAATACATTTTCCTAAGCCATTTTTTTTTTTAAATGGATAAACTAGCGGTATGTACTGTGCTGTCACCTTTAGCAATGCTAAAAGTTGCTAATATATACACACAACTCATAGTTTCTATAAAGGGAGAATAGATCGCCATTTCACTTGCTATCTCAGGCATCAGTATGACAATTGTGGTTGAGGTAGCCTTGATAGTGGTAGCTGTTTCTGCCTAGACAGAAGTTTTCCAAATTTAAATCATAAACGGGCATATTAAGAAAGGAGGGGGCCCGTGTGCATTCCCCGTCCGGTGCCCCCTCTCCACTGCGGCCAGCAGCAGACTGATGGCTGACTGCAGCAGCAGTAGACTCTGGGCACTAGTCTGTGCCCAGAGACTACTGTTGCCATGTCTCGGCAATTTCTTCACTGCGCATGCGCAAAACGCTGGCAAAATGGCAGCAGCGGACATTTTTTTCCGGAGTTTTGTGCAGGGCTGAGACACCCGACGCGGGACCTGGGAGAGGTGAGTATTAGATAATATGGGTGCAGGCACAGCACACCCTGCACCCATTATATATACGCCCCTGCATACAAACCATTTCCATCTCGCCATACAGCACCTAGCACTTTAACAACCCAACAAAGGTAAGAAGAACACAAGCAAGGTAAGCATACTTTATTTCCTCACAGGATAAACACAACCTATGCAAACAATGATATAGCCTAAATTATCCGCTCCACCAAAACAACACCACGACCAGTATAGTAACACATGCTTACACAGGAGCCAATCAGTTTTCACCGGCTTTGAAAAAGAAAACTAGAAGCATTTTTATTAATGATTTTGTGTCTCAGGTGGTTTATGATTTGCAAAACATCTTATGCACAGTTAAAAAAAAAAAAATGATTGGTGAAGAAGAAGCAATGTTTGCACAGACCAGGGAAGGACTTTTGGGAGAATGAGTGCATTACTAGCAAACTACAGAATAGGTACTCAGATACACCCAGGGGTATATTTACTAAAGTGCGGGTTTTTAGAAGTGGAGATGTTGCACATAGCAACTATTCTAGAAGGGGCTAGATAAATTTTAAGTTGATTCTGATTGGTTGCTATGGGCAACAACTCCACTTCTAAAAATTCTCACTTTAGTAAATATACTACCTAGTTTAGTGGAGGAGTACAAGAACAAGATTTCCTTTGGCAGAGCCAATTAATAAAATTAGATAAATGGGGGAGATGGAATGTTTTGAGGTTAATCTCATAAATTTAATGGGACCCATGTTTACACATTCATGTTGCACAAGGTATACTGCAAGGAATATAATAAACAGCTTCAAACACACAAAAGTGCCACATGTAATAAAAACAGGCCTGAGACTTCTCTCTCGTGATTAATTTAAGCCATAAGGCAGTATTTCGGAGAGCGGAAAAGTGTTATTTATTGAAATGTGTGATAGTAGTATGGATTTGATGTTTACACATTTACACAATGTTCTTATTGAGATCCCCCTTCCTCTCTGTACACATAACTGCACTTCTAGTTTGCGGACACTTCTGCCAAGAGTGTAGAGTAGGCCCACAAAACATCAAGGTGAACCAATGCAAAATGAATGCATCCTGCAGTAAACATTGAGGGCTCTATTTATTAACATTATTTTTACAAAAATAAAGTGAAAAAGGGTGTTTTCACACCCTTTTCACATTATTTTAGTTTCACCTGTAGTTACTATAGGGCAACTGGTGTAGAATTAGTAAAATTCTACTCCAACCCCCAGTATCACTTATTTTTAGTAAAGCAGATCGCATTTCCCATAATTGTAATGGGAAATGTGATCCGACCTAAGTTACTAAAAATAAATTGTAAAAAAATACCGGGGGAAGCCCTGTGATAATAATGCCACCTGGAGGTGGCGTTATCCAGGGTCTCCCCCAGTTACCGGGCTCCCACTCTGCTCTAACGGGGAGAGCAGAGGCGGGAGCCGGTACCAGTAATTAGCTGTGTGGTCTAAGCAGACCGCAAGCTGATTACTGTAAAAAAAATAAAAAATTAAACATTTTTTTTTCCACTTACCTGAATCCAGGGACCGGTGATCGGGCCTCTGGTGATGGCTCCTCTTCGGTCAGCTGGTCTCCCATAGTACACTGGGGCCCGGTCATCAGGTGATCGGGCCCCAGTGCAGTATGGGAGATCACCTGATCGAGGGGGGGTCGCGGGGGGGGGCAGGGGGGGTCGCGGGGGTCCGCGATCGCGGAGGGCGGGGCTTAGCACCGGGGGGCGGGGCTTAGCGTCGGTGGGGGGGTAGTAGCGGTGGTCGGTCGGCGCATGCGCGGCTCTTAGTCGCGGTATTTTTTCCGAAAATACCGCGACTAGAGTGCGGATGGGATCCACAGGGACAGAGCTTTATCACAAGCTCTGTCCCTGCAAGGGATTTATAGTAAATCCCTGTGATATTGCCTCGGTAATATCACACTACAATCCGCATTCAATATGCGGATTGTAGTAAATAGAGCCCTGAGTCACTTTGTATTTTAGAGGGTTTTTTTGCAGTGCGTCACACCATGGAAAAGATAGAAGCAGCATCAGTGTACATTACTCCAAAGTAACCTGCTAATATATGATGGTATGCTACCACCTATTGGTATTATGTGTGATTACAGTTTTATACAATAGCTTCATAAGCATTAATAATACAGTATATACTAGGGGTGTGCACCGGCCACTTTTCGTGTTTTGTGTTTTGGTTTTGGATCTGGATCTTTCTTCGTGTTTTGGATCTGGATTGGTTTTGCCAAAACCACCCTTCCGTGTTTTGGGTTCTGGGTTTTGTGTTTTGGATCTGTATTTTTTTTAAAAAAAGCATAAAAACAGCTAAAATCACAGAATTTGTGGGTTTTTCTGCTCCTATGCTATTATTAACCTCAATAACCTTAATTTCCACTCATTTCCAGTCTATTCTGAACACCTCACACCTCACAATAGTGTTTTTATGTCCAAAAGGTTGCACCGAGGTAGCTGGATGACTATGCTAAGCGACACGAGTGGGCGGCACAAACACGTGGCCCATCTAGGAGTGACACTGCAGTGGCAGACAGGATGGCAGTTTGAAAAACTAGGCCCCAAACAGTACATACTGCAAAGAAAAAAAAGAGGTGCAAGATGGAATTGTCCTTGGGCCCTCCCACCCACCCTTATGTTGTATAAATAGGACATGCACACTTTAACAAACCAATCATTTCAGCGCCAGGGTCTGCCACAAGACTGTGGCTGAAATGATTGTTTCGTTTGGGCCCCCACAAAACAAGCTGGCAATTAATCTGTCCCTGCACAAACTGGCTCTACGGAGGCAAGATGTCGTCCTCATCCTCCTCATCCACCGATTCCTCACCCTATTCAGTGTTGTGTACATCCTCATTCTCACAGAGTATTAATTCGTCCCCGCTGGAATCCACCACTACAGGTCCCTCTGTACGTTCAGGAGGCTGGTCTCCCTGGAAGAGTTGATAATTCATTTTATGAACATCATCTTCTCCACATTTTGTGGAAGCAACCTCCTACGCCTTTCGCTGACAAGGTTCCCGGCTGCACTAAACACTCTTTCAGAGTACACACTGGAGGGGGGCAACTCAGGTAAAATACAGCCAGTTTGTACAGGGACCTCCAAATTGCTTCTTTTTCCTGCCAGTACAGGTACGGACTGTCTGACATGCCTACTTGGATGTTGTCACCTATGTAATCCTTTAACAGACAGACGCACGCTTGTCGCTGCTGCTTTAAGGATGCAGGTGCGGCTACAGCCCACACATTTCACAAAGACAGAAAAAAAAGATGAATATTTTTATTGTTTGTGGAGCGCACTTTGAGGGTTACACCACCCTTTAACAGACAGACGTACGCTTGTCGCTGCTGCTTTGAGGACAGTATCATATGCAGTGACAGTAGACTTGTCAGAAATTGTTGGCACGTCCTTCAGTCCGGACCAGATGTCCAAACCGGCCCTTGACTTATGACACAGGCGCATGCTTGTCGCTGCTACTGTGTTGATGCACGTGCGGCTACATCACACACAAGTCACAAACACATAAAAAAAATAGTTTTTTATTTTTTGGAGCACTTTGAGGGTTACACCACCCTTTAACAGACAGACGCACGCTTGTCGCTGCTGCTTTGAGGATTCAAGTGCGGCTACAGCCCACACATTTCACAAAGACAGAAAAAAAATTAAGAAGTTTTTATTGTTTGTGGAGCGCACTTTGAGGGTTACACCACCCTTTAACAGACAGACGCACGCTTGTCGCTGCTGCTTTAAGGATGCAGGTGCAGCTACAGCCCACACATTTCACAAAGACAGAAAAAAAAATAAGAATTTTTTTATTGTTTGTGGAGCGCACTTTGAGGGTTACACCACCCTTTAACAGACAGACGCACGCTTGTCGCTGCTGCTTTGAGGATGCAGGTGGAATCTAGACGGGATTTGGAACCGGGGACACACTACCTCCATCAATTGTCTAAATCCCACTGCACTAATGGCGGATACCGGACCCACGTCTAACACCAACATAGCAGTCAAGGCCTCAGTTATACGTTTTGCTTCAGGATGACTGCTGTCGTACTTCATCCTCATCGCTAGGGACTGTTGGAGGGTCAATTGTTTAGTAAAAGTAGTGGTGTTCCTACTTCCTCTCTGGGATGATGAACAACTCCCACCAGCAGCAACAGCACTAGGAGGAAGTGGTTCTTGATCTTTCCCTATTTTATTTTTAGCAGAGAAAGTTTGGTCCTCCATTTATGTTATATTGATATATACATGCGGCTAAAGCGCACACAAACACAGAAAATATTTTTTATTTTTGCTGGAGAGTAGTGCACTTTGTGGGTTACACCACCCTTTAAGAAATGAGCCAGCCGGCTCTTTACTTATGGGACACAGGCGCACGCTTGGCGCTGCTCCTTTGTTGATGCACGTGCAGCCACAGTGCACACAATTCACAAACACAGAAAATATTTTTTTATTTGGTTTGGAGTGTACTTTGGGGGTTACAGCACCCTTTAACGGTCAAGCAAGCCGGCCCTTTACTTATGACACAGGCGCACGCTTGGCACTACTTTGTTGATGCACGTGCGGCTACTGCGCACACAATTCACAAACACAGAAAATATTTTTTTATTTGGCTTGGAGTGTACTTTTGGGGGTTACAGCACCCTTTAACGGTCAAGCAAGCCGGCCCTTTACTTATGACACAGGCGCACGCTTGGCACTACTTTGTTGATGCACGTGCGGCTACTGTGCACACAATTCACAAACACAGAAAATATTTTTTTATTTGGTCTGGAGTGTACTTTCGGGGTTACAGCACCCTTTAACGGTCAAGCCAGCCGGCCCTTTACTTATGACACAGGCGCACGCTTGGCACTACTTTGTTGATGCACGTGCGGCAATTCACAAACACAGAAAAAAATTTTTTTTTTTTTAGCACTTGGGGGGAGCACCCCTGACGGACAGAGCACCCCCTGGACAACACTACAGCACCCCTTTAGGACTGGGACACTGCACAGGACTTTGGAGTGGACACAGCCCCTATGGACAACTGACTGCACAACACAGTCCAGCCAGCCCCTATGGACTTTGAAGAAGTGGACACAGCCCCTATTGACAACAGCAGCACAGCACAACACAGCCAGCCCCTATGGACTTTGAAGTAGTGGACACAGCCCCTATGGACAACAGCAGCACAGCGCAGCACAGCACAACACTACTCTGCAGTACACTACACTACACAGCCCAGCCAGCCCTAACTCCCACCCTCCCTCTTCACTCTCCACAGCCGAGTGAGAAAATGGCGCCGACGCGGGTACCTTATATAGGATCCAAAACCCGCGAGACCCGGAAGGCGGGATGATGACGTTTTGCCTCGATTTCAGATCCGAGTCAGGCGGGAAAAGTCGAGCCTGACTCGGATCGGCCTCGTATCGGGGGGGCTCGGGGGGATTCGGATTTCAGAAACCGAACCCGCTCACCCCTAGTATATACACAGATGAACAGCGCTAATAGACCTGGTAGCTTTAAACTATAACAACACAATTGGTTATATATATAACTTATAATAAAGAACAATAAGTTTATATAATATGTACATATATAAGACTCTATACGGCTTGGTTGGATAAACAATTATTTGTTATTGCTGCATTGCATAAAAAGAAATAAAACATGATCAACTATTGGTTAATCCAAGGAATATATATGTATGGACAATAATAAAATAAATTGAATAATGGATGAATTGATTAAAAATAAATAAACCAATGAATAAATGTCTGTTAAAAAGTCTCAATTTAAAAAATAGCAAACTACATAGTTTAGTGACAGTCACTGGCCTCAATTTATCAATCTGGGATAATATCCAGCTTTTAAGTAATTACCAGCCTTGATATAGATGGTCATGTCCTGGTGTTTATACGGGGTTGGTTGCAAATGGCGTGATTTCCATACAGAAGCTGCTGGAGTTGAGATATTGGTGCCGATCCGGAAAGAGTTCAGATGAGGTTCCAGTGGTATAATAGTCGATGTTCTGGGGTGCTAAACGAGTTTCGTTGTGGAACGACCCACAACTTCTTCAGTAGCATGATAGGCAGAGTAAACTATATCTTCAATATTTAACTTAAGCTGGGTACACACTGGAGCGATGTTGGGCCAATTTGCCGTTTCGTAACAGCAAATCACCTACATCGCTCAGTGTGCACCAGCGATTACACGCTCCCACGGTCGCTAGCGATAGTTGCTAGGTTTGATGTGCTGCACATCAAACCTAGCGATATCGCTAGCAGGTCGCTAGTAAGTTAATGAAGGACGGAACAGTGACCATTCCATTATTCATGAACTTGTTCCAGTGTGTTTGGGCTATCAACGTTTAAGGTAATTCGTTCTGATGTTGAAACGAATGTCCATCGCTCCAGCGTGTACCTAGCTTTAATCCTACCATGAACAGATGATCAGTACAGTATTTCTGAATTTGCTTATGGCAGCTAGTTTGAAAATATAAATGCAATTTATGATACTGATTTAATATGCTCATTTTCCATATGTTGATGGTAGTTTTATTGAACTTTTAACTATAATATTCTAGGATGTGTTATTAATATTTAGTATTTTAAACTTTCTGGATGTATTTCCTTATCAATACATAATAATGCATTGCCTCCTAAAATATTGTGATGTTTAGCAACTAACAAGTTGTACTGTAGTAAGAGTTACCAAAGCAGTACAACGTTCAGATTACTGAATGTAACACGACTTCAGCCAGAGCCTCAAAGCCTTGCTTATAAATCTGCATTTTCTGGGGGATGTCTGCATTAAGTAAGCCAGGAATGTATGAAGATAGCACAGAATAGGCATTTAGTAAAGTGTTAGCTATAATTTTATTGTACTTTTTTCTGTTCACAGGGATCTTATAAGAGGCTGTTTTCCTGCAAGAACATACTGAATTATTTCTTATTGCCATGATATGTGGTTGTAAGAAATTATACTTATCGGGGCAAAAATGTGGGGGAGGATACATCATCTCCAGAAAGAGTGAGAGCGTGAGAGACAGAGGGCTCTATTTACTACAATCCACATTTGTAATGCAGATTGTAGTGTGATATTACCGACTGAATTTGCATTGCGAATTCAGGCAATATCACAGGGATTTACTACAATACCTTGCAGGGACAGAGCTTGTGATAAAGCTCTACCCCTGCGAATCCTCTCCGCACACTTATCACGGTATTTTCGCAAAAAATACAGTGACAAGTGCCGACACATGTGCCGACCATCACTAAGCCCCGCCCTTGGTGCTAAGCCCCGCCCCCTGTGATCTCGGGGGGAAAAACCCGCAACCCCCCCTCCCTTAATTACACTTACCTGCAGTCATCGGTGCTCCGGTGATGTCCTCCGTGGCCAGGGGCGGATTGGGATTTTAAAGTGGCCCTGGAAAAAGCATAAAAGAGGCCCAAAAAAGTGGGCATGGCCTTGCTGCAAGGGGTGTGGTCTAATGTGAAATGCCATGCCCACAATCGACAACTGCCATTGCGTCATGCTGGGGGCATGCCCACCGCTCGAGAAGCAGATGGGCATGCCCACAGTCCCCCTCTGCAGTGAGTAAGCACAGCGAGCCTGTGAATGAGTATTTTCTTACCTATATGATTTCTCTGCAATGAGGGAACCTCTGAAGCAATTGATCCTTCCTGGTCAGTCAGTGTCTTGAGTCTGTACTCACTATTCATGCAGGAGATCACATGGTCTGGAAGCCGCCTGTTTGTGTAGCAGTAAAGCCAATGTCATCATCATGTAACAGAGGTTCAGCCAGATAATACATAGTAACAGAAGTTTTGGGGGAGGACAAATTGTGACTATCTCATATCAAACAATTTTATATTAATAAAATATAATTGCTCATATGGTACCATTTGCATCAGTAATATGGTTTCATTAGAATTGTTGTCTTACTGAAGATTACTGTCCCCCAGTCTTTTCTTCCAATAGAACCAGTGGTCCTACCATCGTATTTTTGTGTCTCCAGCACCATCACCTTGGTGTGTCTCCAGCCCATCCCCCCTCTATGTGTCTCTACAGAGCTATCCCCCTGCTTCTTTCTGGCGCTATCCCCCTACACCTTTGCAACGCCATCATCCTGCGCCTCTCCAGCACCATCTTTCAGTGTCTCCGCAATACCATCATACTGTGGGTCTCCAACACCATCCTCCTGCGTCTCCCCACTACCATCTTTCCATGTCTCCGCAATACCATCATACTGTGGCTCTCCAGCGCCATCCTCCTGCGTCTCCCCACTACCATCTTTCCATGTCTCCGCAATACCATCATACTGTGGCTCTCCAGCGCCATCCCCAGCACCATCCTCCTGCATCTCCCCAGGACCATCCTGCTGGCCGATCTCAAAATATCCCCCTCCTCAGATAGATCATCATCTCCCCTTAGCACTAAATAACCCTCCTTTGTGAAGCTGTGTACAAAGTACTATACGATCCGTCTTAAGATATATCATTCTGACGTGGATCAGAACACTATATTGTGTGGATTGTATAGTGTGTATGCCTAATCGCACATGCATGGTAGTCATTCATCTCATCTGCACAGCAGATGGAATGATGCCATAAATAATGCCATGCTGCTAAATGCAGCATGCAATAATATATCTTGCAATCGTACACTGGATCGTGTACAGTGTACTGTACGTCCGGCGCAATTTATCGTTCAATTGCGTCGTGCCATTGCTGGGTACACGCATCGTGTGGTATGTACCCAGCTTAACTCTTTTTTTTCCCATGTGTCACAAAGTTCTTAAGGGTGTGGTCTGTAAATCTATACAAATATGTAGACATAGGTGTGAATGAATGCAGCTACAGTACATTGTTGGATAAATTGTGCAATAGACCATCTGCTTATTACAAAAATAAACTTTCTGTATTCTTCCTCTAGCATATAACTTACAGTTCAGTACGGATATGGTTACATTATATTTGAATTTGCATTATTCTTTTCTCCCGCGGCACCTTTTAAACAGTGTGATATTACCGTATCTGACAGCCTCACATCAGGTGTCCGCCTCACTGCATGTCAGCATCTCTCACCTGGCTGTCACTTGTTGTTCCACACCGCATCTCCTACATGCAACCTTTTCACCAATGAAGTTGTCACTTCTCTAGCCACTAACACACTGTAACTTTAGCTGCCATTCTACCCTTCAAGGACTGTCCTCTCACACCCTGCATAAGGCATCATGGCTTCCACCATGGCCCAGCCCATTCTCCCTTGTAAAGGGGGTGCAGGACCTCCCCCTTGGCTCCCCAGCTCTGAGGTGACTCAACTGTCACTTACTGGCCGTCCTGGCTCTAACTGTTTCCAAACCACATCCTGCTAAAGAGATTATATATATACAGTATATATATTGTGGTGAGAGGTGTTGTCTCTTACCTGAATTGCCCAAATTCTGTGGGATCAGCTCCCTCCCATGGAGGCTGAAGTGAAGCCTGTGTGTTCTGCATTAGCAATGGTGTGGAATTCCAGGTTGTCACAGTTGCACAGACCCAGCTGGAATAATCACTGAAGCACAGGAAGAGTTTAAAACCCTCACACACCTGTTGCTCATGGCTCCTGATGCCAGACAAACTGGCCAGACGATAGGCCAGGGGTGGTGGTTAGCATTAGGGTGCCAGGACCTGGAAGGTCCACAGATATTGTGATTGCTGACAAGCACAAGGAGTGCTGGGACATTTACTTTTATGTTTATTTACTTATTTTCTGTTATATGCCTGTGTGTGTCCAGGCCTATGCGCATGTATGCTAAGGTGCAGTGTCAGCTACCATTAATAACACTGCTTTACCAACAACCTGCCTGTCTGGAGTCCTCATTTTATATATATACAGCCTTTTGCTAAAACCTCTGTGAGAGGGGAGAAATGCATTGAGAGCTCTGACACCTGTGTTAAGGAGAGCTCTGAGACCTGCATTTGTTCCTGTGAAAACTTCAAACAGATTACACGGAGACCTTTTCCAGCCGGGATTCATCCATTCACTGCCTTACACCCTGGTGGCAGTGCATACAACCAAGGGTTAACCAGAGTGGCCAGGCTCCTTGCTGGAATTTCTAGACCCCCTGTGGGTTGCATCCATGGTGAGTGGAAGACCAGCCTGTTGTAATCGGTATCCCCACTGCATGTGCTTTTGCCGGCTTGAGACTGCGTTGTACGAGTGTTCTACAGCCCTACACAGGAGGTACATTGTATTTCCCCCACGCAGTGTAACAATCTTGATTATGATAAGAGGCACACTGCATCCACTCTACCCCTTTAATACTATACAAGCCTCCAGGGATATCTGGATTTCCACTGTTTAGCAGATGGGGAGTGGTGAGTCTATTGTGCTTAGGAACACCTTTTTTTGCTGGCTTTCCTTCTGGAAACAGGAAAGCATTTATATCACCGTGTTCATGCCAATTGTGACATTCTTTTACAATCAGAACTCACAAGCATCTTTTTCTGCCGAGCAGGACTTTATTTTATGTATTTTGAACTGTTTTATAACTTCATTTCAGGATTATGATATATAACCAATTCTTATGTGTATATTGATGTCTATTTGCACATGCTGATTGTTCATTTAATATTCAGGAACTACAGTTCTTTTTTATGTGTATGTCATTATTAAACATTTGTTAAACTTATTGCTCCACTCTGCTTTTTATGCTTTACTGATCCTAAGCGCAGACATATATATTTTTTAGTGCATTTCAATGCGCTTAATCAATCTCTGATTGATTAAGTGCATCACTACACTTGGTTTATGCTAAGGTGCAGTGTCTGCTACCATTAAAAGACACTGCTTTACCAAGAACCTGCCTGTCTGGAGTCCTCATTATATATATATATTAGAGATGTGCAGGTTCGGATTTACTCGGTTCTTATCGCCATTTTACCGCAAGTTCGGATTAGTTCGGATTTATTTTATTGGCTATCCAAAACACGTGATAGCCGATAGCCAATAAAATGCCGTTTTGAGATCCGAGTAAATCCGAGTAAAACCGAGTAAATCCGAACCCGCTCATCTCTAATATATATATATATATATATATATATATATATCTACAGTCAGGTCCATAAATATTGGGACAGTGACAGAATTTTCAGATTTTGGCCTCTATTCACCACCACAATGGTTTTTAAATGAAACAAACAAGATGTGCTTTAACTGCAGACTTTCAGATTTAATTTGAGGGTAATTACATCCAAATCGGGTGAACGGTGTAGGAATTACAATGGTTTCAATATGTGCCTCCCACTTTTTAAGGGGCCAAAAGTAATGGGACTATCAACTCAAAAGCTATTTCATGGACAGGTGTGGGCTATTCCCTCATTATTTCATTATCAATTAATCAGGTAAAAGGTCTGGAGTTGATTCTAGGTGTGACATTTGCATTTGGAATCAGTTGCTGTCAACTCTCAATATGAGATCCAAAGAGCTGTCACTATCAGTGAAGCAAGCCATCATTAGGCTGAAAAATGAAAACAAACCCATCAGAGAGATTGCAAAAACATTAGGTGTGGCCAATTCAACTCTTTGGAACATTCTTAAAAAGAAAGAACGCACTGGAGAGCTCAACAACACCAAAAGACCCGGAAGACCACGGAAAACAACTGTGGTGGATGACAAAAGAATTATTTCCCTGGTGAAGAAAAACCCCTTCACAACAGTTGGCCAAATCAAGAACACTCTCCAGGAGGTAGATGTATATGTGTCAAAGTCAACAATCAAGAGAAGACTTCACAAGAGTGAATATAGAGGGTTCACCACAAGATGCAAATCATTGGTGAGCCACAAAAACAGGAAGACCAGATTAGAGTTTGCCAAACAACATCTAAAAAAGCCATTACAGTTCTGGAACAGCATCCTATTGACAGATGAGACAAAGATCAACTTGTACCAGAGTGATGGGAAGAGAAGAGAAGGAAAGGAACTGCTCATGATCCAAAACATACCACCTCATAAGTGAAGCATGGTGGTGGTAGTGTCATGGCGTGGGCATGTATGGCTGCCAATGGAACTGGTTCCCTTTTACTTATTGATGATGTGACTGCTGACAAAAGCAGCAGAATGAATTCTGAAGTGTTTCGGGCAATATTATATGCTCATATTCAGTCAAATGCTTCAGAACTCATTGGACAGCGCTTCACAGTGCAGATGGACAATGACCTGAAGCGTACTGCAAAAGCAACCAAAGAGTTTTTTAAGGCTAAAAAGTGGAATGTTATGCAATGGCCAAGTCAATCCCCTGACCTGAATCCAATTGAGCATGCATTTCACTTGATGAAGACAAAACTGAAGGGAAAATGCCCCAAGAACAAGCAGGAACTGAAGACATTTGCAGTAGAGGCCTGGCAGAGCATCACCAGGGATGAAACCCAGCGTCTGGTGATGTCTATGCGTTCCAGACTTCAGGCTGTAATTGCCTGCAAAGGATTTGCAACAAAGTATTAAAAAGTGAAAGTTAGATTTAGGATTGTTTAGTTTGTCCCATTACTTTTGGCCCCTTAAAAAGTGGGAGGCACATATAGAAACCGTTGTAATTCCTACACCGTTCACCTGATTTGGATGTAATTACCCTCAAATTAAATCTGAAAGTCTGCAGTTAAATCACATCTTGTTTGTTTCATTTCAAAGCCATTGTGGTGGTGAATAGAGGCCAAAATATGAAAATTCTGTCAATGTCCCAATATTTATGGACCTGACTGTACATATATTATACAAAGAGATGAGAAGTAAGCGCCTTCTGGTGTAATAATTTTGGGAACTGATAATATTAGTGGTAATTATTGTGCGTACCGCATATGGCCAACCCTTATCTAGATGTCACCCTCTGTATCTGAGAGGAATTCAATATTGATGACTGCCAAACAAGAGGATCTGATTGTGAATATCATTGTAACGAGAAGGTGCCCTTTATGAGGATCTCTGAGTCTTCAAAAGACACCATTATACGCCTGCTTATTAAACATATACAGTACGCACAATAATTACCACTTATGTTATCAGTTCCCAAAATTATTACACCAGAAGGCTCTTACTTTTCACCTCTTTGTATTTCATAAATTCATTGTGACGAAACAAGTCTGGAGATCACACAGCTGCCACCAAGATTACGGGAGGTGTGTTTGCAAAAGAACTATACAGAAGGACGTTACAGACCATTCTTTTCAGTGTAGCGCTTCATTGGTACCTCTCTCTCTATATATATGTATGTATGTATATATATATATATATATATATATATATATATATATATACATATACATATTATTCAAAAAGATGACGATGTCTAGCTATCACATTGTTAACAAATTTCTACATTATGGAAAAACATTATATTAGTGGTATAGCTAAAAGATGCAGCTTGTAAGCTATATGATTTCTCCATCTATGCGTTTATCCCAACAGACTAATTATTTGCTGGCTGAGGATTCAATAACAGATTTAATTGATTTTATTTATTTTCTGACATGTCACTTTTAGATTGTGTTATATATTTTGCTGCGTTATCCATATATTTTTAAGTCACATGAACATATAGACAATAAGGGGTTGACTATGACTTGGAATATTTCATAACATGAATAAACGGACGCGTCTCCCATTTGTGAGCCGACTGCGCATACGTCTCAATGACAAAACATGGTGTGCGCATATGCTGCATGATGTATCCGAAGTCACAAGTAGGTGCATGTCTGCTGCATCTAGAGCGAATGAAGACCGGCTCGAGTATCAAGGCGCATGAATCGGCAATCTGTGATGGGAGTGTTGTGTGCGTGTATGTACAGCTCTGTAAGATTCATGCCTACAGTAGCATGGGGCTAGTGCAAGTGCAGATACTAATGATCACGGTTGCGCCTGCGGACACTAGAACAGTATAGGCTTGCACATTCAGACGCACAGATTTGCTACTTAGTTCAGCCGATTGTCGCATTCGCATATGAAAACGAGTACAATGCTGTAGGGAAAAGTGGCAGCAGATGCACAGAGCTCAGGCTCTGAGGGTGTATAATTCTCACCAAGGAAAGTATAAACACAGCACACAGAACTGCCCACTCTTATGTTACAGCACATTCTCCTTACACAAATAGTACTAGTTGTACCCTATTTTAAAAAAGCAGTACCAAAATACATTCCACTATCCACTGCTGTATGCTACCACCTGTTGGTATGGGATTACAGCTAGGTAGTTTTATTCATATGTATACTATACTTTGTGCAAAACATATATACAGGTTGAGTCTCCCATATCCAAATATTCTGAAATACGGAATAATCCGAAATACGAATTTTTTTTTTGCTTGACTGAGATAATGAAACCTTTGATTTTTGATGATTCAATGTACACAAACTTTGTCTAAGGCACAAATTATTAAAAATATTGTATAAAAATTACCTTCAGGCTGTGTGTATAAGGTGTATATGAAACCTAAATGAATTTTATGTACAGTCAGGTCCATAAATATTGGGACATTGACAGAATTTTCATATTTTGGCCTCTTTTCACCACCACAATGGCTTTGAAATGAAACAAACAAGATGTGATTTAAATGCAGACTTTCAGATTTAATTTGAGGGTAATTACATCCAAATCAGGTGAACGGTGTAGGAATTACAACGGTTTCTATATGTGCCTCCCACTTTTAAGGGGCCAAAAGTAATGGGATAAACTAAACGATCCTAAATCTAAACTTTCACTTTTTAATACTTTGTTGCAAATCCTTTGCAGGCAATTACAGCCTGAAGTCTGGAACGCATAGACATCACCAGACGCTGGTTTCATCCCTGGTGATGCTCTGCCAGGCCTCTACTGCAAATGTCTTCAGTTCCTGCTTGTTCTTGGGGCATTTTCCCTTCAGTTTTGTCTTCATCAAGTGAAATACATGCTCAATCGGATTCAGGTCAGGGGATTGACTTGGCCATTGCATAACATTCCACTTTTTAGCCTTAAAAAACTCTTTGGTTGCTTTTGCAGTATGCTTCGGGTCATTGTCTATCTGCACTGTGAAGCGCCGTTCAATAAGTTCTGAAGCATTTGACTGAATATGAGCATATAATATTGCCCGAAACACTTCAGAATTCATTCTGCTGCTTTTGTCAGCAGTCACATCATCAATAAATACAAGGGACCAGTTCCATTGGCAGCCATACATGCCCACGCCATGACACTGCCACCACCATGCTTCACTGATGAGGTGGTATGTTTTGGATCATGAGCAGTTCCTTTCCTTCTCTTCTCTTCCCATCACTCTGGTACAAGTTGATCTTTGTCTCCTCTGTCCATAGGATGTTGTTCCAGAACTGTAATGGCTTTTTTAGATGTTTTTTGGCAAACTCTAATCTGGTCTTCCTGTTTTTGTGGCTCACCAATGGTTTGCATCTTGTGGTGAACCCTCTATATTCACTCTTGTGAAGTCTTCTCTTGACTGTTGACTTTGACACATATACATCTACCTCCTGGAGAGTGTTCTTGATTTGGCCAACTGTTGTGAAGGGGTTTTTCTTCACCAGGGAAATAATTCTTTTGTCATCCACCACAGTTGTTTTCCGTTGTCTTCCGGGTCTTTTGGTGTTGCTGAGCTCTCCGGTGCGTTCTTTCTTTTTAAGAATGTTCCAAACAGTTGATTTGGCCACACCTAATGTTTTTGCTATCTCTCTGATGGGTTTGTTTTGATTTTTCAGCCTAATGATGGCTTGCTTCACTGATAGTGACTGCTCTTTGGATCTCATATTGAGAGTCAACAGCAACTGATTCCAAATGCAAATGTCACACCTACAATCAACTCCAGACCTTTTACCTGCTTAATTGATAATGAAATAATGAGGGAATAGACCACGCCTGTCCATGAAATAGCTTTTGAGTTGATAGTCCCATTACTTTTGGCCCCTTAAAAAGTGGGAGGCACTTATAGAAACTGTTGTAATTCCTACACCGTTCACCTAATTTGGATGTAATTACCCTCAAATTAAATCTGAAAGTCTGCAGTTAAAGCACATCTTGTTTGTTTCATTTCAAAACCATTGTGGTGGTGAATAGAGGCCAAAATCTGAAAATTCTGTCAATGTCCCAATATTTATGGACCTGACTGTATGTACGCAAACTTTGAGGCACAAAATTATTGAAAATATTGTATAAAATTACCTGCAGGCTGTGTGTATAAGGTGTATATAACACATAAATGCATTCTGTGTGTATATTGGGGTCCCATTCCCAAGATATCTCATTATGATATGCAAATATTCCAAAATACGGAATATTCCGTTATCCAAAATACCCCTGGTCCCAAGCATTTTGGATATCGGAGACTCAACCTGTATATGAGAGGGATTTGGGTTTCCCTCTGAGACGGCTGCAGGTGAATCAGGGATTTTTATATACAGGGTGCCAGCACTGAGAATAACTATATTGTGATTTTGTGTAGATGATACTTACCTACTCTGCTGTCAATGTCCAAGATACTCTCAAACTTTTTAGGAAAAGCCCCTGAACTGCTGGAAGAGTAGGTGGTCCTCCCGCATCCCACCCTCTTCTTACTTAAATGGGTGGCATGAGCAACATAATGATGTGACTTGTGGGTCCATGAGGAAGGGTTGGGATCAATATGATGCAATTCTATGAGAATTGCATAATTTTGGTCATGCCCCCTCTTCATACACCTGCAATACACAGGATTATGCTGCATGAGAGCAGGGCCTAATGACGAGTAACATCTGGCCCTGCCCCCATCAGTGGTCAGCTGCATCTCGCCTCCAGGCTTCTCCCTGAATGGAAAATTAAATATAGGTAAATATGCTCTGCATCACCCTTACTTGCGAGATCTCAGTTCTGGAGCATGCACGGTGTAAATACACACAAGATATGCTCCAAAATCAAAACTGTTATCATTAACTGTAAATACTCGGCACTGTTGAGACACCCCTTTGCTTTTTTTTTGTGGTAGCAAACAGGAGCACACCATTAAGGGTAAAGCTGCTTGGTCCTCAGAGGACATGTCATGAGGGACAAAGCTGCAGATGATAGGCTGGAGAATGTGGATTCATGCCAAAGTGGATGGGTTGTTGCTTCATGCATAGATTGGTAGAAGCGTTGGCTTTATAAAGTCTGCATACAGAGGTCTTTAAGTCCTAACTGACTTTACTTTGAGCAATCTGCTCAGGGTTAGACTAATAGATGGGGGGTCCCGTGTGCAGCATCCATGCGGCCCCCTCATCTCTTTGTGGCACGCCATGTTCCTGGTGATTTATTTACTGCACATGCGCAAATCTCCAAGAAAATTGTGCCTGCAACATTTTTGGGGTGATTTGTGCAGCGCCGACCCGGTACACTTGAGAGGTAAGTACACTAAATGGGTGCAGGGTGTGTGGTATAGGCCATGCTAGACCCAGGGGTCCGTGTGCACCGCAAACCCTACACCCATGATAGATATGCCACTGAATTTGCTGATTGCAGTAAGTGAATAAGAAAAATGCAGTTGTTGATGCTGCACTGACATCTCTTGTTTGTGTCTGGTATTGTAGTTAAACCTCACATGGAGAAAATGTACATGGCAGAATTCTTTTTTATTTTTGCTCAAACAAAGTCAAAGGCCTGAATTTAGCTACCTTCAAGGTGAACTTATGTTTACTGCTGTTTGAAGAAAACTGTCATATCTAAACAGTGCATAACAGCATTATCACAAAAGGGGATATTTACTAAAGGACTATCTTTTCTTTCTTTATGAGATCCAGTACTTGGCGGAGAAGAAACTCAGAGGCCTAGGATATCTTCTGCTGCATACCACTGAGTTATGGGACTATTTATTAGAAGGGAAAAATACCCTTCTCTCAGTGAAAATGGGTGAAAAATTTCCCTGGATATAGTGTTTGTCACCTTTTAACCAACCCCCCTCCAGCTGGCAAATTTTATTGGTAAATTCCATTGAGGGCGGATTTTTAATCACTGCTTAAATCATTCTTATGCCTGGCAAATAGTAATTTACTCTAATACTCTATGAATGCTTCCTGTGTCTGGCGTTACATATTTAGAACTTAGGGTCTCATTCAGACCCGCTCGCGAGCGCAGGACGCTCGCAAGCGTGTCAATGGTACCCAAATGCGCATGCGCACGACGGAGGCTGCTCCGTTGTGCGCATGCGCGAGACCCGGCGAGCGACGGGGAAGCCGTCGCTCGGGGTCTCTGCACCAAAGGGGGCGTGCTGTCGATGGTGAGTGACAGCACGCCCCCTTTGGTGGGCGTGCCAGGGGCGTGGCTGCCAGACAGAGGCGTTCCCATGGGAACGCCTACCGTCTGGGTTCGGCCCCACTGACATCACTAGTGTCAGTGGGAGTGATTTTGGCTCTGATAGAGCCAAAATCACTCCAGGGCTTGCGGCAGCGAGACCCTACCGCAAGGGTCTCGTCGCAAGCCCATCATTATGGACGCTCGCATAAACTGTGGGTGGTAACCCACAGCTATGCGAGCGTCCAAGAGGCCGCTCCAATTTTAGGTAGCTCGGCCCTGATTCAGAGCGAGCGCTCTGGTCAGAGCGTCCGGCTCTGAATCAGGCCCTCAGTACCTGCAACCTCTTAATGAATCACCTTCCTGCAACTGGGACATTATTAAAACATTCTGACAGGTATTAAATGACATGTAAAGTAAAATCTAGGTGGTATATTTACTAAAGTGCTTTTTAGAAGTGGAGATGTTGCCCATTTCAACCAATCAGATTCTAGCTATTATCTTCTAGAAGGTGTTAGATAAATGTTAAGCAGAATCTGATTGGTTGCTATGGGCAACTTCTCCACTTCTAAAAATCAGCACTTTAGTAAATACTGTATACCCCAAGATATCAGAACCTATATTATGCTATGCTATGTTGTTTATTTTGACATAGTGCTATTGACATCTACAGCCTCAAGCCATGACATCTATTTTCTTTTGTTCAAAATTATTAGGTGCAGTTATGTGTTATGAAGCAACTCTCATATAATTAGATGTTTAGAAGAGGTATTTAGGAGGATGTGATCAGCTGTAGAATGTTGCCAGTACTAATAAAATATTTTTTTAAGAAGTAGAGCAGTTGGGGCAGGATATTCATCTTAATAGTCACTATCTTACCCAGCCAGGAGACTATGGGCCTGATTCAGAGCCGAACACTCTGACCAGAGCGCTCGCTCTGAATCAGGGCCCTCCTCCATGAAAATGGAGCGTCCTCCTGGACGCTCGCATAGCTGTGGGTGACCACCCACAGCTTATGCGAGCGTCCATGATGATGGTCGCGATGGTCAAGACCATCGCGACCATCGGGCTTGCGACGGAGACCCTGCGGTAGGGTCTCAATGCCGCAAGCCCTGGAGTGATTTTGGCTTTATCAGAGCCAAAATCACTCCCACTGACATCACTAGTGATGCCAGTGGGACCGGCTTCAGACGGTAGGCGTTCCCATGGGAACGCCTCCGTCTGGCAGGCACGCCCACCAAAGGGGGCATGCTGTCAATCAACATCGACAGCACGCCCCCTTTGGTGCGAGACCCCGAGCGACGTATTCCTCGTCGCTCGCCGGGTCTCGCGCATGCGCACGACGGAGCTCCTGTCTGAATGAGCGAGTGGGTCTGAATGACCCCCTATGAGCCTGATTCAGAGTTGTACAGTACGCAGTGCCGATATTTATGCAGATTGAGCGATTGTTTGCCACTGCGCATACGCGAAAGCTGCTCTGTGCATGTGCAGCGACTGTATTGTGATTACGCTAGCACAGAGGAACCACATGCAAAATGAGGGACAGGTAGTTAGCGTTTTGGGGTGGTAACAGAGGGGGGGCTACAAAAACACAGGCGTGTTGGACCATTTAAACACCATTTTATGGGAGTGCATAAATTAGCCATTGTGATCTCCTTCACAGCATGAGAGCTCTCTGCGTGGCAGGAGAGCTGCAGTGTTTGCGGCTGGTCAGACTTGCCTTAAATGCTGCGTGACTGCCCGATGTGCGTCAATATTAATGATGATTACGCTGTTGTACGTCATCGGAGGTATATGAGAAGGCCACAGTAGGCGTCCCTATGCTTGGCTATGCTTTGGAAGGCATTAGGATATTTTAGCAACTGCGATCTGAAAATAAATCAGTTGCGATTGCATTAGCGTAAATCTTGGAATCAAGCCCAATGTTTGATTCTAAGAAGAAACAGCTTATGGATCACTTTTTTATACTGGGAATCATAATGACTAGTAATATAATCCCCCAGATATTTAACTTTAGAGGTATGCCATGAGAAGTTATGATGTGTTGTAACAGGCATTCAGGACAACAGGTTGTAGGTGTAATGCAAAAAATAGTTTTCAGGTTAATTTTGTAGCATAAAACAGTGCCATATATGGCAAGAGTCTAATGAAGGTTGGGTATAGATGAGTGAGGGAGGTCAGTGTTAGGAGAACATCACTAGCGAAAATACATACCGGTATATACATATACAATAAAATAAAACAATACCAGTAGTAAAAACGCTTGTACAATATTACATACAATGGTGTATAATAAAGAGAAATACAAAAATATTGATACATGTATGGACTCAATTCTTAATATAATAAAAAAATTAATTATTAACAGACACAACAATCAAATTAAATACTTGGTTACCACATAGTACATCAACAATATATATAAAAAAAAACCTCAGCATTATATGAGGGTTTCCAGGCGGGAAAAGATGTTCAAGGTGAAATAGACACAGAACTTGTTGCAAGTATAGAGAAACACAAGTAATCCATCATACTACACCAGAAATAGGTATATGATGCCAAAAATTTCCCTCAGATGAATTACACTTGGGGCATTTTGAATCGGTCCTTCCCCCTATTCTGAGTAAATGGGCGGGTGTCATGTATACCCTGTGGATTATAAAAAATTGTATCTGCTGATACCTTACAGACATAGTGGCTAGGCGAGGACTAGCAAGAGCTGCTTTCCAAACATCCTCCTCAAGTGCCCCAATATCCATTTCCCATTTCTGTTTAAGAAATAATAAATCAGAATTATGGTGGTTATTTAATAAAGCAGAATAAATCACAGATATTAATCGACTAAAACTAGCAGATTGCAATAAAGTTTTACTAGGAGACTCCTGTATAGACAGAGGAGCTTCAGAAAATTGGGCATTAATAGCATGTCTGAGCTGAAGATAACGAGAACAAAAAATGTTTGGGTACTTCAAATTCTAGTTGTAATTGATGGAAGGACTTCAGGATTCCCTCGTGAAATAACTGTCCGAGCGATACTACCTCCCATCTACCCCAGGACTCTCCGACCTGTATAGCAGAAAGTTCCCTGACACCCCTGGCGTGAACAAGGGGAGTATCTGGATCCATACCCACCGCCTGTACAACACTCGAGACAAGTCTCCAAATAATAATGGCTTGCCTAGCTAGTGGCATGTTAACTACATGAATATTGTCAGGATTTCTTATTGCGATGAGACATACTGAATAGCAAGAGAAGGTGAAACAAATAAGTAGATGTAGATAGATTGTAGAAGAAAACGCATATGGTGAGCGTGAGGGGATCAGTGAAAGTAGTTGAAGATAGTCCGCATAAGAAAGGTGCCCGTCGCTAGCGGTAAGCTAAGTAGCAGGCTGCATCTTGAAGGAGGACAAAAAGGCCATATAAATCTTCACAGGTGAGGTAGAAGCCAGGAGGGTCCACTAGGAGCCGGCGAGGGCCAGACAAATCTAATATGAAATAATATTGTTGGAGGTCGTGATGCTTTTAGAGGAGAGGAAGTCTCTGTATAAGTGGAGAAAATCACTTGTAAGACCTCATGGGACACCAGTCCCAGATAGAGTAGGATTCCTGTGCTTTTAGGCTACAGCAGCTACTGTTATGGAGTAACGGGCCTGTCAGGCTGAAAGATAGGAAGTGCGCTATGGCTCAGAGGGACTCACCCATCCAGCAGTCTGGGTCCCAAAGGAGAGGATCCTCAGCTTATAAATGAAGGGAGCCACCCTGGGCATCCAGCAGCAGTGTCCGCACCTGACTTGGTGGTGTGACCGGCCCGGTAATGGAGGTCGCGGCCTCTGGTCACGTGTTAGGCCCTGTGGACAACGGCGATCTGGGAGGGTCCCGGGTGGTGTTAGAGGTGCCTTGCCTGCGGGTGGAGAGGGTCCGTCACATCGAGTGATCAGGGCCGCTAAGAACTCGGCGCCCGCTGTTGATCCAGAGATCGCTACAGATCCAGCCCTGTAATCGAGGCTGCAGCTTCTAGGCACGGGGTAGGCCCTGCAGGCAGAGGTTGTCCAGGAGGGTCCCAGCCAATGTTGGGGGTGCACTTCGGTGAGGGGAGTATAATAAAGGTCGGTGCCCAGCGGTTAGGAAAAGGGGTAGAGTGGGGAAGCCTGTTGGATCAGGACTTGTAGCGGAGCTCCTGCAGCACACCTAACAAGAACAGGGGCATAGGCAGAACTTTGTGAGATCCTTAGCAACAATTTGAAGGGGCCGACAGAGACACCACAGTGGTTGTTCATTTTATGTTCCATAGTAGAGCCCTAGTTAATGTTATGCCCCATAGCAGTGCCCTCAGTTCTGTTTATGCCACATTGTAGTGCACCCAGTTTAAATTATGCCTCATTGTAGAACCCCTAATTAATAGTAGACTGCACTGTAGTGCTCCCAGGTCATACTGTGCAACATTACAGTGCCCCCAGTTCATATTATGCCACATTACAGTGTCCCCAGTTCATATTATGCCACATTACAGTGCCCCAGTTCATATTATTCAACATTATAGTACTCCTAGTTCACATTATGCCACATTACAGTGCCTCCAGTTCATATTATGCCACATTACAGTGCCTCCAGTTCATATTAAGCCACATTACAGTGTCCCAGTTTATATTACGTCACATTACAGCAGTGGTGTCAAACTCTAGCCCTCCAGCTGCAGTGGAACTACACATCCCAGCAAGCAGTGCCACAGTTTTGCTATTAGGGCATGCTAAAACTGTGGCAGGGGCATTCTAGGATATGTAGTCCCACAAAAGCTGAAGGACCCGAGCTTGACACCACTGCATTACAGTGTCCCAGTTTATATTACGGGCGATATATATATCAAACCATTGAGAGAGACAAATTGGAGAAATTGCCCATGGCAACCAATCAGCTTCTAGCTATCATTTCTCATGTAGCAAGGTCTATAAAATGACAGAAGCTGAGGAATCAACCAGCTGGAAATTCCACTTTATGTGAAGATCTTCTTAAACTCAAAGCTCAATTCCCACCCCAGTTCATTTAAAAAATGCTGTAATCAATGAGAAGCCTACTCACAGCTGTGCCTGTGAGGGTGAAACAGGAGTGCAGGATATGGATATCAGTGTGGAGTCTTGCTGAGAAGGAGAGACCACCACCTATACAAGTGCAGATACGTCCTCCTTTACAGCCCTCGCAATGGGCTGGACCCAATTGCTTAGCATGCAATTCCAGGAACTTGTCAGATAACTTTATGATCTAGGTGCAGGAGAGCTAGGCCCTAGAGATTGGCCCCCTATGCCTCTGGGCCCCATAACAACGGCACCCCCTGCACCCACTATAGCTACACCCATGGACAAGAGACTGTTTACCAAAAACTTGGCTGAAGGAGCCATATAAAAGTTCAAGATTCCATGGAAAAAATTACCCACAAATCCAAAGGTTTGCAATGGCTAAATTATTAGTTTGAAGGCCTTCTTTGAATCAAGGGAGAGTACTAAGGCGGAGAATCGCTACGTGTTGACAGAGTGGATCAATCTAGACACTCATCTGGCATTATCAAGTGACACAGGACTGCATTTAAACATATTGCAATAATATTTGCATAGATCTTGATGTCGGTGATGGATTTGGAATTGGCTCAGTTTGATGCATCTTTCCCTTATTTAGGGATAACTATAATTCTGGCCTCAAGAGCCTACCTGTTAAAAGAACCACCAGATAACATGCTATTGAACACCTCAGCAAGATTGGTTTAAAGTATGGAGTTAAATGTTTTGTAGTAGGAGACTGTGAAGCAGTCAGATCTTGGTGCCTTGTTTGGTTTTAGGATTTTTATCGCTTCTGAAATCTCCTGCACCACAATTGTACTCAATAACTTAAAAGCCCTAGCAGTTTGTGTTTTGCACAACATTGCAAATATTAGTATAGTATTTCGGGAACTCCTCTGTAATTTGAGCAGGGTCATGGATGGGCGCTCTGGAGTGAGACTTGATCGTTAAAATATTTCCCTGCAAGAGTTTAGTTCTCAATCTACCACCAACAGCCCCTTCATCTTGTTTCCCTTTTCATAAAAATTCTGGTTATGTCATTTAAGGGAGAACTCAGCTTTGGCAGTGAACAGAAGGCCGTGCTCTACGCTTGCAAGCAGCAGCTTGCAATAATCCTCATCAGAAACTGAATCTTAGCCAGCCTAGTAAAAGGCCTCGATCAGCTTCTGTTATCTTATTTTCTTAGCATGAGTAGCGGCTTTGATCAAACTACATTGGATCATTGTCTTTGGGGTATCCCAAAGCCGTATGGAAGTAATCTCAGGGCTGACATTCGTGAAGAAACATTTTTTATGGTCCATATCTAGGACTCTCTCAGGGGCCAGGTGAAATGACGGCCACAGGACTGCAGGTCCCCTATACTGGGCCGCCATGGAGTCGGGTAAGTTCTCGACCCCACTAAGTTTAAACCATGCCCCTTTCTGAGAGGAGGCAGGGCTTAGCAGGGCATGGAGGCGGGGCTTAGCATCCGCTGTCGGTAGAGGAGAAGGCAGGACAGGAGGAGGTGGGAGTCCGAGGCCATAGGAGCAGTCTGAAACAGAACTGATGAAGGAGGCGGGTCAAATATCCAGGAAGAACATAGGAGCTCTGCTGGGCACTGTACTTCTGCTGTCTATTCTGGGTCCAGGGTAAGTGCAGAAGTGACAGCTGAGGGATTTGACCTTCTGGTTCCACACACAGCAGGGAGGGGTATGAGTCCAGAATGCAGGGCAGCAGCCAACCAGCAGCGCTGTGGCTGTCATTCAGGGCTTCAATACAAATGGAATAGGAGGAAGCCTTTGGAGTGTGCTCTCTCGCCTGCAGTCCTCCCTTCCCTCTGCTACACAGGGTTCCATCCAGCTGCCAGCTCTATAGTGACCATTGTAGCAACATAGCAATGTAAGTGCTAAATGGTCAAATGTTTGATGCCTATCCTGTCTGTGTTCCATACCCAGTGTCTGCCAGTTCTGTGCTCCATATCCTACGTCTGTCTGTCCTATCTGTGTTCCATACCCAGTGTCTGTCAGTTCTGTGTTCCATATCCAGTGTCTGCCTGTCCTGTCTATGTTCCATACTGTGTCTGTACTAACTACATTCCCCAAGTCCCTGGCTCATGCAGCTGGTACTTAGAGGTCACTTTGAGGGAACAATAAAATGTGTTCTGCGGCGGATTGGCAGTTCTTCAGCAGGCCCCTAACATTTCCTGTTAGCCCTTCATGTCCCAGTCAGACACTGGGTAAATAATAAATATATCCGGAACTGTTCCTGAAAGTACTATTAGACTGAATAATTGAGTCGTTTGCAATAATTTATTAGATTAGAGCAGGTTATTCTGAGCAGGTGTAACCACGCTCCCCTCTGAGTTTGTGATGGGGTATAGTCGCATCCCCCCAGTGCCCATGCTACCCAAATACTACAGAGCAGGCCCTGAAGCTCCGGCAAGGGGGAAGGGTCATGATTGTAAAATCATTTACTAGGTGGTTGCACAGCTTTACGTAAGGTGGGCACTAAAGGCATACACATGCCAGCTATTTCAATTTGGAAAATTCCAAATTGAAGGGTCTATCCCACTGTCTGCCCTTGTGGAGCCTTGGAATTTTGCTTCTATGGTGGAATACACTGAAAGAGGTATAGCTGCAATACTCCAAGAGGAGATAGCCATGGAATATTATTATTATTATCATCTATTTATATAGGGCGCCACAAGTGTTCCGCAGTGCCTTACAAAGTACATAAACAAATAGGTTGACCAATGACTTACAGTACAATACAATACAGGACATGGATAATATACATTGCTACATTTGCGACCATAACACCAAGATAAGCAACAGAGCAAAGCAACCAAGTGTTAGGTTCCCTAGTGGGGAGTAAGAAGTAGATGACAGTAAAGAACGGAGAAGCACTAGAGGGCGGAGAGCAGGGTTGGGTAAAGCAATGCACTGGGGCCCCTACCCACCCATTCACGGGAAAAAAAAATGTAAATGGTCAATAAAATGAAACCCTCCTGCATGCCCATCAGACCTCCCACACATGCAGAGAGACTGCTCTGAAGCTGGCAGTTGAAGTGAAACTGGGACTGAGGTGAGTACTCGTCACCAGGGTAGGGTGGGGGAGGTTAGATCAGGTGCATCGGCGGCCGGCTTATAAACATATCGCAAATTTACCAACTGGCCGCAGCTGCAGGGGGGCGGGTTGGCGGGCCCTTACAAGCTTTGGGCAGCTGCCCAAAAAGCCCAATGGAAGAGATGGCCCTGGCGGTGAGCCCTGCTTATAAGAGCTTACATTCTAAAGGGGAGGGACAGACAAACAGGTGTGACACAGATGGGGTAGGCACGGAGGAAGAAGTATGTAGCAGCAAGTTAAGATGAGAGCTGGAAGGCTTTGATGAAATAGTGGGTCTTGAGAGCCCATTTGAAGGATTGTAGAGAGGTGGAGAGTCTGATGTGTAGAGGGAGAGAGTTCCAAAGGTGGAGAGCAGCGCGGGCAAAATCTTGGAGGCGGGAGTGGGAGGAAGTAATCAATTGGCATGAGAGGCGGTGTGCATTTGTTGAACGAAGAGGGTGGACAGGAGAATGAAGGGAGATAAGGTCTGAGATGTAAATGGGAGAAGACTGGGTGAGGGCTTTGTGAGTGTGAGAACCTTAAAGTGGGTTCTGAAAGGGAAGGGTGTCACGACCAGGGTTTCTCGGCATGGTAGTCGACAGGTAATACCTGTGAGGATGCTATGGCGAGGGGCATCTGGCGGTGGCACTGGTGCCTGGCGGGGAGCATTGGCTGTGCGTGGTTCCGTGTGGGCATACTGTCACTCTGGTCTGGTTAGGCCTGGTGGTGCTTCTGTTCCGTTCTGGCATGGGCGCCGCCATCTTGTCTCCGGTCAGGTGACCTAGTTGCCCTATCCTGTTGTGTCACATGCTCCTCTCTGACCAGTCACGGCTGAGCACTGGGGATTTAAGGGAGTTCAGAGCTCCCTTGGATTGCCAGTGCAACGTGTTTCTCAGTGAGAGCTGAGAGAGTGAGTTCCTGTGCTTTCACCTGGTTTCATTGCCTAAGCCTGCTTCACCTGACCTTCTACAACCCTGCTGGATTCCCCTGCCTCCTCCAATTACCTTTCCTATTGCCTGAGCACCTGTGTCGGCTAGACTTACCCTGCACCCTCCATTTACCTTTTCCCCTGCCTGAGAACCTGAACCTGCTGTTTCCCTGCACCTTACCTCCATTTACACCCAGCTGGACTTCGTTACCTCTGCCTGCATTTCCTTACAGCCCACCATACCTGCATACTGGACTGTTCCTGCCTGTCACTTTCTGGACATTCTCCCATTTACTCCACTACAGTTATTAAGTGCACTTCAGTGCTATAACTGGACTATTTCTTGCCATTCCCATGTCTGTTAAGCCAATCATTAAAAGTTCCACATTTACCTTTAAATCTGCTCCTGTGATCGCTCCTGCTACCACCCCGGGTCCACAAACAACCCAGAACATAACAGTTTGCACTGGCCCCATGGATCCAGCCATGGGACAGGAGTCTGGTGCGGATTTATTCCAAAGTATTGCAGGTCGTTTGGAAAACTTGGAAGCTATGCAGCACCAAATGGCTCAGTTCATGGACTTAATTCAGAGCATAGCAACTCGCTTGGAGAGTGTGGAAACTATACAGCGACAGATGGCACAGTTTGTGCAGGACATTGCACACCATCTGGATACTGTACAAGCTACATCAACGGCTCCTAGTGTGCTTGCAGCTACTCCTAGCCCCATTCCTGTGATTTCTTCCTCTGGATCTACTCCTCGTTTGCATCTTCCCACACCTGATAAGTTTGATGGTACTCCAAAACTGTGTCGTGGATTTCTCAATCAGTGCGATGTGCACTTTACTTTGCAACCCTCTAATTTTCCTGCTCCTAGAACCAAAGTGGCTTACATTGTGTCCTTGTTATCCTTCTCCGCCCTAGAATGGGTTTCTCCACTCTGGGAGCGTTCAGATCCGCTTCTGGACAATTACCCAGAGTTCCTAGCAACATTCAGGAGGATTTTCGACGAGCCTGGAAGAACTTCCTCTGCTTCTTCCAGTATTATGAAGTTAAAACAAGGGACCCGTCCTGTCAGCCAGTACGTCATTCAGTTTCAGACTTTGGCATCTGAACTCAAGTTGAATGAAGAAGCCTTGACATTGGCCTTTTGGCAAGGTCTATCAGATCGTTTAAAGGATGATCTAGTGACTCGCGAATTACCCTCTAGTCTTAGTGATCTCATTTCCCTTTGTAATAAAGTTGATATACGCTTTAGAGAGCGCCAAGATGAAAAACACAGAGCTAAGCATTTCCCCTCCCCTACCCGTCCCACTCCCTCCCTTTCCGAGGAAGAACCCATGCAGGTAAATCATACCCGTCTCTCTAACGAAGAACGACAGAGACGTTTTAAAGAGAACCTTTGTCTATACTGTGGAGACTCGGGTCACCTGGTGGCTTCCTGTACACGCAAGCCGGGGAGCGTCCCGTTTCTAGCTAATTCTGGGTGCACTCAGCTGGGAGCAATTCTTCCATCCTCTAAACGTATTGACTCTGTGTTGTCCATAGCCTTAGACATTAATTCTAGCCCGGTGTTTGTGTCTGCCCTTTTGGACTCCGGGGCAGCGGGGAATTTCATGTCATCTCGGTTGGCAGATAAATTACAAATTCCCTGCAGCACCTTGGATCATTCTGTCTCCTGGACCTCCATTGATGGTAAATCTCTTTGTAATGGAACTGTGTCTAAGAGAACTCAACCTGTTTTAGTTCGTGTTGGAGACCTCCATGTTGAACATATCAGTTTCTTCATTATACCCAAGACTTCCCATGAAGTTATACTCGGATACCCGTGGCTGTGTAAGCACAACCCCAGAATTGATTGGAACACTATGCAGGTTCAGTCTTGGAGTGTGGAATGTCAAGTGTCTTGCCTTCCGAAGACCGATGCCTTGTCACGGTCATTATCCCGATAGTGGTCTAGAAACACTACGGGAAAAACCCATGCTTGGGGCAAAAGTTTTCACAGCTGTACAACTACAACCGCCTGTTGGGAGGTCCTTTGTAGCCCCAGGAGGGGTGACTCCAGAGCCTCAGCCCCTTAAGGGATTTCTGAGTGTCCAGCCCCAGGATGGGGTTTTCAGCCCCATACCTCGAGAGGATGTTTCAAGTTTTATTCCCCAGGAGGGGATTTCAAATCTAGCACCCCAGGAAGGGGCCTCAATTCTCGTACCCCAGGAGGGGTTTTCAGTTTCCAGTTCCGGTTCCTGTTGGGCCAAAGCTGAGGATGTCCACACTTCTAGTCCTGTCAACAAAGCTCACTTGGCTCACCCTGTAAAGTCTAGAAGGTGTCCTGAGGCCACCCATAAAGGGGGGGGGTACTGTCACGACCAGGGTTTCTCGGCATGGTAGTCGACAGGTAATACCTGTGAGGACGCTATGGCGAGGGGCATCTGGCGGTGGCACTGGCGCCTGGCGGGGAGCATTGGCTGTGCGTGGTTCCGTGTGGGCATACTGTCACTCTGGTCTGGTTAGGCCTGGTGGTGCTTCTGTTCCGTTCTGGCATGGGCGCCGCCATCTTGTCTCCGGTCAGGTGACCTAGTTGCCCTATCCTGTTGTGTCACATGCTCCTCTCTGACCAGTCACGGCTGAGCACTGGGGATTTAAGGGAGTTCAGAGCTCCCTTGGATTGCCAGTGCAACGTGTTTCTTAGTGAGAGCTGAGAGTGAGTTCCTGTGCTTTCACCTGGTTTCATTGCCTAAGCCTGCTTCACCTGACCTGCTACAACCCTGCTGGATTCCCCTGCCTCCTCCAATTACCTTTCCTATTGCCTGAGCACCTGTGTCGGCTAGACTTACCCTGCACCCTCCATTTACCTTTTCCCCTGCCTGAGAACCTGAACCTGCTGTTTCCCTGCACCTTACCTCCATTTACACCCAGCTGGACTTCGTTACCTCTGCCTGCATTTCCTTACAGCTCACCATACCTGCATACTGGACTGTTCCTGCCTGTCACTTTCTGGACATTCTCCCATTTACTCCACTTCAGTTATTAAGTGCACTTTAGTGCTATACCTGGACTATTTCTTGCCATTCCCATGTCTGTTAAGCCAATCATTAAAAGTTCCACATTTACCTTTGAATCTGCTCCTGTGATCGCTCCTGCTACCACCCCAGGTCCACAAACAACCCAGAACATAACAAAGGGGAGGCAGTGGAGAGCTTGTAGGAGAGGGGAGACAGATGCAGAGCATTTTGAGAGGAAGATAAGCCGAGCAGCAGCATTGAGGAGTGACTGGAGAGGGGAGAGAAGGGAGTTGGGGAGGCCAGATAGGAGGAGGTTACAGTAGTCCAATCTGGAGATGACCAATGAGTGTATGAGGGTTTTAGTGGCATCCTGGGTGAGAAAGGGTCTAATCTTCGAAATATTTTTAAGATGAAAACGACAGGACTGCGAGTGATTCTGGATATGTGGTTTGAAGGAAAGAGAGGAGTCCAGGATAACTCCAAGACAGCACACTTTGGGGTTAGAAGAGATAGTTGTGCCATCAACTGATAAAGAAATGGTGGGAAGTGTGGTTATGTTGGTGGGTGGGAAAATGATCAGCTCAGTCTTAGACATATTAAGTTTAAGAAATCGCTGGGACATCCAGGAAAAGATGGCAGAGAGACAGTTGGAGATACGAGTGAGTAGAGAGGGGGAGAGGTCAGGGGAGAAAAGGTAGATCTGAGTATCATCAGCATAGAGATGATACTGGAGGTCAAAAGAGCTGATGAGTTCACCTACTGTGGACGTATAGAGTGAAAAAAGGAGAGGTCCAATAACAGAACCTTGGGGAACATCTACTGTAAGAGGCTGTGGAGACAGAGAAGGATCGGTCAGAGAGGTAGGAGGATAGCCAGGATAGGGTGGTCCACAGTGTCACGTAGACCAAGGGAGTGAAGGATTTGCAGAAGGAGAGGCTGGTCCACAGTGTTGAAAGCAGCAGAGAGGTCAAGGAGAATGAGTAGAAAGTAGTTGCCCTTGGATTTAGCAGCAAAGAGGTCATTGCTGACTTTTGTGAGGGCAGTTTCAGTGGAGTGGAGAGAACGGAAGCCAGACTGAAAAGGGTCAATGAGGGAGTTGGAGGAAAGATAGGTGGTAAGGTGGTTGTAAACAACACGCTCAAGGAGCTTGGAGGTAAAAGGGAGGAGAGATATGGGACGGTAGTTGGAGAGAGTGTTAGGATCAAGGGATACCCTGAACACAGTAGGCACAAATATCGAAGGTACAGCTGAGTACATAAAGTGTGGAATTTTGGTAACATGCAACAGGGTACAAGGATGTGTTGGCACTGTTTGCACAGTGTGTAGCATGCAATAAGGTACACAGAAGTTTTGCCACTGTTTGAACAGTGCATAGCGTGTAATGAGATACACTAACGTGTTGCCACTGTTTTGACAGTGCATAGCATGTAATGAGATAAACGTATGTGCTGGCTCTGTGGGGACAGCGCATAGCATGCAATGAGAGGCATGGATGTGTTGGTAGACAATCTGCTCAAGGAGTTTGGAGGTAAAGGTCAGGAGAGAGATGGGGTAGTAATTAGAGAGAGTGTCAGGGTGAAGGGTGGATTTTTAAGTATGGGAGAGACAAGGGCATGTTTGAATGCAGATGGGACAGTTCCCGACAAGAGGTAGAGTTGGGAAAGATGGGAACATGCATCATGAGAACGGGAGCAGAGGAGGTGGAAAGGGATAGGATCAAGGGGGTAACTGGAGGGGGAGGACAGGATTAGGGCCATGACTTCATCTCCAGACACTGGTGAGCTTCCTTGCCGTGGTGCTCCTGTCTGAGAACAATGCTGACTTTCATGGGAGGTGCCTACGGTGAACCGAGGGCATGTGGCTGAGCGGGGACATCACAATGTAGAGGGAGCACTTCACCGTGAAGGAGAGGTGGCAGGAGTCCACCTGCAGGTTCAGCATAGGGATGGACATTGAAATCCGATGGTGACTAACCATCAATGGTTGTTTTCTTTTTAATTCCTTATAGCAATGCCTCCCCTGGCTCCTTCCTGACTACTGTGTCTGCATCAGGGCATCTTCATGGGTTCGTTGGAGGCTGTCTCTCACTCTCTGTCTGTCTCAGATGTGACCCTGCTAAGTTAATGACTCCCCCTCTCTAGGCTGCTGCTAAGCAACAGGGCACATTGCTAGCACTGGATCTGACAGTGAGAGTCAGAGCTGGCAATGTGTCCTGTTGCTTAGCAGCAGTATAGAGAGTGGAGGGAGTCAGTGACAGTGGGTGCAGCCCTCACCTTGCAGCAGCAGTCAGTCACTCACACACACACAGCACAACACTGTTTCAGCAACATGGACAGTTCCTGTATAGCACCTTGGTGCAAGATGCTATATAGAATAATGAAAACTCCATCAAAATTTGCCCAGTGGTTCAAAAGATTAGCCCGAACGAAAAGACAGACCCCTGGACCGGGTCCTTTATTTTTATATATATATATATATATATATATATATATATATATATAAAGAAGAGATATAGGCCCTCATTCAGAGGCGGTCGCAAGAAGACCATCGCGACCATCGGGGCTTGCGAGAAGACCCTAAGGTTGGGTCTCGGCAACCGCAAGCCCCAGGGAGCTTCCTGCTTTGATCGAGCAGGAAGCTCCCCACTGACATCACTGCTATGGCAGTGCAGCCGCCTACAAAATGGCAGGCGTTCCTTAAGTTTGTGAAACCACCCCCCCCGCCACGCCTACAAAACGGGTCGAGCTGTCAATCAACATCGACAGCCGCCCCTTTTGTAGTGCGCTCCGGAGCGCGAGAATTTCTCTCTCGCTCCGGGGCTTGTGCACGCTCAGCGCTTGCGACTAGGTCTGAATGAGGTCCATAGGCCTTTGATTAAAAATTAATAGATAACAAATAAATAACAATTCAGTGCTGCCTGTCTTACTTTTTATCTGCTGCTGACAAAGGCCCTGATTCGGAGCCGCTCGCTCTGACCAGAACGCTCGCTCTGAATCAGGGCCCTCCTCCATTAAAATGGAGCGTCCTCCTGGACGCTCGTATAGCTGTGGGTGACCACCCACAGCATATACGAGCGTCCAAAAAGATGGTCGCGATGGTCTTGACCATCGCGACCATCGGACTTGCGACGGAAACCCTGCGGTAGGGTTTCCCAGCCACAAGTCCTGGAGTGATTTTGGCTCTATCAGAGTGGGGCCGGCTTCAGACGGTAGGCGTTCCCATGGGTACGCCTCCGTCTGGCCGCCACGCCCCCGGCACGCCCACCAAAGGGGGCGTGCTGTCAGTCACCATCGACAGCACGCCCCCTTTGGTGCGAGACCAGGAGTGACAGCTTGGCTGTCGCAGTCCGGGTCTCGCGCATGCGCACGACGGAGCTCCCTCCGTCGTGCGCATGCGCAGTGGGGACCATCGACCCACTTGCGACCGTACTGCCGCTTGCGAGTGGGTCTGAATGACCCCCAAAGACAGATTGTGACAGTCTCAGAACAGGAGGAGAGCAGTGCAAAATCTGGCTGTGCCTGCACGTCGCACCTCTATCCTCAGAAAAATATTCATATGCTGCAGCTGTGCCCATCCTTTCCTTCCGTCTACTCCTTTCCTGCAGCCTGCGCGCAAGCCAGTCACTGAGCCGCAGACTGCAACTTCACATGCCATTGGACAGCTGAGTCGTTGCTCATCAGCCTAGCACTGGTCTGTGGCACTGGTGTATGAAACATTGCTGTGTGGTGCGCAATGCTGCAGATTGGATCAGTAATAGAGATCAGATCTGCGGCTGGGGGTGGGGCCCTCTCAGAGAGCCCTGGGGTACTTACCCTGGGAGCAGATGTGCAGCCGCTCCGTGCTCTACAATGTGCATGAGGTTTGTTTTTCCAAATTTTTTTCGATCCAGGTTGTGAGGAGGATTTCTGGGCAACTGGATACCCTTCCCTGCGTGTGCAGCTGGATGTTGTATAGAAAAATAGCTTGGTCCAGAAAGGGAGTGAGACAATAAGGGGGAGAAGTGAGTGGAGTAGGGAGGATAAGGAAAAAGTGCCAATAGCCTCAAGGTTACGCTTAGTGATGGTAGCCTTGGGAGGCAGAGGTGGAGAAGGAGTGAGTGACAAGTTTAAAGTAGCGATGTGTAGGCTCGGATAGGTTCGAGTTTGCATGCCGAGTTCGGATTTTTCCCTCCAAAAAACGGGACTCAGAAAGAGGCAAAACATCATCTTGCATGGACAAACATAATCATTCCTGAACTTTTGTCCAGGAATGATGATGTCAGTGGGGCCGGCCCCAGACGGTAGGCATTCCCATGTGAAAGCCTCCGTCTGGGCAGCCACGCCCCCGGCACACCCACCAAAGGGGGCGTGCTGTGAATCACCATCGACAGCACGCCCCCTTTGGTGTGAGACCCATAAAGACGGCTTGGCCGTCGTTACTCGGATCGTGCGCATGCGCACTTGGGCACCATCGACCCGCTTGCGAGCGGGTCTGAATCAGGCAAAGTATCCCAGGGGTGCTGAAGTAGGTCCAGATATTTTTATCTTAAAATAGCTATTTTCCCAAAGCTTTCACCTGCTTAGGGGCTGCGAGAAAAACCCACATTAAATTTTATTGAAAATTATCACGGCTAACTGAATGGGAAAAAAACTTGCGGACGGTCGCATTAACTTACATTGCTGATTAACATGGCTTACTGAACATGCCCTTTGCCATTGGGTCACTATAATAAAGAATGCTCGTGCATATACTGCAATACTGGCTGCCTATGCACAAATACAAAAGTGAGATTATCTGTGTAGCTAAGCATACAGATACAAATGCATGTGCACTGACAATGAGCCTGTGCTATGGCTCCAATAACTGTATACTAAGCCAGAATATACGTAAGTTAACCTGCAGATTTCTCATCTGATCTCAGGCTTCTCTAGTACATGATGTGGATGCAGCCACAAGGAGGAGAAGTGCCCTCTCTGTTCTCTTTTCAAAATGTACGAATCTGGTGACATTACAGGGTGGGGAACTTAGTTTGTGTCAGGGATTTGCTTGGTGCATGGCTTCTTTAACTAATCTCTGCTGTGAATGTGAAGCAATCCTATGGCGGAGACGTGGTTAGCTGCACAGGTACTTGCTACTTTGTATGTCAGCCTCTTGCTGCAGGACACAGGGGGGTGGGATTTGCTGTAGCACAATGCAGTTTCCTGTGTAACGGTAAAACCGGTCCGTGCGCTGCTTCCTGTGCACATCGCATGTGTTGGTAATGGGGAAGAAGAAAGCAACGTGCGGTCTAGGGAGAGCTCTTATCCGGGAGCGGGCTCAGAGCCAGAGGGGGCTTCAAGTCAAAGACTCCTGGGTGACTGTTTCCTCCGGTCATTTGTATCTGTCAACGGGTAGCTAGCCTGTGCTGCTCCAGCTCTTGTGGGATTATCACAACACACAGCATTCCCTGCCAGTCATAGTTCTAGTGAGACTAGTACTAACACAGCAGCTAGCCTAGCTTTATACACAGCATTCCCTGCCAGTCATAGTTCTAGTGAGACTTGTACTAACACAGCAGCTAGCCTAGCTTTATACACAGCATTCCCTGCCAGTCATAGTTCTAGTGAGACTAGTACTAACACAGCAGCTAGCCTAGCTTTATACACAGCATTCCCTGCCAGTCATAGTTCTAGTGAGACTTGTACTAACACAGCAGCTAGCCTAGCTTTATACACAGCATTCCCTGCCAGTCATAGTTATAGTGAGACTTGTAGTAACAGCAGCTAGCCTAGCTTTATACACAGCATTCCCTGCCAGTCATAGTTATAGTGAGACTTGTAGTAACAGCAGCTAGCCTAGCTTTATACACAGCATTCCCTGCCAGTCATAGTTATAGTGAGACTTGTAGTAACAGCAGCTAGCCTAGCTTTATACACAGCATTCCCTGCCAGTCATAGTTATAGTGAGACTTGTAGTAACAGCAGCTAGCCTAGCTTTATACACAGCATTCCCTGCCAGTCATAGTTTTAGTGAGACTTGTAGTAACAGCAGCTAGCCTAGCTTTATACACAGCATTCCCTGCCAGTCATAGTTCTAGTGAGACTTGTACTAACACAGCAGCTAGCCTAGCTTTATACACAGCATTCCCTGCCAGTCATAGTTATAGTGAGACTTGTAGTAACAGCAGCTAGCCTAGCTTTATACACAGCATTCCCTGCCAGTCATAGTTATAGTGAGACTTGTAGTAACAGCAGCTAGCCTAGCTTTATACACAGCATTCCCTGCCAGTCATAGTTTTAGTGAGACTTGTAGTAACAGCAGCTAGCCTAGCTTTATACACAGCATTCCCTGCCAGTCATAGTTCTAGTGAGACTAGTACTAACACAGCAGCTAGCCTAGCTTTATACACAGCATTCCCTGCCAGTCATAGTTCTAGTGAGACTTGTACTAACACAGCAGCTAGCCTAGCTTTATACACAGCATTCCCTGCCAGTCATAGTTATAGTGAGACTTGTAGTAACAGCAGCTAGCCTAGCTTTATACACAGCATTCCCTGCCAGTCATAGTTATAGTGAGACTTGTAGTAACAGCAGCTAGCCTAGCTTTATACACAGCATTCCCTGCCAGTCATAGTTATAGTGAGACTTGTAGTAACAGCAGCTAGCCTAGCTTTATACACAGCATTCCCTGCCAGTCATAGTTTTAGTGAGACTTGTAGTAACAGCAGCTAGCCTAGCTTTATACACAGCATTCCCTGCCAGTCATAGTTCTAGTGAGACTTGTACTAACACAGCAGCTAGCCTAGCTTTATACACAGCATTCCCTGCCAGTCATAGTTATAGTGAGACTTGTAGTAACAGCAGCTAGCCTAGCTTTATACACAGCATTCCCTGCCAGTCATAGTTATAGTGAGACTTGTAGTAACAGCAGCTAGCCTAGCTTTATACACAGCATTCCCTGCCAGTCATAGTTTTAGTGAGACTTGTAGTAACAGCAGCTAGCCTAGCTTTATACACAGCATTCCCTGCCAGTCATAGTTCTAGTTAGACTAGTAGTAACACAGCAGCTAGCCTAGCTTTATAGCGAGCATTCTCTAGTACTGGATACAGCACAGCTTGACATATGCTGTTAAGAAACCAGTTGCCAGGTTGTTTATTATTATGAGGGATTCCATTATTATTTGCTTAATAGAGCATGAACATTTGTATAGTGATTTGGGGGTAGATGTACTAAGCCTTGGAGAGAGGTAAAGTACTAACTAATCAGCTCCTGACGGTTTACAGCCTGTGGGGCTATTCATGTAGAACAAGAACTGGCTACTGAAAAATATCATTATATATAGCATCACATCAATGGTGATGTTTTTTAGCCATTCATGTAGACCTAGCTGTCCGGTGTCTTCCTACAGTACCTGGCTCCTCCGCGATCCCTGGAAGCAGGGAGAAGACAGACATTTTGAGAGGGTTAGGTCTAGAGCGAGGTGCTTTACTGGACCTCTGACTTCACAACCACGTGACCTGTGCCAAAAGGGGGAGGAGCAAGGTTCAGAATGGGGACCAAAACTGTCCCCTCTCGGGCTCATTTTGCTCGCCACGCTTCGGGCATGGTGGCTCGCTTCGCTTACCACAGGTTTATATTCCCCCCCACTATGCCCACGTGGATAGTAACACTGGTAGCTGACTGGCTCTGCTGTAGCGGTCACGTGTTTGTGACGTCAGCGATGCTTTCTTCAACTTGGATCTAGCAACAACCATATTGGGAGCCCGATATGTTTTCTTCCCACTGCGTTATGTCAGACTGACTGCAAAAGGAGGCAGGGCTAAAGGGAGCAGAACCGAGCAGGCGAATCTGTACACTTCCGTTCTTTTATGAATCGCACTCTCCATACTAAAGTATGGTATTGCAATTCAGCCACGGAGTGGGGGAGCCGTTGGACATGTAATGAACTTCTCCATGGTGACCCGCTCTGTGAATAGCACCACACAGACAAAAGCTCTGTTTATCGCAAAACACGCCTTTTCTCTGCTCCATGAATAGACCCCTGAGTTTCAAGAATGAGGGAGCTTATAGGTTGGTACTTTCTCTCTCCACTTTGTCTATCTCCAAGCCTTAATACACAGGCACCTTGGTCACTGAGATGCTATATACGAGTATCATGTAAAACACTCCATATAATCTTTACTACCTGTTTTTTTTTTTTTTTAATGTTGTTCTTTGCAGCTCCACACAAGTGAGCTAAATGATGGATATGATTGGGGTCGGCTAAACCTCCAGTCAGTGACTGAACAAAGCTCTATAGACGACTTTCTTGCCACTGCAGAGTTAGCAGGAACAGAGTTTGTTGCCGGTAAGAAAGTTATAGTAATATGTTGTATGATAATATGAATATCAGACCTGCACAGTTTAAAGTTTCTACAGACATGAAGATTTGTAGATCTGTGTAGACGACATACGCTCATCCAGCCAGATCTCTGTCTATGTAAGCCCAAAAACGATAGGCTGTGCCTGTAAAACTCCATAAGGTACGATGAAATCATAAGGGTACTTTCAAAATTATCCCTTTTTTCTTATTTTTAACTTGTAGTTGCAAACAATAGCACAATAGAAAATAATGTTCATGATACTATATTGTTACACGTGTCCACATACATCTATCCTCATGGGCTACAAGTCACTTTATACATAACGTGTAAGTGCCGTGTGACTTTTACCCTTCAAATGTCTTAATCGCACAGCAATGTGAATAGGATGCACAAGCAGCTGCTGCTGATTAAAGTGATATGCGGCATGTTTATATTAGTGATGAGCAGGTTCGGATTTCTGAAATCTGAACCCCCCCGATCCGAGCCGGGAACAGAGTCCGGCTCGGGTTTTCCCGACTGACTCGGATCTGAAATCGGGGCAAAACGTCATCATCCCGCTGTCGGATCTCGCGGGTTTTGGATTCTATAAAAGGTCCCCGGGTCTGCGCTATTTTTCACTCTGGCTGTGGACAGTGAAGAGGGAGGGTGGGAGCTAGGGCTGGCTGGGCTCTGTTGTGCTGCTGTTGTCCAAAGGGGCTGTGTCCACTCAGTCCATAGGGGCTTGGCTGGGCTGTGTTGTGCTGCTGTTGTCCATAGGGGCTTAGCTGGGCTGTGTTGTGCTGCTGTTGTCCATAGGGGCTGACTGGGCTGTGTTGTGCTGCTGTTGTCCATAGGGGCTGGCTGGGCTGTGTGGTGCTGCTGTTGTCCATAGGGGCTGGCTGGGCTGTGTTGTGAGTCAGTTGTCCATAGGGGCTGTGTCCACTCCAAAGTCTATAGGGGCTGGCCGGGCTGCGTTGTTCAGTGTCCCATAAAGGCTGTAGTGTTAAAGGAGTCTTGTAGTGTTGTCCAGGGGGTGATCTGTTCATCAGAGGTGCTCCTCCCCCCAAGTGCAAAAAAAACAATTATTTTTTTTCTGTGTTTGTGAATTGTGTGGGCAGTAGCCGCCAAGCGTGCGCCTGTCTCATAAATCAAGGGCCGGCTGGCTCATCTGTTAAAGGCTGGTATAACCCCCCAAAGTGCACTCCAAATAAAAAAAAAATTTGTTTATGAATTGTGTGCGCTGTAGCTGCACGTGTATCAACAAAGTAGCGCCAAGCGTGCGCCTCTGTCATAAATTAAGTGCCGGCTGGCTCGTCCGTTAAAGGGTGCTGTAACCCCCAAACTGCACTCCAAAAAAAATAAAAACTTCTTCTTTTCTGTGTTTGTGAATTGTATGCGCTGTAGCCGCACGTTCATCAACAAAGTAGCAGCGCCAAGCGTGCACCTGTGTCATAAGTCTGTTAAACGGTGGTGTAACCCCCAAAGTGCACTCCAAAAAAATAATAAATTCTTCTTTTCTGTGTTTGCGAATTGTGTGGGCTATAGCCGCACGTGCTTTTCTGTGTTTGTGTGCGCCTTAGCCGCACGTATATATCAATATAAATAAATGGAGGACCAAACTTTGTCCGATAAAAATAAAATAGGGAATGATCAAGAACCACTTCCTCCTAGTGCTGAAGCTGCTGCCACAAGTAATGACATAGACGATAAAATGCCATCAACATCTTCTGCCAAGGCCGATGCCAATGTCATAGTAGAGGGCATATAAAATCCCAATTGACAAAGATCAGGAAAATGACCCTGCAAGTGCTGAAAGGAGCACCCACAGTCCACCTGCTGATATGCAAATTGAAGATGTCACTGTTGAAGTACAACAGGATGAGGATACTGGTGTAGCTGGCGCTGAGGAGAAAGTTGGCGAAGAGGATTCTGATGGTGATGTGGTTTGTTTAAATCAGGCTCCGGGGGAGACAGTTGTTGTCCGTGGGATGAAAAAGCCCATCACGGTCATGCCTGGGCAGAACACTAAACATTCCACCTCTTTGGTCTGGCAATATTTCTATCCAAATCCGGACAACAACCGTCTTGCCATATGTACCATATGTAAAGGTGAAATAAGTAGGGGTAGGGACGTTAACCACCTAGGAACATCCTCCCTTATACGTCACCTGCAGCGCGTTCATAAAAAGTTACTGTCAAGTAACTTTTTTAGTGTAGGCCATGTCACTGGCATGACTGACTCTCCTATCTGGGATTCCTCCGGAGGATCCTGCATTGCTACGCCTACTGCTGCCGCTGGGAGTCGTTCATCATCCCAGAGAGGAAGTAGGAACACCACTACTTTTACTAAACAATTGACCCTCCAACAGTCCATAGCGAGGAGGATGAAGTACGACAGCAGTCATTCTGAAGCAAAACGGATAACTGAGGCCTTGACTGCTATGTTGGTGTTAGACGTGCATCCGGTATCCGCCATTAGTGCAGTGGGATTTAGACAATTGATGGAGGTAGTGTGTCCCCGGTACCAAATCCCGTCCAGATTCCACTTCACTAGGCAGGCAATACCGAGACTGTACAGAGACGTCAGAAAAAGTGTCCTCAGTGTCCTGAAAAATGCGGTTGTACCCAATGTCCACTTAACCACGGACATGTGGACAAGTGGAACAGGGCAGACTAAGTACTATTTGACTGACAGCCCACTGGGTAGATGTATCACCATATGCAACAACAACAGCAGTGTCACCAGTAGCAGCAGCTCAGAAACGCCAGCTCGTTCCAAGGCAAGCTACGCTGTGTATCACCGGTTTCAGTAAGAGGCACACCGCCGACAACCTCTTAGTGGAACTGAGGGAAATCATCGCCCAGTGACTCTCCTGGGGATTTGTGATATCTGACAACGCCACCAATATTGTGCGGGCATTACATCTGGGCAAATTCCAGCACGTCCCATGTTTTGCTCACACGATAAGTTTGGTGGTGCAGAATTTTCTGAATAACGACAGGGGCGTGCAGGAGACGCTTTGGGTGGCCCGAAAAATTTCTGGCCACTTTCGCCATTCAGCGACTGCGTGCCGAAGACTGGAGCACCAGCAAACACTCTTGAACCTTCCCCGCCATCACCTGAAGCAAGAGGTTGTGACGCAGTGGAACTCAACCCTCTATATGCTTCAGAGGATGGAGGAGCAGCAAAAGGCTATTCAAGCCTATACATCCACCTATGACATAGGCAAAGGAGGGGGTATGCACCTGACTCAAGTGTAGTGGAAAATGATTTCCGTGTTGTGCAAGGTTCTCCAGCCCTTCGAACTTGCCACACGTGAAGTCAGTTCAGACACTGCAAGCTTGAGTCAGGTCATTCCCCTCATCAGGCTTTTGCAGAAGCAGCTGGAGAAAGTGAAGGAGGAGCTAAGGCGGAGCGATTCCGCTCAGCATGTTGGACTTGTGGATGAAGCCCTTCATTCGCTTTGCCAGGATTCGTGGGTGGTCACTCTATTGAAATCAGACCACTACATTTTGGCCACCGTGCTTGATCCTAGGTTTAAAGCCTATGTGGTGTCTCTTTCCGGCCGATACAAGCCTGCAGAGGTGCAAAGACCTGCTGGTGAAAACACTGTCAGCTGAAGCGGAACGTGACACGTCAACAGCTCCTTCTTCATTTTCTCCCGCAACTGGGGCTGCCAGGAAAAAACTTAGGTATCCTAAGCAACCCGCTGGCGGTAATGCAGGGCAGGCAGGACCAAGTTTGGACATCTGGTCTGGACTGAAGGACCTGGCAATAATTTCTGACATATCTACTGTCACTGCATATGATACTGTCACCATTGACAGAATGGTGGAGGATTACATCGGTGACAGCATCCAAGTAGGCATGTCAGACAGTCCGTACCTGTACTGGCAGAAAAAAGAGGCAATTTGGAGGCCCCTGTACAAACTAGCTCTATTTTACCTGAGTTGCCCCCCCTCCAGTGTCTACTCTGAAAGAGTGTTTAGTGCAGCCGGGAACCTTGTCAGCGAAAGGCGTAGGAGGTTGCTTCCACAAAATGTGGAGAAGATGATGTTCATAAAAATGAATTATCAATTCTTCCAGGGAGACCAGCCTCCAGAACGTACAGAGGGACCTGTGGTGGTGGATTCCAGCAGGGATGAATTAATACTCTGTGAGGATGAGGATGTACACAACACTGAAGAGGGTGAGGAATCAGTGGATGAGGAGGATGAGGACAACATATTGCCTAGTAGAGCCAGTTTGTGCAGGGACAGATTAATTGCCAGGTTTTTTTGTGGGGGCCCAAACGAACCAATCATTTCAGCCACATTCGTGTGGCAGATCCTGGCGCTGAAATGATTGGTTTGTTAAAGTGTGCATGTCCTGTTTATACAACATAAGGGTGGGTGGGAGGGCCCAAGGACAATTCCATCTTGCACCTCTTTTTTTTCTTTGCATTATGTACTCTTTGGACCTAGTTTTTCAAACTGCCATCCTGTCTGCCACTGCAGTGTCACTCCTAGATGGGCCACATGTTTGTACCGCCCACTTGTGTCGCTTAGCATAGTCATCCAGCTACCTCGGTGCAACCTTTTGGACTAAAAACAATATTGTGAGGTGTTCAGAATAGACTAGAAATGAGTGGAAATTAATGTTATTGAGGTTAATAATAGCATAGGAGCAGAAAAACCCACAAATTCTGTGATTTTAGCTGTTTTTATGCTTTTTTTTTCAAAAAAATACAGATCCAAAACACAAAACCCAGAACCCAAAACGCAGAAGGGTGGTTTTGGCAAAACCAATCCAGATCCAAAACACGAAGAAAGATCCAGATCCAAAACACGAAAAGTCGCCGGTGCACACCCCTAGTTTATATACTGTGTGCGACTGCGGTTATATTTGCTTGCAAAATGCTACGTTACAATGTCAGCGGGTTTGACACTGTAACGTAGCATTTCGCATGCAGATACACCCGCAGTCATACACTGAATATAGGCATGCTGCACAACCTTTTAATCAGCAGCAGCTGCTTGTGCAAATAAGACACATTTGAAGGGAAAAGTTGGAGAAAAAACACTCTTGTCCTACAGAGTCTAGTTGCATGGCACATCTAGAAGGGCTATTTAACGCGCAAGGAGACTAGATGTACAGTATATGAACACAACTATAGTCCAAAAGTTAAAAAGCCCTTCTGAGTGCATTATGTTATTGCCTCAGGGACTTTTACTGGGCCGGGTGGTAAATCTACCACTTCATAACTGTATATCTCCCTCTTATGTGTTAATCGAGTAATCCTTGTCGTTTATTTGTTTGACCGACCCACTGAAAGATTGGATCAGTCCAGTTTTGACGCATGTGAATCTGGCATGGATGTGCCATACTGACAGCTACTTAAACCCTTGCTGTTTTAAGACTTGTCCATTATGTTCTCTTCTGTATGTCCTGCTTTCCTTAATTCTATATGCCACTCTGTTACAGTGTTGTAGCCATAGCGGTTATGTAATCTCATCATCACAAATTATTTCTAAAGTTACATGTGCTTAGTAAATGCATTTAAAAAAAAAAAAATAAATGGGTAAGAGATATATTCAATTAGGTGCGTAAAGTTAGTTTCTGCGGAAAAGTATCGCCGGGTGATGTCATTTCACCAGGCGAAAACTTATCCCCGTATTCAATTCTAAAGACTTTTGACGGTGCTCAAACTCAATGCATTTGAATAGGCGAAAAAGATTTGCCTATGAAAGCTGTAGAAAAAAGTGCAGAATTGGGGTTTTGGGGTGCAAACTTGCAGGAAACACCCTACACCCGTGGGACAGCCACCCAAAGGTAAACTGTGTCAAAATAAGTTTAAAAAAAGTAAGAACACCCCAAAAAATTACTTTGAAAAAGGGGGAAAAAAAGTACAAAGTTGGGGGACAAACTTAAAAACTATCAAAATAGACTCCAGGAGGGTCCCCAAGTATGCCCCAGGTAACTTTAAGATTGCAGGTGCTTGCGGAAGGTGGAATTTTTTTTGTTTGTTTTTTAAAACTTCACTTTAGCAATTTCAAAATATGCTTGCACCCATTTTCATGTACCCCAAATTTCCTGGAACTATTTATTTTCTACAATAAAAATCTGCTAAATGCTTTTCTTCACCACTTCTGCAAAGACGCTAATTAGCAGCTATTGAGAGCATTTAAGTACCCCAAATACCTTCAGCAGGGCCATTCGGGGGTATCTATAGTGATCCCCCATGTCAGTGAATCTTGTGGGGAGTGTCAGGCTGATTTACCCAAATCTGACAGGACTTTTCGCCAGGTCTGAATTCGCCAGGTCCCGTTTTCGACGATTTCTATTTGAATACGAGGATGAGCGCGTTACTTTTTTGCATGGAAAACCAGCGATGTTAGCGAATAGTTCGGCATGCGAAAAGTACGGGACTTTTCGCTTCTAATTGAATATGCCCCTATATGTATTTTCTTATACATTTTCAGTGCTTTATATTGAACACTGGTTTTCCAAATGCACTTCATTTTATTGATGATACTGTAATATATGACATGTAGGAATACTATCTCCAACATATAGAAAAATCATACGTTTTTGTATTCAACCTAGCAGCAAATGCTGCTGTCCTCTAGCTGCAAACCCATGTACATACACATAGTATACTTACTGTAAAGCCCTTTGCATGTATTAGTTGGTACATGGATGCTTGGCGCTGCTCCACATTTTTATTCTCTCACTTCAGAGTTGCTGTAAAACTATTAAAATCAGACTTCCGTGTTGTATGTGTGTGTGAAAAAAAAAAAATATATATATATATATATATATATATATATATGTATGTGTATGTATATAACAAATATATATATATATATATATATATATATATATATATATATATAAGTACTTTGCTTTTCTGACGTGTGGATGGTGCTGCAGACACTATAGTCCTCCACCCAGTATAGCTGTGAAGTGATGGTACTTAGGGCCCGGCTAATGTCACCGCAGCTGTAAATTTGTACTCAGTGGCTGTGCAAGTATATGAAAATGTCGCAGCCGCCTAGATTTGTATTTCGATGCCCACCGGCAGCCTCACAAATCCAAGCACCCTTGTACAAAGGCGCAGCATCGGTCGCAGATCAGTCCGTTCGGACTTCTATGTAACCCTATGGTCATGTAGAATGGCCACGGGAACTGAGACGTCTTCTTACTTCGTACGGAATCGCATTCCTAGGCTGAGACACGACCTGAAACCGTCGCAACACGCTGGAGTCTGAGTCACCAACCCCCCTCCCCTCATTGCTGCCCACAACCTGTTCCTGCCTGTCAGTCACTTTTCAAATAAATCATCACTGCAAGCAACAATGAAAATGAAAGATTATTATTATTATTATTACCATTTATTTATATAGCACACACATATTCCGCAGCGCTTTACAGAGAGAGAGAGTGAGTATTTGCCCATTCACATCAGTCCCTGTCCTAGTGGAGCTTACAATCTATATTGCCTATCACATGTACACACACATACACACTAGGGGTAATTTTTGTTGGGAGCCAATTAACCTACCAGTATATTTCTACTTCAGGGTCCATAGGGTATCCACAGGATACCTTGGGTATAGGTGTGACGTCAGTCGCAGGGCACCAAAGAGTTAAGCTTTCAGCCTCCCAGGATGCACTAGGTCCCCCTCCTATACCCCGCCCCCGGGCCAAGGCACCTCAGTTTAGTTTGGTGCCCGGCCGGAGTCGGGTGCACCTGTTGGAGTGGGGGCTAGAAGAGCCCCTGAAGCTTTTTCTTCATGCAGCTGTGGCTGCACATCTGGATGAACAGCATGGACAGTCAGTCCTGACGTCCATGCTGTCTTCCCTACACCCCGCCGGTACCAGAACGCCGGTACTGATCCGGGGATGCTGGTGGGCGTCTGGGGTCACAGCTAGCGGTGACCCCAGATGCTCCGGACCATGGCCGGATTCAAGGGGGACAGAGGTAAGCAGCGGGGTCCCGCGGTGGGTCCCCGCTGATCACATGGTCCTAAGTCCCCAGGCAGGGGGCTCCCTGGGGACTGGCTGCAGCGTGGAGCCAGGCGACCAACCTGCGCTTCCACTACCCCCTGGGACAGCGGACCGCAGCAGAGCGGTAGCGCTGCGGCGTCCCAGGGGTTAAATGCATGCCAGGGGAGCGCGCCTTCCCTGTCTCACAGCCGGCGCCTCCCCCGCTGCACACAGCCCTCTCTGCTCTGTGCTGACTGGTCCTGTGTCAGCGCTCCTCCCCCAGGCCAGCTTCTCTCTGCTCCTCGGCGGCCATCTTCTCTGCAACGCATGGTGAACGCTGCTGGAAGTCTGGAAGGAAGCATCGTGGTCTGGGTCCCCCCGCATACCTCTCCTCCGCTGTGGCTCAGGTCTGTGTATGCAGCGCTGTGTCCTACCAGGCCCTGTGTCTGTGTAGTTGAGTGATCAGCGCTGTTAGTGCAGGAATTGTTATTTCTCTGCATTGTATGTGACTGTGCTAGCGCTGCCTGTAACTTTTCTTCTCTAAACTGTCAGCTTTATTACTGTCCCTGTTCTTTCTGCTAAAGCCCTTGCGGTGCGGTGCTGCAGGGTGGTCTCTCGCCTATTTAATACTTAATTGGTGAGAGAGGTCACATACGTGGTGCCATAATGTCTGAAAGTGATTTTCCCCTCCGGCTACAGTGTACCACGTGCAAAGTACCGTTAGCGGAGGGGGAGGGTAGCGCGGAGGGCCTTTGCCGGCAGTGTTTGTCCATGGCGCGGCCTATTACGGTTACAGCACCGGTACAGGAGCCGCCCTGGGCTTGTTTCGCTCAGGCGTTAACAGCTTTAGTGGGCCAGTTAGCTCCGCAGCCCGCGTTTACTCCGATGGGTTTGTCCCAGCAGTCTGTGGTGTCGTCACCCATGCAGGGGTTCCCACGACAATTGGTGGTACCCCACAGTCTCCCTATTTCCCCGCTCCCGGGTTCTCAGGAGCCAGCGTGGGTTAACTCCCTGACGAGTTCTGTACAGCACTTGTCGGATGTGTTGCAAGGGGAGTCTGTGATGCAGCCTCATAAAAGGCCGGTGGCGTCTCTGTCCGCTCCTTATGAGGATGACGAAGGGACGTCTGATGATGGGGAGATTCTGGATCCTTACGATCAGGAACCTTTCCATACTAAGGACGCTGATGCTAAGTCCAAAGTATATATTCCTGGACTTATTCGGGCGGTCCGCACAGCCTTGGTGATTGAGGACGAAGTTCCCCCAGCGGCTAAATCTAAGTATGCCTTTTTCAAAGATGTGAAGGGCGATGCCACAGTCTTTCCTCTTTCGGGTCAGTTGGTGGACCATTTAGAGGAGGCGTGGAAACAACCTGGCAAAAGATACCAGCCGCAGAGACGCCTGGCGGTGGCTTATCCGTTCGCGGATAATTATTTTGCTAAGTGTGAATCCCCTCCACAGGTGGATTCTCACGTGACCCGTCTTGTCCGTAGTGCCACATTGCCGATGCCATCCATGTCCTCCCTTAAGGATGCTACGGACCGCAAGGTAGAAATCTGCCTGAAGTCCGCTTATTCCCTTGCAGGGGGGGCAGCACGGCCGGCTATGGCCATTTGCTGGGTTGCCAGAGCGATGGAGCGCTGGGCGGATTCATTAGAGGCTTCTTTTGAATCCGACTGTCCGGCCGAACAGGCGGAGTTGATTGGCAATCTCCGTGATTCGGCCACCTACATCAACGAGGCGGCTCTAGACATTAGTACTCTGGTGTCTAGAATTTCTTCAGCAGCGGTAGCTGCTCGTCGCACCTTGTGGCTGCGATCCTGGAAGGCGGACGCAGATCCAAGAAAGGTCTGGAAGCGTTGCCGTTTACCGGAGAAGTTCTCTTCGGTCCGGATCTGGATAAGATTGTGGCCACGCTGGCGGCAGCCAAATCTGCTTGTCTCCCGTCGGCCGCTGCTCCTTCTGGTTCTGGACCATCGTCCTTTCGGTCATCTAGGGCCCAGGGCAGGCCCAAACCACAGTCGTTTCCTCGACAGGCTGGCCCTAAGAAATCGGTCAAGCCCCGGAAACAGGCATGGAGTACCAGACGTCCGGCCCCCAAGCCAGATGACAAGCCTGCGGCCTGACGGTCCGGGTCTCCCCTTGGGGGATCCCAGGGTGGGAGGCCGCCTGCTGCAGTTCTCCCGGTGTTGGTCGTTCACTACGACAGACACTTGGGTTCTGGAGGTGGTCTCTCACGGGTACGCCCTCTCCTTCCGGCACAGACCCCCGGCTCGATTCTTCACCACGGGTCTACCATCAGACCGGAACAAGGCTACGGAGCTGCGGAAGGTATTGCACACTATGCTCCAGGCTGGAGTTATAGTGCCTGTTCCATTCTCCCAGAGGGGCCAGGGTTTCTATTCAAATCTATTTTTGGTACAGAAACCCAATGGGTCATATCGTCCGATTCTCAACCTCAAAGCACTCAACAAGTCTTTGCGGGTCCCGAAGTTTCGGATGGAGACCCTACGGTCCATCATTCTGGCGCTGGAACCTGGGGACTACATGGTGTCATTGGACATACAGGACGCTATGGCGGTCATGGCGGCTTCTCTGCGGCTGCAAGGAGTCCGCATGTTGCCGTACTTGGACGACCTGTTATTGGTGGCAGGATCTCCAGAGCTCCTGTTACACCACTTGGACCTGACCATTGCACTGCTGCAACGGCACGGCTGGCTAATCAACTGGCAGAAGTCCACTCTAATCCCGTCTCGGAGGATTCTGCATCTTGGAGCCTTATTGGACTCGGGACAGCAAAGGATCTTCGTGACGGAGGACAAGATCTCTGCTTTACAGTCAAGGGTGCGCAGTTGTCTGCACAGCCGCCGGGTGTCCTTACACTCGGCGATGAGGTTACTGGGCTCCATGGTGTCGGTGTTCGACATGGTGGAATACGCCCAGTTTCACTCCAGACCTCTGCAGCACCTGATCCTGTCCAAGTGGAACGGGCTGCCTCAGTCTCTGAAGTTCCAGACGATTGTGCTCACCCCGGAGGTTCGCCTGTCCCTTGCGTGGTGGTTAAAGACGACCCACCTCAACAAGGGACGTCCGTTCTGGGTTCCAAATTGGGTCCTGTTGACAACGGACGCCAGTCTTCGGGGCTGGGGAGCAGTTTCGGGTCCACACTTGTTCCAGGGCAGGTGGACACCGACAGAAGCGGAGCTTCCAATAAATATCTTGGAACTCCGTGCGGTCTTCAATGCTCTCCTGCAGGCACAGCGGTTTCTCCAGGGTCACCCGGTGCAGGTCCAGTCGGACAATGCTACCACCGTGGCCTACATAAACAGGCAAGGAGGAACTCGCAGTCGGGCGGCTCTCGTAGAGGTCTCTCGGATCCTGGTTTGGGCGGAGCGCAGTCTTCCGGCCATATCAGCGGTCTTCATCCCGGGAGTGCTAAATTGGGAGGCGGACTTTCTAAGTCGCCAGGACGTTCATCCAGGGGAATGGTCCCTGCACCCGGACGTTTTTCAACTACTGGTGGACAGGTGGGGTCTTCCAGAAATCGACCTCATGGCGTCCCGGCACAACAACAAGTTGCCGGTGTACGGGTCTCGCACAAGAGACGAAGGGGCGTCTCTGGTGGATGCTCTGTCCGTCCGGTGGACGTTCAGGTTCGCATACCTGTTCCCTCCGGTCTCCCTTCTTCCACGGGTAATCCGGAAATTCAAACAGGAAGGAGGGACGCTCCTGTTGATAGCTCCCGCGTGGCCCAGACGGCACTGGTTCTCAGACCTTCAGGGTCTGTCCGTGGACAGTCCTCTGCGGTTGCCGCTACGACCGGACCTTCTGTCTCAGGGTCCTTGTCTTCACCCGGACCTGACTCGGCTGTCTTTGGCGGCATGGCTGTTGAGACGGCCATGCTGAGGTCCTGGGGGTTTTCCAGCTCTGTGGTGCGTACCATGTTACGAGCTCGGAAACCGTCTTCCGCGAGGATATACCATCGCGTGTGGCATACGTTCTTCCAGTGGTGTCGACCGAGAGGTTATGCACCGCGGGAGTTTCGTCTGTCTCGGATTCTCGCCTTCCTGCAAGCGGCACTAGATCATGGGCTTCGCCTTGCTTCTTTGAAGGTACAGGTTTCGGCCCTATCTGTCTGGTTTCACCGTAGGATTGCTACAATCCCGGATGTGCGCACCTTTATGCAAGGTGTTCTCCGTATTCAGCCGCCCTTTGTTCCACCTGTGGCGCCTTGGGATTTGGCTGTGGTCCTGAGGGCTCTCCAAGGACCGCCGTTTGAACCACTGGGCTCAGTGGATATTAAATGGCTAACAGCTAAGACTGTTTTCCTTCTGGCCGTTGCTTCAGCCAGACGTGTTTCTGAGTTAGGGGCTCTTTCTTGTAGACCCCCTTTCTTGGTTTTTCATGGGAACAGGGCAGTGCTCCGCACTCGGCCCGAGTTTCTTCCCAAAGTTGTTTCCCAGTTTCATGTTAACGAGGAAATAGTTGTTCCGGCCTTTAACTCACCGGGTCTTTCCGTGGGTGAGGCCTCTTTGGATGTTGTGCGGGCCTTAAGGACTTATGTTGACCGCACTTCTTTGTTTAGGAAGTCGGACGCTTTGTTGTCCTCTATGGCTTCTGTAAAAAGGGTTGGCCTGCTTCAAAGCAAACTTTGGCAGCCTGGATCCGTATGGCTATTTCTGAAGCTTATCTTCATGAAGGCCTACCGGTCCCTCCTTCTCTGAAGGCTCCTTCCACTAGGTCTGTGGGTCCTTCGTGGGCAGCTCGACGTGGTGCCTCGGCAGTTCAGATCTGCAAGGCTGCTACGTGGTCTTCTGTCCATACCTTCGTGAGGTATTACAGGTTTGACACCTTCGCCTCTCAGGATGCTTCCTTCGGGCGGCGGATTCTCCTTTCTGCACAGGAGCGTCCCCACCCTTAAAGGATACTGCTTTGGGACATCCCCAAGGTATCCTGTGGATACCCTATGGACCCTGAAGTAGAAAATATGAGATATGGTAAGAACTTACCCTTGTTATCTCTATTTCTACGAAGTCCATAGGGTTCCACAGGACTCCCGCCCTGTCGCACCTGTGCTGCAGATGGTCTTTGCTCTGGTCACCGGTTTTCCGTCTCCCTCTGGTGAGAATGTGATTCTTGTATGTGTCCAGATCTTTGTTCTCTCTCTTCCTTCTCCTCCTCCGGCCTATGGCTTGGTAACTAACTGAGGTGCCTTGGCCCGGGGGCGGGGTATAGGAGGGGGACCTAGTGCATCCTGGGAGGCTGAAAGCTTAACTCTTTGGTGCCCTGCGACTGACGTCACACCTATACCCAAGGTATCCTGTGGAACCCTATGGACTTCGTAGAAATAGAGATAACAAGGGTAAGTTCTTACCATATCTCATATTTTTTGGAGTGTGGGTGGAAACCGGAGTACCCGGAGGAAACCCACGCAAGCACAGAGAGAATATACAAACTCCACACAGTTAGGGCCATGGTGGGAATTGAACCCATGACCTTATTGCTGTGAGGCAGTAACGCTAACCATTACATCCTCTGTGCTGAAAGATGCGCTGTGTGACTCATACATGCTTAGATTACCGATAATTGCTCAACTGCTAAACATCGGCGTTGCGTCCATCTCTGAGTGAGTTTAGTTGTGATACAGTAGATGTGGGTCTTGTTTCTCTGACTTCTTATAGGTTAACTGGTTTCTGTTTATGGAAAAAGGCTAAGGTGCTAACCAACTAATACAGAATGAGCGGTGAATTTCAAAGGTATAGGGGCTTATATATTAATAATCGCGGCACTGCCGTGAATGTTTTAATTTCTAGTGAAAATATCCCGGCTACGTACCACCGAGAACTTGCAGGGACAACTGTGTCCCCGCCAATTATATCCTCGGTATTTCGGAGAAGTCTTTTCACAGAAGTGAAAGACTTCCACGGGGGAATCTGACACTGCGCATGCGTACAGCGTTAGTTTCCGGAGCCGGCCGGGGGCTGCGGGAGGAGAGATCGAAAGATCCCTCTCCTTCCCCGGCAGCCCCCATAGGCAAACTGTAGTTTACACCGTCTGAAGATGGTGTAAACTACTGGGGTTAAACTCAGAAAAGCTTCGCTATTTAGAGTTTAGTACATAGGGGTTAGATCGTAGTCCCCATTGATAATGGGGACTGTGATCTGCAGCACTAATTAGCACTCTGGCCAATATTTCTGTGAAATCTCCTGCATTGTGGCATTAGTACATAGGATCGATATATGAAATTATGCAGAAACTGCTGTTTCTGCTTAATTTGATGTAACCAAGTTACTTGTGTAATGTAAGAGAGGGTGGGATGAAACTGTTAGGGTTTAGTGATCACTCTAGGTCCGGCACAGGGCAAGGCGCCGAGTCATAGAAAGAGCATTCTAGCGCGCCCACGCCTAAAAAGGGCATGGCCACATGAAACCGGGGAGTGTCTTTAAGATGTGCCCCCTTTTCGTCTCTCTTGGGGGCGTGCCCAGCACTTACGAACATGCCGGGCTGCCCCCGAGCGCTCTCCTCTCTGCGCACGGCATCTATTCACAGAGCGGGTAGAGCTTGGGGGCAGCCGGCATGCTGTTTTAGCGGGACGCTGCCAAAAGGGCAGGGCGCATTCTGCCCTCTTGAAATCGGGCAGGGCGCAGCACCCTACTAAACAGCCTAGCAGGAATGCTAGGGTTAGTGTACTTGAATAATGAATATGTGTATATAGTGTGGGATGTGAATATTGAAAGGTGGTATCCACTAGATGGTGTAGAGCAGGCTTTGGAAACCTGTGGCTCTCCCAACATACTCTGCCACCTATGAGTTACTTGGCAAAGCATACTGGTGCTTGTAGTTTCACAAAACTTTTTAAATAAGACCTTGGTCTGTGAGTGAAAATCGACAGCAATAAGGAGAGCTTGAGACCAAACTAGATTTTATTCTATGCCCAGAGAAGACCACTTTAGCATCATGTGACTTCTTCTGCCCAACACAGGATCATAATGCAGTGCCAAAAAGCACATCCAAGACCGGGGGGCCCATTTATCAAAGTTAATTTGAGGTAAATTCCTTTTCGGGGGTTTACCTCAAATACTAAGTATCCCCCGGATGTATGAAGGAGGGACCGCAGCAGGTATCTCCGATACCTGCTGCGATCCCTCAATTGCTGCTGGCAGCCGCCTCCCCCATAGGTTTCTATGGGGGATGCGATGCTGCCAAATGTACCAATATCCGGAATGCAAAGCGTTCCCGATATTGGACCCAGCAGCTAACGCCATCTGAAGACAGCTTTAGCCGCTGTAGCCTATGGGGACATACCGCAAGTCAGCCGGCGGAGGGATCTCCCAGATCCCTCCGCCGGCAACGGGCGCCGCTCATGTGCAGTCCGCGGGACTGCGCATGCGCAGCAGCCCCGCATGCACTCCAGCCACATCGCAGGGACGGCCTCCTTTCAGAGCACATCTCCCTGCATGTGCCGGTACATACATTCTGCCGATATGATCGCATTTTGCAATGCGATCATGGGCGGTACTGGATGCTCTGATCGCATTGCAAAATGTGATCATTAATAAATGGGCCCCCAGATGAGAACACACTATAATAAAGGGGTATAGCTGCGATACTCTAAGAGGTGGTAGTATGGTAGCGTGCAGTCTCTGGTCTGTGGAGAGCCGGAGTTCACTCAAGCCCCGGCAGTTCAGCCTGGCTGCGTGGTGTTTCATCTGGCCTCCTTGGGTGTTCTTGTGATGCCAATGGCTTACGGATAGTCCTCCAGCACAGCCTGAGAGATTCCCACCCTCTCCAGAGCTGCATCATTCTGGGGTTTCAAGTTCCACAGTAGTCCCTCCGGTGATCTGTCATCTGCTGAGCGGTTTGTCTGACAGATGCTGCAGATTTAAGTCCTTCCAATTGGAACTATTATACACTTATAACTGTGTCTATAGCAGATTCACTGGCGGACAGTATACAAGGTGGAATAATATCATCGTCGCTCGCTTGTAATAAAGGATCAGTGTCAGTAATGACGCATTGTGACCTGGTCCTTTCAAAAATTATATCAACAAGTGACTTAGTTTTTGTGACTTATATTTATTGCTATTTCTCCCTATGCTAAGGTAGAACTCAAAACAGAGGTAGCTTTTATATACAAAGGTACCAGTTACATATGTTGCAATAAAGTGTATCGGTTTCTGTTGCATTTTTGACTTGCTACCTTTAGCCACACATATCAAAACAAAAAGATAGTGGGGGTGCTAGACAGAAATTATGTAAAAATTGTTTATAATTAAATTACAAAACATACCTGTAGGCCCACTACTTCCAATGAAGAGCTGACCCTCATATAAACGATGAGTAGAAAAGGTAAAAGCGTAGAGCCACTAACAGGACTGTATCAATAAATTAAATTATACTTAAAAAAAAAAAAAAAATTATATAAAGTTTAATAAAGCTGGGTGGAGCCGAGATCATAAAATAGACATGAAAGTATATACAAATATAAATGCAAATTAATAATATAGGTCAGTAGGATGTAGCCGCAAATAAAGCATTCAATCAAGACCTCATTATAAGCAAGGGTAACAGTTGGATAGTCTCATGGTGATAAATGTAGCAAAGTAATGAGTAAACTTGGATAGAATGTAACCTTCAATTGAGATGATATGAAAGAGTCCTGAATCAATGCAACAAAATCCAGCAGGTACTGATTAAATGCAATAATACTGTAGTCTCTCCAAGGGCATTCCAATTATAAAGGTACCTTGGTACAATCCAAACCGTTGATTGATAATAATAGTAGCCACTGGCACCATAGAATACCGTTAGAATTTAGCCTTTAAACCATTCAGCATCACAGTAATAATAGTGTTTTTCCAACTGTAGGTCAAGACACAATAGTGTTGTAAATTCACAGTACCCACTATGTCTGCCAGTATTTACCATCTGCCTTAGGTAGAAAATCCAGATTACCGCGGCCAGTAGTTAATAAGGAGATCTCCGGTCGTCCAAGCGCGTGGCCTCCAGAGGTGGACAGACCCCAAGAACAATGTGCGCTCAAGCTTATTTATTGTGTCCGGTGTGTGCTTGGATCTGCTGGAAGCAGTGCGAGCACCAGGGTCAACGTGCACCTAGGCGGGTGCACATAGTCCGGCGATGAGCGGTGCAAGTCAACGGTAGGAGTGTGAAAAGTGTGGCAAGCTTCCTCTGATGTCACTGGGGGTGTGTCGCTGGCACGTTTCTCGGCAATAGGCAGTTTCCTCAATGCCACACATATTTTGACATCTTATGGAGCGTACACACGGTCAGATTTGTCAGACTTGTCAGATTTGTCAGATGAACGATTAAACGATTTGAACGATTTGTCCAAAGATTTGAACGATTGAACGATTTTTGACTGCATTAAAATGAATAGAATCATCCAAGTCTGACTGCAAACCCATCAGATGTCAGATATCGTTATCTGACAAACGGCAACGCGCATCGTTGATCGTCCATCGTTCAGGCATGTCAGATATGAACGATTTTCCTTCAGATATGAACGACTGAACGATTTTTAAATAGTTATCGTCCATATCTGAAGAAAAAATCTGATCGTGTGTATGCACCATTAGTTACATTGGCTAAAATAACATTGTGGTATGTATATTTTTAAGTTTTACTATTGCATACACATTATGTACAAATAAGTTATATTTTAAACTCTAGCTGACTACCATATTATCTTTTACATTATTCAGCTCTTGCCTGTTATAGTGCTGCTGTATTTTTTTTATTTAATTTCTCTTTTAGAAGGTTGGCATCAGTGGCGGATTTTATCTAGGGGCCCCCTGTAAAATCCTCCACTTCAGTGAGTCAGTGCACTGGCTACACTATGACTGAAGGTCGCTTCATATTGGAAGCGCCACCTGCCAGTCACGCACAGGACAAGCATACCCAGGGGAGGTGTCTCCTTCCCCTGGGACTGATAGTCTGGGCTGCCATAAGCAGAGAGCGGCTTCCAGTGGAAGCCGCTGCTCTGCCTTTTGGGGCAGCCCTGCAGGGCTTCTCGGGGCTGCTACCAATGCAGCCCTGAGAAGCTGGTCTAGTGTTATGCACATGCACGGCGCTACCACCGCTCATGCGCATGTCCCGGTCCCCGACATTCATTGTGCAGGCGCCGGGACCAGAAGCAGCGGCAGCCCCCCTCAGGTAAGAGGACAGGAGTAACAGGCATTGCTTCTGCACCCATGTTCATATTCTCTGTTTGATACAACTTTGTTGAGGTTGCCGCCCATGGCTTCCTCAGTGGTCTCTGGGTCTGATTTCACTACCGATCGCAACTCTGAATGCAATAGTGATTACGCACGCAGTTCAACTGCGATAGTATGCTAATTAATTGTGATAGCTATGCCACTGCAGCACTACACAAGGACGCCCACTTTACCTTACATCCGTAATGTTTAGCAAGACTGAAACCATCGGAATAATAAGAGTACCATCGCAGCCTCACGCACACTTGCACAAGCCCTGACCTTACTCAGAAATTGCTAACTTCATAGCACGATATGAGGCCTCAGGCTGCATAGGGCATCGCAGTGGCTAATTTATGCACGCCCCTGTAACGGCGTTCAAACCCACTGGCATGCCTGCGTTTCGACGACCACCCCTCCGTCACCACCCCCAAACGGCACATCCTGTCAATCACTCTGCGATAGGTCTGCGTAGTCACTGCAATCGCACTCCCGCTTGCAGTGTCCGGCACGCGCACTGCGATGTATGTGCAAAATGCCACAATCACCCGATTGCGTGCTTAATTTCAGTTGCGAATGTTAATGAATCAGGCTCTGTCAGGTGAGGAAAATAAAGTGCTGTAGATTATAACTCTATACCTGTGTGTGGGAAACAGCTTAGAGCTGAATTCTGTGCCTAAGCAGTTCTATATACAGTATATTAGATTTGGGCACCCTTGGAACCACATGCCCCAGTGCATTGGGCATACTGGAACTTGTAGTTTTACAATAACAGGAAAGTCACAGGTTGCTGCTGTTGTGTGTGATTTTATAATTATTAATTGCAATGCTGCCTGGGTGCTTTTGGTTTTATTTTTTGGGGGGGGGATTATTGTAAGTGGACTAAAAGCAACTGTGATCTGTATGGCATTGGATTAAGATCAGAAAACTTTAAGAAGTAATCCCACATCTCTAACATTGATTTTACGTGAACAAACCACTGTACATTCCATACTACTTTCGTTCAAAAATGTATTAAGAAAAAAGTGTCTTCTGTGCTTTATCCAGTGTAACACAGAATTGACTATACATACTAATTTCTAGGAGACAAAGTATAGAAAACACGACCTGAATAAAAAAGTATCTTGTTATTCCCCAAGAATGGAAAAACCTAGACTTCTGACTGTGATGTGCAGTGCTTCTAAGGTATCTTCCAGCACCGCAAATATGGAATGGGAAATAATCCTGTGATCTGATTATCCATACAGCCACAGATTTGATTAGTGATAGGATCTGATGATCTCTACTTTTTTCCTTTGCTTGTAGAGAAACTCAATATTAAGTTTGTCCCAGCGGAAGCCAGAACAGGTTTGCTGACATCTGAGGAGTCTAGCAGAATTCATAAACTCCAGGAGGAGAATAAGCAGTTTTTATGTATCCCCAGAAGGTGAGATTGTGCCTGTAGTTACTAGATTTGGTTCTGTTCTGTGTAAAAGCAGGCAAACTCGAAGCTGCTTGTTACTACTGAGATTTATAGAGACTGCACCTTTTTCAGCTGATCATGCAAGTTCCAAAAATAACATAGACAATGTATTTGTATTCTGATTTGACGTTTAAAGGCCATATTGGGATAAAAATACCAGCGCAGAAGTTCTGAAGCAATCCGAGAGAGAGAACTTTTTGGAATGGAGACGCCAGCTTGCTAAGTATGCAGTTATATAAAGTGGTATACATTTGGTTGGTGGTATTTTTGTCATTCTTAATCAGAACTATGTTGTATTTTTTACTTTTGAAAGGCTTGAAGAAGAAAAGAAACTGATTCTCACGCCATTTGAACGCAATCTAGATTTCTGGCGTCAACTTTGGAGAGTCATTGAAAGGAGGTAATCCATTTTTATTTTTAAAACCTCTAAATTAATATCCAGCTATTAGTACAGGTTCCGATTTAAAAATACAATGTTTAGCTAAAAAGTGTGTATGTTTGATAATTATGTAGCATTCTAGAGCAGTGGTTCTCAAACTCGCTCCTCGGGACCCCAAACAGTTCACTTTTTGCAGGTCACCCAGCAGGTGCACAGGTGTATTCAATAATCACTGACACATTTTAAAAATCCACAGGTGCAGCTAACTGTTTTACTAGTAATTATGTGAGGAGACCTGCAAAACATGCACTGTTTGGGGTCCTGAGGACCGAGTTTGAGAACCTGTGTTCTAGAGAATTCCTGCCCCCAGCGCATATAGCTTACATGGTAACTACATTTCATTCTGCAATAACATTTAAGCATAAATGGAATAGTTTAGATACAGATGTGCCGATATACATCTATCCTCTGTGCGCTACAAGTCACGCCACACAACGTGGGAGCTCAGCGTGACTCTAGCGCCGATCGTCTTTTCGTGCGTCTTTTTACCTTCAAATGCGTCTTATTCACACACCAGCGCAGAACAAGCAGCTTCTGCTGATTAAAATTATATGCAGCATGCTTATATTTTGTGTGCGACTGTGGGTGTATCTGCAGGCAAAATGCTACGTTTCAGCAGCTGTAACACTGTAACGTAGCAGTTAGCATGCAGATACTCCCACAGACGCACAGAGAACATAGGTATGCTGCATATCATTTTAATCAGCAGAGTCTGCTTGTGCTAACTATTGCATCATTGTGCGAATAAGACAAATTTGAAGGTAAAAAGACGCTCTGCGCTACTCGGTGACGCCACGGCGTGGCGAGACTGGAAGGGCTGTTTAACGCGCCAAGAGGCTAAATGTATGTGGACCCAACTGTAGATATGTTTCCTCCTAAATGTGCAATAAAGAATGAAAGCAGACATGTAAGAGATGTGCCATCAAGTAACCATAGAGGGAATAGATTTCACTTGCAAGAGACAAATATTTTGAACTATAATCCAAAATCAAAAACTTTATATTATTGGCACTTTATATTATAAGATAAATTAATGTTATACTTTTTTCTGTAGTCCTTTCCAATTAGTATTCTGTGGGGGAATTCAATTGTTTTTTGTGCCTGATCTCCCGTCTAAAGTCACTGGAGATCGGTGAGCGCACAAAAGCACTAGGTTCAGATGCATAAAGTGGCTAAACCTGTACAAAGACCTCGTAAGTGTGCCCAAATTGCAGTTTGAGCGGTCAAAAACCAGACGTTTCGCGGATATCTGCTTGCCACCTTGTTCAAGCAGAAATCTGCCATGGGCAAAAGCAATGGAATCCCCCCCCCATGTGCCATTGTTGTTCAAGCTGACAGCTTTGTATAAAGTAGCAATTATCTGCCCTTTCCATCCTCTGGTGTGATGGGCAGCACTGCATTTAGATCACCAGCCTTTGGTGACTGCGGCTGCAGATTGTGCACATTGCTTTAACCTAACCTAGTACAAGAATTTTAAACTCCTTTGCCTATCATTGCCACATGTTTTACTATACAATCTGTATGCATTTTTGTGCAGTATGTCTTTCACTGGCTTGCCTACTGGGAATTTCAGTTAAACAACAGTTTGAGAGCTTATGATTATCTACCACTATTACATGGACATTTTAAGCCTATGTAGGGTCATATTTACATAGTGTTAACTTTGACCTCAAAATGTAAACCATTAAGTGCAGTTATGCCAGGCTTTGCACTTTATATTAATGCAACTTTACATTTTTATTGAAACCCGCCAAGAGTCACTGCTTCATAAATATACCCCTTAAGCCGCGTACACACTAAACAATTCCATGACTGATATCGTTTAGTGTTTCCCCGGCAGTCACGTGCTCAATGCCGTTAACAATATCATTCAGTGCCGGCACCCTCCCTCATCCCCAAACGATATTGTCAGGTTGGACAGCAGGTTCGGGCGGTGAACGATGCCGTCAACGACCAGCGGGAGCGCGCATCGCTGGTTGTTGACGGCATACACTCTGGCCGATGTAATGAACGATAACTATATCGTTCATTATATCGGCTAGCATGTACGTGGCTTTAGTCTTACTTTACTTCTTATTGGAGAACTAGGAGTTAATCACAAAACTGGAAGTAAAAATTATATTAAATTCTTAAGGCCTCTATTGCTCCACTCACTCTCCCTTCACATATCCTGAAAACCCTAGTACCTAGAAAGGTTTCTGGATCACTAGGTGCCTGGAGGAAATTTTGGCCAGCCTTCGGTTCTTTCTTCCTGTGAAAATGCAGTGACTGAGACAGAAGGACTGGAAATGCAACCAATTATCCACTTGTGCTGCCGCCTAGGACAGAGGTGTGGGGGTGAGGGACTCCGGAGTCAGGTGTCCCTCAGTGTGCAAGATAACCAGAAATAAAAAGGCAAAAGGCTCTTTACTCTTCTCCTGTGCTGGCAAAAAAAAAAATGCGGAGGAGCAGAGTTCTGTTGGGAAGAGGTGGTGTATTTGTGTCCAGTGCCATTCCTCCAAGGAATGAAATATAACCCTAAAGATACAGAAATAATACTTCCTTATTTAATGCGCATTTATCCTCAGCAGCCACCAGCTACAGTAATGGCAGCTATCTCCATGGTGTGATGACAACGTGCAGTACAGGCTGTAAGAGAAGAACACTTACAAGAATAACAGATACATTCCTCAGTGATCATGCTACGAAAAATATATTTGGGACCCTACTTCACTGATTCTGAGTCCCATCAGAAATTTTGCTTTTGAGCTCTTCATATGTCTCACCAGATAGTGTCAGACCTCTCCCCATGCCCTACACATACACCATGGGAAGTCACACTCATATTTTCAGTACGGGTAATGCTTATTAGTGCATTTCCTTGATCTCACATAGCCAACAGGTGTGGTGCTGGGGGCAGAAAGGGGGGTGAGGGCAGGCAGCAGTTGGAACAGTGCTGGGGGTGGGGTCAGGTGGCAACTTGGACAGTGCTGAGGGCAGGTGGCAATTGTGGTAGAGGGGGTTAAGGGCAGGCAGCAGTTGGGGTAGAGCTGGGGGCTGAGGCAGGAAGCAGTTGGGCAGAGAGGGGGTAGATGGGGTTAAAGGCATTGTGGCATTTGGGCTAGGAAGGGGGGAGAAGGGTAGATAGCAGTTGTGGCGATACTTGGAGCAAAGTGGGGTTAGGGTAGATAGCAGCTGGGGCAGGCAGTGCTTGGTGTAGTGTGGGGATAAGGGTAGATAGCAGTTGGGGCAAGGAGGGGGTTAGGGGAAGGCAGTACTGGGCACAGTAGTTACCACCTCTTTCCTGCTAGGGGCTCCCGACTGTCACCAGAACCGTCTCATCCAGTATGAGCTGCAGCCTCAGCTTGTCCCTGAGCAATCTCTGTGTAGAGTTCCAGCTATCTCTTAGCCCGGGCAGTGTCCACCTTGACTCTGGCTTCCTGTGTGCGGAGAGCTGGCTGAAGGAGTCGGGGATGGAGCACAGGTTGCTGGAGGGGCACAGCACCACCAACATGATGGGGGCAACAATGCTGCTGCTGATGCAGCCAGGAGAGTCATAGGGTGACCGACGGGAAAGGTGTGCAGAGCCAGAGGAGGAGGAGGATGCAGATGCACCACTGGAGAGCTGAATTCAAATAGCAGAGTGGCAGGGAGGGAGAGACACTGCAGGCGGCATGGTAATTGGCTGGGGAGACACTGCAGGCGGTGATTGGCTGTGGTGCGTGCACACACAGCAAGATCATAGTGGGACCCATTCATTTCCTGAAAGTGAGTTGTAGGCAGCCATTTCAGGGTAACAGACGCGCTCTAGCGCGTATTTGCCTTCACTGTTCATCATACTATAATATAAAAAATGTAGGATGGCCTCTATCCTCATTTTCCCATCCTTTTCCTCCGCCACAGGAACCCTGTCCTTGACAGTACTACAACAGGCCAGAATACCAAAAACTATAGTTGGGCAGCAGCAAAAATTAGAGTTATGGTAGACTTACCTAGATAACTCCTTTTCTTCAAGGTCCATAGGGTCCACAGGTATATTATGGTTGGAGACCAGTCTCCAAAACAGTTAGTTTCAGCTCCAGGATGCTTCAGGGTCCTCCTCCATATATACCCGCCCCTAACCATAGAACTTCAGTTTAGTTAACAAGCCTCAAAGCAGGAGAAGGAAGAGCAATTGTACACCAGAAACACACTTACACAAAATGAGGGAATCTGTGACCGAAAGAAAAATTACCCATGCAGCCAGCTGCGTCAGGATGGGTGCCCTGTAGACCCTATAGACCTTGAAGAAAAGGAGTTAACTAGGTAAGTCTATCATAACTCTACTTTTCTTCTTCAGGGTCCATAGGGATTCACAGGGATACCATGGGGATGTCCTAAAGCAGTTCTCCCTAGGGCAGGGGACGCTCCTCAGCAGAAAGGAGAACTCCTCACCCAAAGAAAGCGTCCTGAGAGGCAAAAGTATCAAAGACACAGAACCTAAGAAAAGTGTGGACAGAAGACCACGTGGCTGCCTTGCACAATTGTTCAGCAGAGCCACCACGACTAAATGCCCACGATGGCCCTTCATACCGAGTAGAATGAGCTGTCACCGTGCTTGGAACAGGGAGATCAGGCTGTGTGTACACATGAGAGTCATCCGTAGCTATCTCGCCAGAGAAAGTGACGATTTCTTCCAATTAATCCAGCCGTGCTTTTGTAGGCAGGCTATGGTCAGTTGAAGGTAGTTTTGTAAAAAAAACGGAGTCTGTGCCATTATCAGGAGGTCGTCCAGATATGGCAGAATTCTGACGCCTAAGAGAGGCCGTCATGACTGCTATTTTGGTAAATACCCAGGGAGCCGTAGGTAGGCCAAAGGGTAGAGCCTGATATTGGTAATGTTGCTGAAGGACAGCAAACCGTAACAATGGATGGTGGGATGGTATAATAGGAACATGAAGATATGCATCCTGAATGTCCAGGGAAACCATGTAATCCCCGGCTCCATTGCCAAAATAATTGATCGGAGAGTTTTCATACAAAACTTGGGTACATGGATAAACCTGTTGAGGGTTTTTAGATTCAGTATAGGACGATAAGCCCCATTCAGTTTCTGAACCAGAAATAGATTGGAATAATTACCCTTCCCTGTTGAGACACAGGAACCGGGACTATTACCCCTGTCTGCAGCAAGGAGTGAATGGCTTCCTGAAGGGCCAAAGCCATTACTGTGCAAAAAAACTTCTGGGGAGGATGCCTCCTGAAAGTGAGGGCATACCCTTGAGTTGTTTGACACAAACAATATGGAAACTGAAGAATTCGACCTGGGATCACCCAGGAGGATACCTGCCCCATCAGACAGAGGGCTTTTCGTCCAGTTTAGAAGCTGGACGTCTTGCCGGGCCAGACCTCTTAGTTTGTCGCTGTGAAATTTTGCGAAAACTAGACGTCTTAGAGCACAGGTTCTCAAACTCTGTCCTCAGGACCCCAAACAGGTCACGTTTTTCAGGTGTCCTCACAGAATCACAAGTGAAATAATTAGCTCCACCAGTGGATCTTTTAAAATGTGTTAGTAATTAATACACCTGTGCACCTGCTGGGTGACCTGTTTGGGGTCCTGAGGACCGAGTTTGAGAACCACTGTCTTGGAGGAATGCTGTTCCCTTGCTCGTCCCTGAGAACGGAAAGACCGAAAAGAAACCTGCCTAGACTTTATAGTCGCCGTAGATGGAAGACCTGCTGAATTTGAAGCTGCCAGCGTAGCTATTATTTTATCCAACTCTGCTCCAAAAAGTACTTTTCTATAGAAAGGTAAAACTTCCAGCGCCTTCTTTGATCCTGTATCAGCTTTCCAGGATCTTAACCAAAGGGCCCTGCGTGCCACTATTGAAGCGGGTGATGCTTTAGAAGCTAAAATTCCAGCATCTACAGCCGCTCCTCCCAGATAGGAAGCCACTTCCCGTATATGGGAGATATAGATTATCTGCTCTCTGGTAGAATTTGGTATAGGATTTTCCAATGCCTCATCCATTCTTCAACAGCTTTGGCTACCCAGGCTCCAGCCATAGCTAGACGAGTAACTGTTCCAGATTATGAAAAGATCGTTTTAAGACACATTTCAATCTTTTATCTGTGCAATCCTTCAGGGAAGATGTCGACGGAATAGCCAATGTAGTACTTCTAATTAAATGTGTCACATGAGCATCCACAGTAGGAGGTACCTCCTGCTTAGTACATACAGAAGCCGGGAAAGGATACAACGATGTTATTCTTATTCACATAAAAACGTGTGTCAGGGTTACTCCATGCCTCATCCATAAGCTCAGTGAGCTGTTCACATACAGGAAACTCCGTTTTGACCACCTTCCAGTTCTGATTAAACACTGGAGCCTTCTTACTATTAACTGGTTCATCATCCTGAATGTCTAGTATTGATTTAACCGCCTTCACCAAAGAAAGAACATCCACTGTAGACGGATGGTCCTCCTCCTCCGAGCTAGACCCTGGAGAGGAACTTTGCGCATCATCCGAATCCTCAGATGATGCGTCTGAATCCATATGTTGATCAGACTGATAAAAAGTTAACTTGCGCTTAGCAGACCGGTAGTTACTAAGGCGCCTATCAACATTAGATGGTGCCATAATCTGACTAGAATGGCCATTAACATACTTCCAGGAAGGATGCGTAGGCGATGCAAACGTAGCCTGCTGTGGACACCCGATCCAAGGAAGGCATCGTGGAAGCAGCTATACGATCCACAATCTACTTCATTACCTGGGACAAAGCGGCTACCCAAGAAGGCTCTTGTCCAGGAACAGGAAAACTGGATTGGTTAGGTGGCTCTTTATGACAGAACACACAAACCATCCTTAATGTCCTGAGGGGACAAATAAGCCATACATGATTTACATGAAACCAGCACAGAGGGCTCCCCCTCCTGCATCCCTTTCTTTTGTCATGTTCAGTAAAGGCAATACTTGCAATGTTATGTGACGGCTTTCACAAAATCTATATGAATGTGAAGTATTCAGAGAAAACCTCCACCCCAAGAGGATGGAGAGAAACAACAGTGATAGTTATAATTGACAGACAGAAATAAGACAGTGTCAATACAGCATCTAGCAAACAGTCACATACAATGCATATGTAATAAAATTACAATCTACTCTAAATCAACTACACAAACACAAAGGAATGATAGGATATAGAGCACTAATATACCTTAACCAAGGAAGAGGTATACAGGGAGACTGACCAAACCCTCCTGAGACCAACAGCTACAGGGCGTACTGAGCATGGACCGTAAGCCTCATGTACACGTGGAGGGTAGGCGGAGCAACTAGGTGTGCAAAACCCTTTGTAGGGTCGGGGGAGGAGCTGCCAGGGGTGCACCTACCTCCCCATAGCTGCGTTAACCAGTCGGGTATGCTGGCCTCGTGGCAACAGAAGCGTCTGCTGCCGATCCCAAGCGTCAGATGATAAGGCCCTGATGGTGTAGAGGACACGGACAATCCCGTGCCCTGACAGCAGCGGCTTCTGGTGCACCGCTAACACAAGAAGCAAGTACTGTCGTGCATGATTCCCCATAAGCGAGGATTCTCCTTACCTGACATCTCCATGCGTCTAGTTGCAGTCCAGGTCGCAGCATTGCGGCTAGCTGAAATAACCAGCCCAGTTACTGATGTTGCAGCACGGTGAAGGTAGGTGGAGTTGCAGTATATGCATCTTAATTCAGACTCTTAGTACTGCCAACCCAAAAACATAAAATAAAAAAAAGATAAAATAAAAGCTTAGGACTGCCAGAGCAGTCCCCTATTATAAAGGTGCGTCTTGATCCTGCCGCACCAAACAAACAACTGAAGTCCTATCGCTAGGTGTGGGGTACATATGGAGGAGGACCCCGAGGCATCCTGGGAACTGACGCTTTAACTGTTTGGTGCCTGGTCTCCAACCACAATATCCCTGTGGATCCCTATGGACCCTGAAGAAGAAAAGCTTTTTAATGAATGGACTGATCCATACAAACAAGCATTCACCCTACCCTTCTTCATATATGTTGAGAAAAAATGTTTTAAAATGGTTATATAAAAAAAAAATATGAATACGTTCTAGTCTTTGTAAGGTGCAGAGTAGGCGTGTACCTTAAGGTACTCATGATAGACATTTTATGCTGTGAATTGGGACTAAGGGCCTGATTCAGACCTGCTCACTAGATGCGATCGTACGCAGCCGTCAGCTGCCAAAGTATGCAAATCCCACGATCGCATGGCAAGACATTAGCACGCCCACTATGCCTTGGCGTGCGATCGTGGTGTGTATTCAGACGCCCACCAGCCTGTCTTCAGATGCCCACTTTCCCTTAGTAATACACATCATCTCCAGGAAGTGTATTCAACAATCTGTAACATGTAACATCTGACCCATATGCAGCACTTGTGGCTGACCATACCCTACCGCAAGTGCTGCAGTGTGTAATTCAGCCATGTGACGTGTATTATGGCGCTGCGTCTTAATTATGCATGCCCCTGAAACTGCGTTAAGAGGCACAGACATGCCTGCGCTCGCACCACTACACCCCCGTTTCCATCAACCAGCCCCTGTCACCACCCACAAACATCACGATCTGTCACTCATTCTAGCAAGGCATCTCTGTACAGGGTGCAAACTCTTCCCGATCGCATGGACTAGTTCGCGCACTGCATCTTGTACACATGCGCTCTTTGCTAACATCGGCAGGCTATGTGCGAACGCAGCCTAGCGAGCGGGTCTGAATCAGGCCCTAAGTTCTGTGCCTGTATTACATCTTTACCACAAGTAAACCACATGGGTGAGTACATATCCCTGGAGCAAAGTGCTAACTGCTTTCTTTATTTTACAGTGATCTAGTGGTGCAGATTGTGGACGCCAGAAACCCTCTTCTGTTCAGGTGCCAGGATTTGGTAAGTTTGCAGTTCATTTCCCGAATTGATGGGCTGCTATAAACTTGTGTGCGACTTGCCAAATATAAGTTTTAGAAAAGATGTGCTAATCTTCAGCCAGAAACACTATTCAGGTTTGTTAGAAAACACATCTAAGCCATGATCTGGACCAAAATGAAGCTGATGAAAACTTTCTAGTTGTCAGGTGTATGTGTTTTTTTTTTTTTTTATTATTATTATTATTATTACTTTTTTGTTTTTTCATCTAAATTCACACTCCTTGTTATTTACAGATTGTCAAGGTTCCACTTTACTATAGGTCTTTTGCTTTTTAAAACATTGTTATAGTAACCTTATTATGGCTTAAAATTCAATTAAATCGCAGAAATATAGACACCTTCTGCCACCCACAGGCTATTACATTTGGCCCAGATTCTCTGTTGTCCTTGGTTATAAAATATTCTTAATTTAAAATAATTCTGAAAATAATAATAATCTGTCTTCATGAATTACTTTTTTACCATTGTATTTTGAGACTAAGCTAATAATTCATGTTATGGATTTTGAGGGGACAAAAAGTGTTTTCTGTCTTTTAAAGGAGAGATATGTTAAGGAAATAAACGTTGAGAAAGAAAATATTATCCTAATAAACAAGGCAGACTTGTTAACTGCAGAGCAGCGACAAGCCTGGGCAGCGTACTTTGAGAAGGAAGGTGTGAAAGTTGTGTTCTGGTCAGCACTGGTGGAGGGACAAAGACTTTCTGACAATGCCAAGGTTTGTTTAATGAAAGTGTTTAAAGTAATTCAAATGTAAATATAAATGTAAATAATCTAAACTAAATATACATTTAAAGTGTAAATATTATTGTTTATTCTAGCACCCTGCACCTGTCACAACCCGTGCAGTTCCTATTTCCTGCCTGGGGTGTCGCTCTCTGCTCTGGTGCTTTTAGCACACTCAGGTCTGTATCTCAGCAGTTTGTTGCATCAGCTGAGTATGGTAGAAGCACTAGAGCAGAGAGTGACACCCTGGGCAGGAAAGAGGAACTGCACATACCATGCAGTTCCTCTCTCCTGCCTGGGGTGTCAGGTGCTAGAATGAACACTAAATATAGTAACACAAAATATACAAATAACCATTAATGTAAAAGTTATAAATGTTATGTACCATATTACATGAATTTTGTACAGTAGTTGTCATTATTGTGGACTCCTAGGATATTTTAGCTGAGCAGCGTTGTGCTGTGTATGTTGACAGCAAAAAGGTTTTATTATTGTAATTGCTTTGGTTTGATTCTGTTTGTTTTTTTTCCTAGGTTTTTTTTTTTTTTTGGTGATACTGAAATAAATTAATGATCAGGAAGTTTCTGATTTAAGTCGGTACATAAGGGTTTGGCTTTCACAAATATATGGCAGCTGCCCGTAAATACCTTCTGGTTTTCACACTAACTACCATCCATCTATCGCATTTCTCACAAGTATTTCAAAAATACAATATATTCGTTGTGTAATTGTTTTGTTAAACGAGCATGATTTGTGTCTTCCTGCCTACCATTGGGCCTCCTTGTAAGGTGTGTCTGACTAGTCTATGAGCATGTCTATGTAATCTTCTTCACCATCACCTGCTCATCTATTAAAATGGGAAGGGGCAGTCATGGTCAACATGTTGACAAGCAAATTGTAGGTATGTTTCCAGCAGTGCAGCCGTAGGTCTGCATGTGACAGGCAGTACCATGATGTGAGGAGAGGAATACAGGCATTAATGTAAGCAGGGCTCCCATCAGTTAGCTACTGTACATATTCTCACTCAGCAGAGGAATGGAGGCATTAATGTAAGCAGGGAGCCCATCACAGCTAGCTGCTGTACAGATTCTCACTCAGCAGAGGAATGGAGGCATTAATGTAAGCAGGGAGCCCATCACAGCTAGCTGCTGTACAGATTCTCACTCAGCAGAGGAATGGAGGCATTAATGTAAGCAGGGCTCCCATCAGAGTTAGCTACTGTACATATTCTCACTCAGCAGAGGAATGGAGGCATTAATGTAAGCAGGGAGCCCATCACAGCTAGCTGCTGTACAGATTCTCACTCAGCAGAGAAATGGAGGCATTAATGTAAGCAGGGAGCCCATCAGAGTTAGCTGCTGTACAGATTCTCACTCAGCAGAGGAATGGAGGCATTAATGTAAGCAGGGAGCCCATCAGAGTTAGCTGCTGTACAGATTCTCACTCAGCAGAGGAATGGAGGCATTAATGTAAGCAGGGAGCCCATCAGAGTTAGCTGCTGTACAGATTCTCACTCAGCAGAGGAATGGAGGCATTAATGTAAGCAGGGCTCCCATCAGAGTTAGCTGCTGTACAGATTCTCACTCAGCAGAGGAATGAAGGCATTAATGTAAGCAGGGCTCCCATCAGAGTTAGCTGCTGTACAGATTCTCACTCAGCAGAGGAATGGAGGCATTAATGTAAGCAGGGAGCCCATCAGAGTTAGCTGCTGTACAGATTCTCACTCAGCAGAGGAATGGAGGCATTAATGTAAGCAGGGAGCCCATCAGAGCTAGCTGCTGTACAGATTCTCACTCAGCAGAGGAATGGAGGCATTAATGTAAGCAGGGAGCCCATCACAGCTAGCTGCTGTACAGATTCTCACTCAGCAGAGGAATGGAGGCATTAATGTAAGCAGGGCTCCCATCAGAGTTAGCTACTGTACATATTCTCACTCAGCAGAGGAATGGAGGCATTAATGTAAGCAGGGAGCCCATCACAGCTAGCTGCTGTACAGATTCTCACTCAGCAGAGGAATGGAGGCATTAATGTAAGCAGGGAGCCCATCAGAGTTAGCTGCTGTACAGATTCTCACTCAGCAGAGGAATGGAGGCATTAATGTAAGCAGGGAGCCCATCAGAGTTAGCTGCTGTACAGATTCTCACTCAGCAGAGGAATGGAGGCATTAATGTAAGCAGGGAGCCCATCAGAGTTAGCTGCTGTACAGATTCTCACTCAGCAGAGGAATGGAGGCATTAATGTAAGCAGGGCTCCCATCAGAGTTAGCTGCTGTACAGATTCTCACTCAGCAGAGGAATGAAGGCATTAATGTAAGCAGGGCTCCCATCAGAGTTAGCTGCTGTACAGATTCTCACTCAGCAGAGGAATGGAGGCATTAATGTAAGCAGGGCTCCCATCAGAGTTAGCTGCTGTACAGATTCTCACTCAGCAGAGGAATGGAGGCATTAATGTAAGCAGGGAGCCCATCAGAGTTAGCTGCTGTACAGATTCTCACTCAGCAGAGGAATGAAGGCATTAGTGTAAGCAGGGAGCCCATCAGAGTTAGCTGCTGTACAGATTCTCACTCAGCAGAGGAATGAAGGCATTAGTGTAAGCAGGGAGCCCATCAGAGTTAGCTGCTGTACAGATTCTCACTCAGCAGAGGAATGGAGGCATTAGTGTAAGCAGGGCTCCCATCAGAGCTAGCTGCTGTACAGATTCTCACTCAGCAGTGGAATGAAGACATTAATGTAAGCAGGGAGCCCATCAGAGTTAGCTGCTGTACAGATTCTCACTCAGCAGAGGAATGGAGGCATTAATGTAAGCAGGGAGCCCATCAGCGTTAGCTGCTGTACAGATTCTCACTCAGCAGAGGAATGAAGGCATTAGTGTAAGCAGGGAGCCCATCAGAGTTAGCTGCTGTACAGATTCTCACTCAGCAGAGGAATGGAGGCATTAGTGTAAGCAGGGCTCCCATCAGAGTTAGCTGCTGTACAGATTCTCACTCAGCAGAGGAATGAAGGCATTAATGTAAGCAGGGCTCCCATCAGAGTTAGCTGCTGTACAGATTCTCACTCAGCAGAGGAATGGAGGCATTAATGTAAGCAGGGAGCCCATCAGAGTTAGCTGCTGTACAGATTCTCACTCAGCAGAGGAATGAAGGCATTAATGTAAGCAGGGAGCCCATCAGAGCTAGCTGCTGTACAGATTCTCACTCAGCAGAGGAATGGAGGCATTAATGTAAGCAGGGAGCCCATCAGAGTTAGCTGCTGTACAGATTCTCACTCAGCAGAGGAATGGAGGCATTAATGTAAGCAGGGAGCCCATCAGAGCTAGCTGCTGTACAGATTCTCACTCAGCAGAGGAATGAAGGCATTAATGTAAGCAGGGAGCCCATCAGAGTTAGCTGCTGTACAGATTCTCACTCAGCAGAGGAATGAAGGCATTAGTGTAAGCAGGGAGCCCATCAGAGTTAGCTGCTGTACAGATTCTCACTCAGCAGAGGAATGAAGGCATTAGTGTAAGCAGGGAGCCCATCAGAGTTAGCTGCTGTACATATTCTCACTCAGCAGAGGAATGAAGGCATTAGTGTAAGCAGGGAGCCCATCAGAGTTAGCTGCTGTACAGATTCTCACTCAGCAGAGGAATGGAGGCATTAGTGTAAGCAGGGCTCCCATCAGAACTAGCTGCTGTACAGATTCTCACTCAGCAGTGGAATGAAGACATTAATGTAAGCAGGGAGCCCATCAGAGTTAGCTGCTGTACAGATTCTCACTCAGCAGAGGAATGGAGGCATTAATGTAAGCAGGGAGCCCATCAGCGTTAGCTGCTGTACAGATTCTCACTCAGCAGAGGAATGAAGGCATTAGTGTAAGCAGGGAGCCCATCAGAGTTAGCTGCTGTACAGATTCTCACTCAGCAGAGGAATGGAGGCATTAGTGTAAGCAGGGCTCCCATCAGAGTTAGCTGCTGTACAGATTCTCACTCAGCAGAGGAATGAAGGCATTAATGTAAGCAGGGCTCCCATCAGAGTTAGCTGCTGTACAGATTCTCACTCAGCAGAGGAATGGAGGCATTAATGTAAGCAGGGAGCCCATCAGAGTTAGCTGCTGTACAGATTCTCACTCAGCAGAGGAATGAAGGCATTAATGTAAGCAGGGCTCCCATCAGTGCTAGCTGCTGTACAGATTCTCCCTCAGCATAGGAATGAAGGCATTAATGTAAGCAGGGCTCCCATCAGAGCTAGCTGCTGTACAGATACTCCCTCAGCATAAAGGGGAATGCTGTGTCACAACTACACTACACAAGTGAATTTTAGAGTAGGCAATGAATCATTTACCATCAAGTGTTCATTGTGCAATAGTTTCCTATGGTCCGATATCCACAGGTGATTTATTTTATCTGCATGTAGTGAGATGATCACCATTGACAGTGTAATGCTGCAAATTAATTGTGTTTTGTGAACAGTTAATGGTCTCCATTAACGGTAGCAGAATGAGTGATTAATTGCTCATTCATGTGGTAAAAAAAGAAATATTTATCATGCAAAGTAAGTGTTTTCTAAGCGTTGTTAACCACACAAACTAAAATCTTTGTATTGCCCTAGCCTTAGGGATTTTTCTGTCTGCAGGAAAATGCTTCCTGGGAAGAGTCCAAGCTGTTCTTCAGCAAAGATGTCATCACTTAAGTGATCGGTGTCTGAAAGACACACAGGGGCACACATAGTCACATGCAAATTTGTTTTGTGGATGGAACTTGCATTGTTTTTAGCACTGCATATGCCCCGGAGCTGAGAGCGCACATCTACAGGAGATTCAGAGTCCTACATATGTCAGTCACATCACTACTTACAGCTGAAGGGGCATAATGGGTTGATTACAGGGCGTACATATGAAGGCCAAGCTTAGTGAGGGCGTGTAGATGGAACAGTGGACTAGGCAGAGCTGACCATATGCATAGATCAGTCTGTTTTCAGATACATAACTTGCACCAAGGATAGGGATGGCACAAATGCACACTGAAAATTATCGCTATGAAACCAAGGGTACAGCTAGGGGCTTAGCGGTCACATTGATACATACCACTGTGCATACTGGGAATATCTGCATTTAGCTCTGTGCACGCAAAGCAGCGGTAACTGTATGTAGCTCAGCATCTGCTCCATAGACATTGGTAAAGTACGTTTTTGCAAAAGCAGCTTTGCAGCTGGATCTAATTGCAGCATTTAGCTCCTTATCCGATGTCAGAACAGGACTCTCCTTTGTGACATCCTCTAGGAAAATAACTATTTGTTTTGTAGCATATTTAAAAAAGAGAAAAGGCTTTAGAGGACATAGATAATTGTAGGATGAAAAGCACCAGTATAAAACTACGTTCCTATATCCAACTTATAATTGTCTGCATGGCATCTGCCATTTCAGCTGCTTGACAGAATGACCTTGTTTTAGCAGAGTGAGGAGCTGGAGGACGCTATGCAGGATGACAGAACCTCCACAGATGAGGAAGACAGTGAGGATGAAGAGCAAGTGAGTGAAACAGAGACTGCTCCTTCCAGGGGCCGCATTGAGTACAGCGACACAAGTGATGAGTATGAGGACTGTGAGGATGATGAAGGTTGGCAGACGTGTTCTGAGGATGCAGAGGGTGAGGAAGAAAGGGTTTTATCAGACAATGAATCTTGTAAGCCTCAACACAAAGCAATCTGCAATCATAGCCACATAGTGCAAGGTGATGAGCTGCTGGAAATCTTCAAATCAATACACACAGGGCAGAGGATTAAAGAGGAGCAGATCACTGTGGGACTGGTGAGTTTGTGTTTCAAGCGTAATTTTCCTGTATGTATCGTTTGTATTTATTTACCTAAAGCACTGATGTATTTTCATTATTTTTTAAACCAGAAAAAAAATGTAAATAATAGATAATAAAGCAGTTACTCACTCCCTGACGTTCTTTTGTTTTGTTTAGTCAGTTTCATTGCAATTGGAAAAAAACGTCCCCATCACAGCTATTTGTTTGGTAGTGTGAATCCAAATTGTAGGTTGTGTAGGTGTTTGCTAGCACCATATGTGTGGAGCCGTGTTCTTCATTGTTCCCAAAAATGAAGCCAAGACGCTGCTGCATCCAGTCTCTGTACAATCGCCAAGACTGCCATGATGGAGCTGCTGTTATCAGTCTGAACTGTACTTTTGCTGAGACATACGCCATCATTTCAGGCCAGTGTGGTTCGTAAGAGTTAGATTAGCCATTCAATTTGCTCCGTCGTACCAGCTTTATGGAAATTAGTCCAAACGAAGACCATTTCTACTTCAGGGTCCATAGGGGGTCCACAGGGTTGACCTTGGGGTATAGGTTGGGAACCAAATCCGGGCACCACGCAGTTAAAGCTTTTAGCTCCCAGGATGCACTTGGGTCCACTCTCCCTATAACCCCGCCCCCCAGCCAGAGGCACCTCAGTTTAAGTTGGTGCCCGGCCGGAGTCGGGTCACCGTTACTGCAGGGGGGCTGCTTAGCAGCCCCTAAGCTTAAAAGAGTTTTATTTTATTATTTTTTTACTACTCTTCAGAGCGGCAGCATCAGACTGTCCAATGGACGTCTGAGCTGCCGCTCCTACACCCCGCCGGCGCTGCGACGCCAGTACAGATCTGGGGATCGCAGCGGGACCCCAGAGTCTGTACTAGCCGGGCTCTGGAGGAATCCCTGGGCTGCTGCCGGATCGACGGGGACAGGTAAGTCGCGTGGTCACCGCTTGCGGTGACCCGCGTGTACATGCAGCCTTATGCCTCCGGTCTCTGGGGACAGACCGGAGGCGCTAGCGGTGGCGGCGGGCTCCCCCTCCATGGAGGCATACCCCGCGTGTCCACAGCCCACCAGGGATTATAGCGGCAGCGGGAGCCGGCATCCCGGGGGGTTAATTGCTAGCCAGGGGAGGAAGCCTTCCCTGTCTAGCGGCTCCTCCCCTCAGCTCAGCGCGCCTTTCAATAATACAGTCTGGCGTCGCTGAGCTGCTTCCTCCGCGGGCCACGCTTCTTCTGAGGTCTCCAGCGGCCATTTTCTCTCTGTGGTGCTGCAGAACTCTTAGGATGTCAGTGAGCCCAGTCCCCCTGCGTACCTGGCCATTTTGGGTGAGTGTACACAGCGCTATAGCCTTCCCAGACACTGAATCTGGGCAGTTGAATGTAGCGACATTGTGCAGTATATTATATGTCATGCTTATGTATGTATATATATTTTTCTGCATTGTATGTGACTTATGCTAGTGCTGACTGTCTGCTTTTTCTCTCACCTGTCAGTGTATATCTATCCCTTTTCTTTATCTGCCCTAATACAGGTGTACCTGGGGTGGTTCTGAGACCTCACATATATATATTTGTTAATATCTGTGAGGTTTGTCACATACTGTTGCGTGCTGCACGTTGCCATATTTTAGATGGAACTGTGAGTTGCGTACGCTGATAATGGGTTCCTGCAGCTAATCTTAGCGTCAGTCAGGACCGGTATGGCGCTGCTTAATATTTCCGTCAAGATAGTCAGATATATCTGACCAGGAGATTGCACACGATACTGCACCCATTATTGCTATCCTGCAAGTCATAGCCTGCAGGAATTAGTGCGGAGGATTTTAACTCAGAAAGGTTTACGTATGCGGCACCATCTGGTGCCGGGCCCCTTGCACGACCCCCTTAAAGGGCGTTGTTTCTCAGGATCCTCTCCTTTGAGGATCGCCGGGCGGGCCCCATTGTCGTCACTCGCTGGGAGTTACTTCACCATACTGCCCTTTTGAACTCGGGGTATCTCGCAATTTCTTGCAATTTACCCCTGTGTCACAGACTATCGCTCCCTGCCGGGGTTTTTCACAGTACATGAATTACCTCCGATACCACATCGGTCTGTCATTCCCCTTGCAGGGATTACCACAACGGCCACCCTGGTGGATGTCGTTTTATACGAAATACTAATTGGCGTGATATACGCCCTGTGGTTACTGACCAGTGGCTCTGCCGTGAACTGGATGGTATATTCGGCTCTTTCCCTCTCACATGGGGGGGAGCCGATCTCAAGTATTATTATCCCTGCTTTGGGGCTGGTAGCCAGGCTCATTCTGGATATAGAGAATGTCGATCCTGCACCAGTATCATACATCTCCCGTTTTCTGCCCAGCGGGTGGATCTCATAGCGGGAGTCTGGCTGTCCCCAGATACGAGGAGTCACAAAGGCCTCCTGTTTCCCATTCCCTGAGGGTCCTCACAAGTAATGGAAATCCCCTTCTGGGATGGATTTGTATGTTAATCATCGGGTTACAGGCATTAATACGCCTCCCATCCCGGCCTGGACGAATTTTACGGATCCGTAGGTGGTAACTTTGCCTGAAATCAATGTACTCAAGTTTTCAGGGCCTGTTGCCCGTCCTACCATGGCCATCGCATGGTGATGCTTTTGTGACGTTTTTCCCCTCCAACACGTCTGAGGTTCAAATATCTTTTTGCCGCTCACAAAATATGCAGTGGTCATATGTGGGATTACCTCATGGGATGCCGGTCTTCTAACTTTCAGGGTTTCGGCGGCGTCTGTATCCGCCGCAGTACCCTATGGCTGCGTTATGGGAAAGCAGAGGTGCACACTCCTTCCAGGGGGAAGTTCTTGTTTGGTCCTGACCTTGACAAGATCGTTGCATCATTGGCAGTATCACTAATGGGGAGATACCGTCTTTAGCTACTCCCACTACATTCGGACTAACTCTGTTAAGTCTTTTTGTCCTCAGGGTCAGCCTAAAGGCCTGTTTTTTCCTAGGCTGTCGGCCTCCACGGGGGCCACCGTATCCAGTACCGAGCAGTCCTGGACTTCCGGACGACCCTGTTTCTACACCTGAGGATATACCCTCAGCCTGACGGGACAGGTCTACATCTGGGGAATTTCCAGAGTGAGGTACTGATTCTCAACGGCCTCTCATTGCTCATGCAGCCTCCTCACAGGCATTGTTACACGGGCCCTTCTTCAGAACTGATCAGGGCCTTACAATCCCAGAAAGCTATACAGTCTTTGTGGTAAGCAGAGCTATTTCGGCCAACCTCACTATCTCAGTGAGGGACTGGTTGTTCTACTTTCTTTTTGGGGCGGTGACCGACTGGTCCTCCTTTGCCTATACTCTGTCTCAAATCCCTGAATCAGATTCCAACGGTGCCTTGACTCAGGTGGAATCGTCCATGCTCCATCTTCCGATGTTTGGAACCTGGGGATTTTATGGTATATCCGAGTATTCAGGATACGTACCTACGGGTACATACAGAGCCCTCTCATCAGCATGGGTTCAGGTTTGCTGTGCCACAGCAACACTTGTAAGTTTCGGGCTCTGCCTTTTGGGGCTGTCCTCAACTCCACCGGGGTTTACCAGCTTTATGGATTTTCTGACAGTTCACCTGTTCAGTGTATCCGAATGCTCCTTTCTCTGGACGGTCTCCTACTTTTAGCAGGATCACCAAGGTACTTTACCGCCAGGTCAGGATAACCGGGGCTTCTTCTCGTCACAGAAAAGTCCTCCCTGCATCCCTCACAGGGTTTTCTTCATCTGGGAGCACTGCTGGATTCTCAGAATCTGAGAATTTTTCTGGCGTAAGACAAGATCTCCACTCTTCAACTTCGAGTGTGCGGATATCTACGCAGTCGACATATGTCATTACTCTTTGTGATGCGCGGTCTACCAGAGTGTCTACCTTTTGGTAGGGTGGAATGTGCTCAGTTCCATTCCAGGCCTTGCCATAATTGACTCCCCTCCAGATGGATCGAGTTTTTTCCATCGGATCGCTGTTCGAACCATGATACTTTCTACGGAGGCGAGTTGGTCTCTGTCCGGGTGGCTATGGCCATCTCGTCCAGGGTGTTCTTTGCTAAAGACAGTGTCTGGTCCGCATTCATTTCGGGGCAGTTGGACGTCTGTCGCTTCTGCCCTGCCACTTAACTTGTTGATACTTTAAGCTGTCTTGGACTTTCACTCTGGCCTAACCCATTTGTCACGGTTAACCTGAATAGGTTCAGTCCGACAGTGTCACAACAGTGGCTTCCATCTAGGCAACACTGGTAGTTGGGTGGCAATGTTAGGAATGTCACCCATTCTGACATAGTCCAAGGGTCTTCTCCTGGCCAACTCTGCGGTGTTTATTCCCGGAGCTCTCCATTGGGAAGCGGGCTTCCTCAGCCGTCACGGCGTGCATCCCGGGGACTAGTCTCTTCTCCAAGAGAGGTTTCAACTCCTGGTGAGCAGAGGGGGCCTCCCTGAGGGGATTGATCCCCATGGCCTTCTGACTCGATCACACATTACCGGTGTTACAGTCCAGCTCTAGGAGTACTGAAGCTACCTTCAGTGACTCTTTGTCAGTGAAGTGGTCCTTCCACTTTGTGTACCTGTGTCCTCCGGTCTCCCTTCTTCCTCGAGGTCTTCGGAAGTTTAATTCGAGACGGAGGGGCTTTCCTTCTGGGGGCTCCAGGTCGTCCCAGACATCACTGGTACTAAGATTTTCGGAGTCTCCTCCTCGATGCTCCGTTCCTACTGCTTCACTATCTGGACCTGTTGTCTCAGGGTCCTTGTTTTTCCCTGGATCTGGATCGCTTGTCTTTAACTGCGCCCCTACTGTGGTCCTCGGGCTTCCCTGGCTCTGTCTTCATTGAGATGTTTAGAGCAGATAGGCCAGACTTTGCTGGGATCTGCCACGGACTGTGGCATACATAATTCTTATGGTATCGTACCTGTCGATACGATCCTCCGGTGTCCAGGATTTCCAGATATTCTGGCATTCCTTCCAGCTGGCTTGGGTTTCACCCTTGGCCTGGCCTTCCTGACAGTGCGGATCTCTACACTGTCGGTATGGTTAAGATATGGAATTGCTCCGCTCTGATATCCAGTTCATCCTTTGGAGTGTTTTCTGGATTATGTCTCCACTTGTCCTCCCTAGGGACTCCTGGGGAGTTAGTAGTGGTTCTTTGTTCCCTCCGGGGACAGTCAATGGAACCGCTGGTTGTGATAGCCATTACATGGTCTATTGTTTAAGCTCTCTCTCTCTCTCTCAGGGTGTTTAAATCAACCAGGAGAGTGTCTGAATGGGGAGCGTTCTCATGTGGCTCCCTCTTCTGGAGGGCATCATGTCAGGGTGTGAGTTGCTCTCGCCCTGTGTTTCTTCTTAAAGTGGTTTTTAGGTTCCATATTATTCTGGAACTTATGGTATGGCCATTCAGTTCCCAGTCCTCTCGGCTGTTGTGGCCTCATGGACTGTGGTCCGGCCTCTTTGGCTTTATGTGATCCGTTCAAGTTCCTTATGGTAAGCGGACTCCTTATTGGTGGTCTGCGGTTTCTGGTTTTAACAGGAAACGATGGCCGGCCTATAATGAAATGTTGACTGGATGGCCTCGTATGTCTTCCTCAGGGGCCTACCCATGGGTGGGCATTTCTGTCGTTGAGGCTTGTTTTTTTCTCGGGCCGTGTAACCCTCGTGGGCGGCTCGTCGTGGCGCCTCGGCTGTTTTGCCTTACTAGGTGTCCACGTGGTCTTCTGTCCATACCTTTTTAAGGTTCTAGGCATTGGTTTCCTTTGCCTCTCAGGATGCTTCCTTTTTGGCGACGGATTCTCCTCTCAGCACAGGAGCGTCCCCACCCTTGGTTGAACTGCTTTGGGACATCCCCAAGGTCAACCCTGTGGACCCCCTATGGACCCTGAAGTAGAAAACAAGAGATATGGTAAGAACTTACCTTTGTTATCTCTGTTTCTACGAAGTCCATAGGGTCCACAGGGCGCCCGCCCTGACGCACCTGGCTTCATATGGGCTGTGTTACTGGTCACCGGCTTCCCGTCTCCTTTTCTGTGAGTATGGTTCTAGAGTGTTCCAGTTTTCTCTCTCTTTTTCTCTCCTCCTCCGGCCTTTGGCTACTTACAATCTGAGGTGCCTCTGGCTGGGGGGCGGGGTTATAGGGAGAGTGGACCCAAGTGCATCCTGGGAGCTAAAAGCTTTAACTGCGTGGTGCCCGGATTTGGTTCCCAACCTATACCCCAAGGTCAACCCTGTGGACCCTATGGACTTCGTAGAAACAGAGATAACAAAGGTAAGTTCTTACCATATCTCTTGTTATTTCACAGAGGGATGTAGTTTGTAAGCCGACGGTCTAAAATTGGCATTCAGACGTTCTAATCCCGGTCGAAGTGATGCCGGGTGCGGACAGCCGTGGGGGGGGGGAAGGGTTAGGTTTAGGGCTCCCGGGGGGGGACTTAGGGTTAGGCACCCCCTCCCCCCCGGGAGGTTGGGGTCAGGTTAAGGGAAGAGGGGTTAGGGTTAGGCACCCCCGGGGGGAGGTTAGGGACTTAAGTTTAGGCGGCGGAATAGGGGGGGGGGTTTAGGGTTAGGCACTTGGGGGGGAGGTTAGCGATACTTACCTTAGAGATGATCAGGATTTTCACCCTTGCTGGGCTGCCGCTGTCGGGATTTGAACCACCAGACATGCGTCCGGCGGTAATACGTACCCTTCACAGATTTTATCATTCAGTAACCAGCTTGAACCACAGGACTTGTAATTTAAATTGATTGCAGTTCAGTGTGATCTTATAGTGTTGTCTATAAGGGTACAGATTTCGAGTTGCTTGCTGTCTGTGCTGTGCTGACACTTGTAAAATACATACAATTGTTTTGGAGTAAGCACATTCTGAATAGATTTGTTTGGATTCTGAATAGGGTGTTTTGTCTATGGAAGAAAAGCATAGAATCTGTAAGTAATTTGTCCCTCTGCAATGTAGGTAACGAGTATTTAAAATGAAGTAATGCAGTAATGTGGATCATAAATACGAGACCGACAGAAAGGAAAAATTACTTTGAAAACAATGGGCTTAATTTTATTAAAATAAAGTACTATGCACAAATATGATGTAACCTATAGCAGCCGTTAAGGCTACTGTTGTCATTTTTACAGCACAGTTTAGAAAATCAAGACTAATATCTGATGGCTTTAGGCTAAAGCCTTACTAAGCAAAGATGTGCCATTTTCTTAAATAACCCCTGATGTGTAGAAAGGGAAGTGTTAGATCACGGTTATATATGGCTAGTAAATTATTTTAACTCTCTATTACATGGATAAAGGTGGGACCTTTAAGTTCTTGGTAAATATTTGTTTTTAAATGAATTCTAGGAAAATAACTACTGTTTGATCCCTACATTCATTTCCCCCTATTCTATCAGGTTGGTTATCCTAATGTTGGTAAGAGTTCGACAATCAACACAATCCTAGGGAACAAGAAGGTCTCTGTTTCAGCGACTCCTGGACACACCAAGCACTTTCAGGTACTAGTAAGAATCTTTCTGTTAACCACTTAACTGGCTAATATTTTTTCCAAAAATGTTAGAGGAGTGACCGGGACACTGGGGGAGGAGCTGCAGCAAGCACCAAAAGGAGTCTCTGAAGTGCCTGCTCAGTGGTGACCGTGATTGGGACACACTGTGCCCAAAGCCGCAGCTACCTTGAGCTGCTCTACACTGCAGAGCTGGTTGGGGGTGCCGCAGGGCTGCCCGATAACTGTGGCCAGATAAATGGGTACAGAGAGACACAGGCTGTGG